>JASFXZ010000002.1:13431046-14031046 GCA_032209605.1 Mactromeris polynyma
TAAAAAATATCTCCATGAGGTGGACAATAACCTTTCACAAAACCAAGCCACTTTTCAGAAATTGAAAAACAATGTGAGGAAGGTTCTGGGTAAGAAGATGTCAACCCAGTAAGTTCAGTGGGTAGACACACGGACATATAAACCATATATGTCCGTGGTAGACAGCAGTACTAGAAATTAATAGAATGGTTTGTGTGATCGAACCCCAAATCGGGGACACAGGCTGCCAACTCACCTCTTTTCATAAGTAGTGATAAAGTTAAGGGCTACTTTTTTTTAAAGTAGGACAAAAGTATGGATTTTATTGCCAACAAGTAGGGATAGTAGGGATGATTCCTTACCTTCGGAATACCAAAAAGGGTAAAAATTCATTGCACTGTACATGCTTTAGGATTAGACCTCCGTGCTTCGTGCAGGTGAAATAAATATGTTGAGTTAAAACCTCAGATTTGAAAAAGTAGGGTTCGTAGGGCCTTTTCAAGAAAAAGTAGGGAACAAGTTAAAAAGCAGGGAAAAGTAGGGCTCATTCGACAGCCTGGTGATAAATTTTACCTTGATTTTACTTCAAAGGCTGCAGCGGTGTTTAATGGCAACCAATGGTTGAGTCCCCCTACTGTTCAAACTTTCAAAGAGAGACAAGAGTAGAACATGCCCCCTGACCGTGTAAGAGGTGCACTTACTGTATAAACACTTTAAAAGTTAAAAATGACATTTGTCAACTGCTTAATTCATTGTATTTGATAGATATTCATTCCAAACACATCTCGCAACCTACAAAACAGCAGCACATTCTACCAAGCATGTGCTATTTGACTCGATTTAAAGGTGTATCCTACAATAAGGCCGTTTTTTTGTAACGCAAAGATTTCCTTTAAACTTTTTATATTTTATCAGTGAAATGTATCTTACCAAAATATGAGATAAAAATGATAAGTCACCTTGCTGGATTTTATGATAATGAAGATTTAAAACGTGAATAATTCATATCAATATAGAGCAAAATCGATACATGTTTACAATATTTTTTCTAGCTCAGAGATTTTCTTACAACTTGGTATACTATATGAGAGTCACTGTCTGAATTACTAATTCATTTTTTAGCAAAACATCTATATGGGCATAATTTAACTTTCGATTCATGCCATGATTAAAAACATGGTCATATAAACGAAAATAAATTCAGCTAAAAAACGCACACACAAAATTACAAGAACATATGATATAAAAACATATCCCGCGACATCATGAGTAGAGCTGCAGCCAGCTGTGATAAAGGGAGATAACATCTGCAGGATACTGACAGCGTTAGCAATCAGTGAGCCAGTAGCCTGGAATCCTGGCCAAACCTCCTATTGCTACGCGTCGGTATACTGACAGCGTTAGCAATCAGTGAGCCAGGACCCCAGGCTAGTGAGCCAGGACCACAGGCTATGATATTGTGAATCATTTGGAAATCCTCGGCCAACTACGTCAAGTGTAACGAAGTGGTACGGAAATACCCGAGAGCTGTCGAGAATGATTGTGAATGTGTTACGTATTGGACTTCCCCAATCGTAACTACTCGGCGGTGTTCCGATTGGGACTTCCCCTCGTTCGGGTTTTACCTATGCCCGCCACAAAGGGAGGTCACTGTCGGAGAAATCGAAACTACTTTCATATCTGATACGCCGGAAGATTAAGCGATTAATGCTATTACTTCGTGAGGTAATTCGGATTGTCAACCGTATAAATCCAAAAAGCAAGACATATTTCAACAATTTCTCGCGATTGAAGCAATTTTGTCGGACAATGAGTGTGAAAACATCACCATACGGCTCCTGGTGTTCACCCATCAGCAGCAAGTTAGTGTCTGAGAGCAGTGTCAGCTTCCAGGAAGTGCATGTAGATTCACATCCTGATAATAAAGGTTTGCTTCCTCTTTTTGCATGAATTTTCTAATTATTGATTTTAATTCATTTTTTTCAAATTTTAATGAAATGATTGTCAAATTTTAATAAAACTTTAAACGTCTAAAATGCTCTTGGTCACGTTCCATTCAAGTCCACTTCAGCATTGTCATAGCTTTGTTGATCAAATTTCTACATAAGTTATCTATTCGTTTGTTAAATAATCCCTTAATGAGATAATTTAGGATTTTTTGTGCAACTATGAAAGATTTTAAACATGAGATGTTTAGTGTTGTCAATAAGTTTTGCTTGAACCAAACAGAAAAGTAACCGGTCAGTTAGGTGGGGAATAAGGGGATAAAAATGTAACCTTAGCAAATTTGAACCGGACCAAATAAAATAAACCCATTTCTAAGTTTGGCCTTATCAGCTCATAGTCATAAAATAAGCCATCCAGATAATGGCAATAATTATAAAAGCTAAAAAATGGAATGTTTATATAACATGCACCATGAACTAAATTGAAGGATATTAACATTAAACTAGCCTTTACCTAATTTCCTTACAAAATAATGATAATTATGTGTAATGTTTAAGTTTTAGTATTACAGTTGGTTTATAAATCAATGCTGATGCACCCATGATAGACTGACCCCTATATCCTGTACGAAAATTTCCGCCCGGAATTGAGACGGAATTTTAAATAAATTCCGCCTGGAAAAAGAGTACATTCCGCCTAGAAATTTTGGTTACAATGTAAAGGGCATTTGGGGCGGATTCCAGGCGGAATTTGGGGCGGAATATGCAAATTAGGCGGAATTCTTAGGCGGAATTTTTACGGGCGGAATTAGGATTGAGGCGGATTCCAGGCGGAATGCAGGGCGTAATATGCAAATTAGGCGGAAATATTACGGGCGGAAATTTTACAGGCGGAATTAGGATTGAGGCGGATTCCAGGCGGAATGCGGGGCGTAATATGCAAATTAGGCGGAAATTTTACAGGCGGAATTCAAGTTGAGGCGGACTTTGGGGCGGAATTATTTTACAGGCGGATTTGGGGCAATGAATCCAGTTGGAATAAGGGTCAAAATATGCTATTTCTGTTAAAAAAATATGTCTGAAATAAGTTTCACCAAATTCTGCTGAAACTACTGAAATTGTGCAAATCACTAACATAGATAATTCTTCATTCTTTTAATTAGAAGGTTTCTTCATTCAGTAAAACATTTGCACGTTTTTAAGTTTTAAAGTTTTTTGATGATAATCTTTAACATTTTTGGCACAATTATTGTTTATTTGTTTAATTTTTTCAATTGTTTCCTTGCATATGCGCTTCTCTCCGTAACTGCATCGTTTAACATTTTGTCAGGAAATGATACTCCTATGTTCTTTTTGCACCAAGAATTCACATATTCTGAAAATAAAAAAACAACAAATTTATGTCACTAAAATCTATGTGGTATTATGGAGATTTAGAATTTTCAATTGCATTGATAAATTACTGGTATATGTTTAAAAGGCAGACTAGCAATAATAATTACTAGATTAATTTGTATATGAATATGATGTAGTGAATATTTCAAATAAGTCACGTTTTGAAAAGCCTGAGCACATGAATCAAATTATCAAGAAATAATGGAGTTTTTCTTTTAACAAGAATACTTGAAAATATAGCTGTGCTTTTTTGTGGAAAGAAACAAAAGCACAAGTTAGATTTGTTGTGATTATAATCTTACAAAGATAACGTGGACGTCAAACTACATTCTTTCCCAAGAACTTGAGGATAATTGGTACATGGCGTCACAAATTATATCACATTTAATGAAAATTTGTGACATAATCAGTTAACTGTGTGTTGTTGTTAATCTTGAATCGATGACTATCACTTTGGTTAAGATTTATATAAAAAGGCCAATACCCTTCAAAACTTGTATTTTTTCAGCATTGAGAACTGGTTTGCCTTCGTCTTCAGGCTTCACTCTTCCGATACCCAAGCCTCGGGCACCAGCCATTTCTTCGATTGAGAATGCTGCCCCCATTAGATTGTACATCAAATGGAAGGCAGCATTTCCCTTCTTTTTTGTTGCTGTATGACAGGCCTTCCTCAAGGCCTGTCTACATACACTCAATGTATTTGTTGGCAGCAGCTTGACCTACACAAGAAATTAAACACAAAAATTAGCTAATATTTAAATTTTTAGAGCAGTTTTTATTTGAACACAGAAATAAAAACCAAGAGATTTAAGTTAAACATGGAAAGTGGTATTTAAGTTTGAATCTCACTATAGGTGCAAACTATTGAAGGAACCTTCAGGAGGAAAATTTATATTTTTCATGGAAGCTCATTTATGACATGTCATGCCAAGATGTGATTCCCAACATCCAGGTTACACTATGTAACCAATCAGCAATGGCTGCTGCTGTAACCCACATAAAACTGATATAACTTTAATGATCTCTAATTTGAGACAGACAACTAATACTGATAACAATGTGCTCGCAAACCATGAGAAAATATAAAATTGATGATAGTCCAATATAGTACTTGATTAATTACTTGAATGAGTTTTGAAAGAAGAAGCCTTTTACCTGATCTGCACTTTCTGGTGTTTCTGGTGTTGCTATTAACTTTCTTGGAGATTTACGTATTGGTGTCATGAAATCAGCAGTAGCGAGGCCCTTTCTGGGAGACCTTGCCAGCATCACCTGATCTGCAGTGCAAGGTGTGGTAGGGGTAGTGGTGACCATGCCTTTTCTGGGAGATTTACGGGTAGGTGTTCTGAAATCAGCAGTAGTGAGGTCCTTTCTGGGAGACCTTGCCAGCATCACCTGATCTGCAGTGCAAGGTGTGGTAGGGGTAGTGATGACCATGCCTTTTCTGGGAGATTTTCTAACCAGGTTCAGCTAAAATGTGAACAAATAATTTGGTCATTAAACAAGAGCTGTCCATATAAAGACAGAGCTCAACTTTTAACATTTATTTAGCATTAATCTGTTAAAAACAAAATAGAGTTATGTGAATTTTTTTCCCAGATGGGGATGTTGATAGCGAAGTACTCCAAGTTACAACACAATACCTATGACAGTATTTAAGGTAATTGGACAGGGAGTTTATCAAAAACTTTAACAAGCAAGAGCTGTCACTGTAAGAGACATATGCCCTCGAAGTATAGATAGTAAAGGGGAGCATTTCTCTCATAGAAATGTTGATAATAAATAAGTATTTTATAATAGGGCTATATAGATGTAATCAGTTTGATCGAAATGCCATCAACATTGAAGAAGTATATTAGGAGTATAATAAAAACGATTAATAGTATTCATGCATGGATCCAGAGGGGGGGTCAGGACCCCCCTGGAATTTGGGCAAAAATGTGGTTATTTTATGTATTTACAATAAATAAATGAAATGTTGCAAAACTGTAATTATGCAGAACTTTCATGTTACTTTACCTTTGCAGAAGAATCAGGAGTCTCTTTTTTCTCCACTGTCTTTTCCGGCATAGGCATCTGCTGTGAATCAGAACTGTGCTGTGGAACAGAAATAATTAAATAGAACTTAAAAGTTTTGAATTGTAATCTAAAACAAGTTTCATGATAATCCCAGAGGGAGCTTATGACATGTATAGCCTTTTACACATGCCATAAGATTAAAGGAATAATTTAACAATAAAGACAGTAGGCTTTTACACAGTGCACTTGCTTACCATCATATTTCATTAGAGTAATAGATTTTGAGAAAGAAATTTTCTTCTAAATGGTTTGCATGCTCCTGACTCAATACAAATAAACTTATTTCTCTGGACATGAAAATCAAATTGCAACATTTTATTATCCTAAACTCATATAGTTTTTGCACACTGCACTTAAAATTTAGACTCTATGCAGTTAATAATGTTAATTGACTAACTAACTAACTGCTAGTAGTTTTAGATAAGGCTCAGTGAATACTTACAGAAAAATCCATATTGTCAGTTTCCTCAAGCTGGGACAAGAAACTTGCATCGGGATGATCGCTGTTTGTGAACCGTTGTTGGAAATAATTTTGATCATCAAGATAGTTTTCTGTGTTACTAACCTGAAGATATTAATAATTTTCAATGTCACAAAAAAACCCAATTAAAATAATCAGTCAAAATATAACTTTGAATTTGTGTAGTTATGTAAAAAACTGCTTTAACCCAAATTAATATTGACCTTCATCATTAACAGGCCACCAGCAAAATGTTTTCCTAGCCTAAAAAATGACTCAAGTGAAAATATTATCTTGATGTAGTCATGTTACAAATGTAATTCCTTGCTTCTAAAATAATAATAAATCCACTATAAAGCCATATTAATAATTTAAAAACTTATTTGTTTTCTTTTATCAATTTTTTTAAGTTACCTTAAAACATGTATGAGGGCATGTACTGTTTTCCATGTGGTCAGCAAGTCGAGTCATGAAGTCCCCAAATTCAGGATCAGCCATCCCCCTTAAGGTAGCAATTACACTAGCAGAAGCAACTGTAAAACAAAACAAAAACAATTTAAAGTCTGTTATAAGCTTTAAGATTAACTTATTATTGAATTACAGAATTGACTTGAGACTTATTAAACTTCGAAAAGCTCTTTGACAGTGTTTTTATTACTTTTCAGTATGTTTAATGTATTGACAAAGGAGGGTCAAGGCAAATTTGAGAGCCTCAAGTATAATTCTGTCGGACAATAAAGAAATCTACATTTTATTATACAATAGTATTAATATAAACTAAACCACAACTAAAACAAGGAGCCAAACTAATTAGCCCATATAATCAATCTTGGACAAGATATAATGTCTAAAACCAAACATCATAAGTCTCGTGTTAGAAGACAATCTAATGAAAATTGTTTGAAATATAGAATGGATTATTATGAATCCCTTAGCTGCTGCCCACTATGGGTTTTCACTTTTAAGCTATTATATAATAAGATAGATTACAGTTTACAACAGAACTTTCATATTCTAATTTAGTTTAAGATATTATGCTTACCAGGCAATTCCACAGGACTGTCCAAACTTTCAATGTGTGAAGTGCTAGCAACAGTTGACAAGTTGAGTAGGTTTAGGGCGCCATGACATTTTCTCCATGTATCAGTTAGATGAGTACTGGTATCATTTGATTCCTTAAGATTGGATGAACAGGATGGTTGAACACTAGAGTTATGCAGGTTTGACTGATGGGTGGTTAATGATGGTCTAGTTGGACTCGGTAATTTTGTGTTTTTCTGGGTAGAATCTTGTTCGGTTGATAAATATGTGGTGTTGATGGGAGCTGAATCTTTCTGAGGTTTTTGTTTTGGGGTCATCGAGTCTACTATGGTGCTACTAAACTGTTTAAATAAACTTGTAACAGTAGTGGGTTTAGGGGTCTTCTCTTGAACAGCAGTGGAATCTTTTTCTTGATGTTGGGGGGTATTTTCTTTAATACTTGCTGATTGGTCCACAGAGGGTCGTTTCTTCTTTTTCTTTGGTGTCATTTCTTCGTCTTGTAATTTGCTTTCAGCAATCCGCTTGGTCGGGACACGTTCCCTTTTCCCACTGGCTTTGTTCAAAATTGTTGAACCATTTTCGAAAGAGAATATCTCTTCAGGAGCTGGTGTTCCTGGCGAGACCCCTTTAAGGATTTCATTGTATGCCTTAGTAGCAAATTCTGTTAGGCTATCTTTATTATCTGAAAGAGATCATGTTATAAAAAAATGATTGCTTGACAGTTGCTGCATTTAAGTCATAGTCATTTAAATTTTGCCCCACGTGTGGAGAAAATACTGGCTTGTGAAAGATGAGCATCGGTGACGGTAATTGTCCAAGATAACATGGTAAGGAAATTATAGGATTATACACTGAAGTTGAAAACGCCATACAGTAATTTTATCCTAATAAAACTTATTTGTCAAATGTTTACGTAGTGTCCATACACGAATCGCACTCACGATGCGTGATAATGATCTCAATCATTGAGGAATCGGTGTCAATTGTTTGAAATAGAACAACAAAGTTAAATGAAAACAAGTGTTAATCAACTTACTACGTTAACCAATTTATTTACAAACCGAAAGTACTGAAATTAGAGCTTCCGGTCGCCTTATTTTCCGGTGCTATGTCACTTATCTACGCAGTGCTTTCATCCCCAATTTTTCGAGCACGGCATGTTACGTAACTAATAGATTTTGAATGGCTAAAATTGAGTTACTTAATAGTTTTATGTATAAAATTAATTAATTAGTTTAGTAGAAAAATACAAACGTGTACATACATGGAAGTAGATATTCTTGAGATATAATAGTAGACTATAAAGTACACTTACCTCCAACTTTTACAATTACACCGGAAAACGTTTTCTTTGTTTTCCCCTGTCCAATTCGCCATCGCATTTCAACAATATGTCGTTTTTCAAGGTTTGTTAGAATTGACAGATCTTTATCCTTCTCGTGCACAACTGATAAAGTTGCATCTTTTTCGAAATAAACACAAGCAAACATGTTTACAGAACAATTTTCAACTTCGTTTTCAAAAATAACGAATAAGTCTATGCCGGCGGGTCAATAAAGCCTACAGCCTCAATAAGCCACGGGGCCACCACGTGACTGTATAGTGTGTTACCAGTGGGGAAAACGGTAATTGGCATCATAGAGTGTATATGTAGATATCGCTATTTAATCTATCGTAATTTCCCTTACGAGCCCCTGGGATAAATGTGGCTTATCAGTTGGTCAAACAAACACACAGCCAGCAGAGCACAGTCGATTATATACTGTACAGTATGTGTAATAAGAAACATATGTAACAAAGGATTAATTGTGTGCATACGGGATGACTGTATATCTATAGATCTATAGGAGTTCGCTTGTGACTCAAATGATTTAAATACGACTTTCGTTTGATGTTTAATATTTTCTCAACTGTGAATAGATATAGTTGTTGTGATTCTTCTAGTTAGAAATTCTTGTGATATAAACAGACATTTTGAAATAAATATAGATTCTCACGTTACTAACAATTATTTAGGGCCTAGTGTTTTCCTGACCAGGCCTATTTATATTAACAATGGAAAGAAATCGCCGGGGACCGTATGGGAAAAAAGATATGGAGCTAACAGGGAGAACAACTGACGATAATTTGATAGAAAGTGTTGATCTTGAACAAATAGACTCTATAAATCTTCCGGATTATCATCTTCCCTCAACAAGTGAAGAAGTGTCTTCACGTCCCAAGCGAAGAAAGCGACACAATACCAAGCGATTGTCGAACCCAAACCCTGAGTTGGATTCTGGCGAGACAATGAGTGTAAGTTAATTCTACGTAATTTTGACTTTATTAAATCAAATGCAGACGTCAATTTTCCGGGTTCCGTGCGGGAAAATTCGATCGTTGCCGAGTTCTCAAAATGTCCACTTCCGGTGTTGTAGAATATAATATTATGTTATTTTACGGTGTTTACAAACAACTGTATATCTGAATTCATACATTATCATCATAATGATACGAAGTGATAATTACTAATTTGTAGGTAAAATAACGTGTTGTTAGCCTACTTAAAAATAGTTTAACCTTGCTCAGTATTGATTTATATTATATTTCGGACATGGTCGTATTTCGGATACGGCAGTCATTAAACAGTCACACAAAATCATAATTTTTACAGAACCTGTCTAGACTAGTAGTGAAATTGATAATATGAAAATTATTTTATTTTTTCGCGATTTCAACATAGATCTTATACATTTTAGTTTATTCTAAGTCCCATTTCCAGTTACTATGTTGGTGATCTAAAACTTGTAAAAATATATCACACAGCCTCACAGGTAATCACCCTGCCCATAATACTTGTGAGAGGCGTGTGGCAGTATCCATAGATAGGTAATTTATTAGTTGGTCTTTAAACAAGTACAGTTGGGCCTAAGATGCTTGAAGTTGCATGGTTATAGTTAATCATTAGTAGATTACCTCTTAGGTCTAGGAACCTGTTACTTTTAATAGTTTTACGTCAAAGGTCAAATTTGTTGGTAACCTTTAGTTTAACATAAATAATTATTTAACCTATATGTTTAACAATACATATAATTTTTAACATAGTCATTTTTATTTCAGATATTCCCCAGTCTTCCTGAGGCGTTGCATGAACAGCTGTCAGACGTGGACAACGCAGACATAGATGCCCGTCAAATTGATGCTGAACTAGAATCGGACAATATTCATGAAAATAATACTGACGATGATATGTTTGATGTGAATGATATGTTTGGTGACTCTGACTTTGAAATGGATTTTGAAAATCTAGAGGAAAATGTTCAACAAGACATTGATGATGAGTTGAAGCCACTTTATCCTGGGGCTGCTGTTACTACTGGGTCAATTATGCTACTTTTAGCATTATTTGTTACAAAGCACAATTTGGTTGGAGATGCTATTCAACAACTTTTGCAGATACTGAATCTTGTTATTCCTTCTGGTCACAGACTGTGCACTACTGTTTATGCATTCAAAATGTATTTTAGAAATTTAAAGAATCCTCTTGTAAAACATTATTATTGTGGTTACTGTCTGGGATATATTAATGACCACAGAAATGAACAGTGTCCATACACAAAATGCAATAAGCCTCTTGCACAAAAATTGGAATACTTCCTTGAAATGCCAGTGAAAAGTCAAATGAAAAAACTTCTAGCACAAAAAGACTTCTACAAAAACCTTCAAGGCAGATTTTCTTCACAACAAAGTGGCTACTTTGACATTCATGATGGAAAATTATATAGATCTTATTTCGACTCTGATGGTCCACTCAGTGATCCTAACAATATATCATTCACTTTCAACACAGATGGAGCTTCTGTTTTCAAGAGCAGTAATGTTTCAGTTTGGCCATTATTTTTGGTCATAAATGAACTGCCATATAATTTAAGGATGAAAAAGGAAAATATGATCCTTGCAGGATTATGGTTTGGTAGTAAAAAGCCAGAAATGGGGACATATCTGAAACCCTTTTTAGAAACATTTAATGAGCTTGAAAGTGGCATAGAAATCAATTCACCTGATAAAGAATCAAGTTTTGTTATGAAAGCATTTTTGCTTTGTGGGACAGCTGATTTACCTGCACGCAGTATTTTATGCAACAGTGTGCAATACAATGGATCCCATTCTTGTTGGAAGTGTATGCAAAGAGGAGAAACAGCCAAAGTTGGGAAAGGTCACACACATATATTTCCATTTCTAAAGGAACAACCAAAGCAACCTTTCCGAACCAAGGATTCTGTAATACAAGACTCTCAAACATCACTTGATTTACGTGCCACTGGTACTAAAAAGTTTGTTACAAATGGTGTTAAAGGACCTTCATGGCTGACTTTCTTCCCAAAATTTGAAATTGTTCATGGTATTGCCATAGATTACATGCATGGTGTTTTGCTTGGAGTGCAGAAGTTGTTAATAAATCTATGGTTTAGTACAACACACAAAGGAAAAGTGTTCAACTTTAATGGCAGCGTAAGCAGAGTTGATGAAAGAATTCAGAACATCAAACCAACTTTAAGTGTTTCACGTTTACCACGTTCAATCAGTCACGACTTAAAGTACTGGAAAGCATCTGAATTCCGATCCTTTTTATTGTATTATGGTGCACCAGTTTTACATGGAATTCTCGATGAGAAGAGGTTTGCTCACTACCTACTTTTAGTGAATGCTATATTTATACTTCTGAAATCAGGCTCTACAGAAGAAGATGTAACAACATCGGAAAAGATGCTATTTGATTTTGTTGAAAACTTTGCTATATTGTATGACAAGTGTTTTATGACCCTTAATATGCATCAACTTCTGCATTTGTCTGATAGTGTCCGTTACTTAGGCCCATTATATACACATAGTTGCTTTTCCTTTGAGGACAAGAATGGAATTTTATTAAAGATGATACGTGGAACCCAGAACATAGATAACCAGATCATTACAGGGGTATCCTTCCTTCAAAAGCTACCTGAACTTAAACAGTCTACTGTACAAAAGGGTTCCATCGTTGAAGATTTATATAATTCAATAGAAAATCCAAATATCCTCAAACGAGGTTTAAAGTTTGCCAGAGACATTTTCGTCTTGGGTGCTATTAAAATGAGAAAATTAACAGATGCAGAGCATGGAGTAGTTTGCCAATGTTTAGGTTATGACCCTGCCTTAGACCAGTATAAGTATTTTAAAAGATTAGAATACAATGGTTTTCTCATTTATGGTACAAGTTATACGAGAATGGTCAAACGAGATAACTCTACTGTTTGCTATAAAAGCAGAGAAAATGTTGAAATGTTCTGTAAAGTACTGTACTTCTTGTTACTTGACATAAATGACGAGCTGTCTGGGCTGGCAATTGTAAATGAATTGAAATGTAAGAACTATGCAAAGGACAGCAATATCCTTCTTGTTGAAAAGCTTGAGGCAATCAAGGCAATTCCAATTAAATGTATTGTAGAAAGTTGTATTCATGTTGTACAAAAAGACAATCCAGTCGAATCATTTGTATGCAGGATTCCAAATAGATTAGAATCTGACTAAGTTAACCACACATCTCTTACATCTCAAGTGAAACTAAAATACTTTGCCAATCTAGAGCCACTATTCCATGTAGCAATGGCTTATGTATATGTGTAAACTATGAGCTGTGTCTTAGTATTTAATAGCAGTATGTTAAGGAATGTAAGTCTTTACGTAATAGATACAGTACTAGTTTTTGATCAAAAGTGTCCTCTAACCGTTACAGTACAGTTTTGGGGGGTTAAAAACAAATTGTCTGAGGCGAAGCCGAGGATAATTTGGTTTTCATCCCCCCAAAACTGTTGTATGACCCTTGTTAGAGGATACTTTTAATCAAAAACTTGTACTGTATCTGAATAAAACTCTGACAATATTTAAATAGGGTTGGCCTAATTTACCAATTAAATGCTTTGTGTAAAAGTGTCCTGTCTTGCAGAAAAAGAAGTACCGGTATACTTTTTTAAAAGAATCGCTGGGCGTGTCAGAGTTAAATAAGTGGATACTGAATACTGAAGTTGATGGTTTAAGCAATGTTTCTTAAACGTATGTTTCAAAATGAAAAATACTGTACATTGTGTATATATAATTCACTTTTAAATTGTTTATAGTTGTATACTTTTTCTTTTACGAATTGAATTATGATGACAAATTTGAACAATTCTATGCTAATAGAAATATGCAAATACTTTAATAAAATTCCATTCTTGTCCTCAAATATGTCTAAGTAACGGACACTATCAGACAAATGCAAATTCTTTTACATTTATTTGTGAAATTTAAACAATGAAATTACAAGCTTGTGTCTTTCTTAAAATATATCTTGTTTTTTACAAAATGATACTTGTGCATAGTAATAAAATGCTGTATTATTCAAAAACTAAGTTATGATTGCTTACATTTAAAAGACAAACCAATCTATTGCATTACATATGTAATCAAACCTGCCTGCAAAGGGCACCTGCTTTCTAAACCAAATTGGATCAGAAAACTATCAAACAAGACCTTGATCCTGTTAATGGTCTTTACAGATTATTAAGGTTTGATAACGTATTTATGTATGTGAAGCATGTATTAGCATGAAAACCTGAGATTTGTCAGTGGCAGATTATGAGATACACAATAAATGTATAGAACCTAACAGATTATCACAGAATAAAGTGACATAAAGCACTTGCAAAATTTATAAGTACAAATTTCCGCCTGATTCTTGCAAACAATTTTTCTAAGTATAAATTTCCGCCTGGTCTGCCACTTTCCGCCCCACTCGAAAGACAGAGTTAGAAAATCCGTCCCTAACTAAAAAGTTAGAGTATGAAATTCCGCCTTGCCAGGAACATTACGCCTCACTCTGAAGACAGAGTAAGAAAATCCGCCCCAATAGAAATGTTTAAGTATGAAATTCCGTCCCAACACAAAAGTCCGCCCGGAATTTGTTATAAATTCCGCCCGGAAAAAAGCAGGAAGATTGGTCTGTCTCAGGCGGAAATCAAGTTTCCGCCTCTGTTCCGCCTGGAAACAGCAGTTTCCGCTCCAATTCCGCCTCGTTTCCAGGCGGAATCCGCCCCAAAATTTCATACAGGCTGCTTTGAATACTCCTATGATTACTCTGATGTAGTTATAAAATTTTCATGGCCTTCACTTCCAACTTGAGCCATTGCATAATTATGTGCTGTGTAGACTCTCATTCTTTACAAGTATAAAGTAGAGACTGACTAATACATGTGTGGTGTATCAATTATACCTTTATCTTGATGTGTTTAATGACATTGCAAGTGTCAAGTGTTGGGTAATATGATCTCGCATAATTAACATACAACCAAATAATCGCATACATATTTATCTAACATTTTGTTTTACATATAAAATCTCTATATTATTACTGAGGACAGAATGTTTTACATGAACAAGCATTAAGTTCCTTTCATTATTCTTTAAATACAATTCATGTCAGTCTGATACAGTATTTAAAGGTACAGTAAAACCTCACTTAAAGACCTCCTCAATAATAAGACCATCTTTCACCAGTCTACTCTTTATTCAATCTCAATATTTATATCACCTTATTAAGAAAATCACTTTTCTAGGGTCCCAAGTGTGGTCTTATTATAGAGATTTTACTGTATTTGTATATTTCTAATCAATTACTGAACCTCTTTCAGATGTTGTGTATTGGACAGAGCTTCGTTATGATGAAGGCGGACGTTATATTGTGTGTTCTCACACTGTGGGGACTGAAGGGTTTCAAAGTTGGACTCCAAAGGGTTTTAATGCCAGGACAAGGGTGCATGAATACGGTGGCGGAGCATCTTTAGTATACAATGGAAACTTGTTCTTCAGCAACTTTGGTGATCAGAATATGTACAAGCAGGCTTCATCTTCGGATGCCCCTAAAATGGTGACAAAACCTGATTGTGGCTTCCGATATGCTGATGGATATTATAATCCTAAGGTATTGTATACAGGAATACCTAGTGGTTCAGTGGCAGAGTGTAGGACTCCTGCAAGCTTTATTATCTCCCATTGAAGATGGAGGGTATAGTTTTGGTGTGGTCAATCTATCTGTCAGTCCATCAGGGCTCTAGAAATCCACTAGCCTGAAGTCCAGAACTAGTCTAATGCTGATTTGGGCTACCAACAGTTGAGTTGAAGTTAGTCCCAGACAAGTCTGTTTTTAAGATAATCAACGTCAGACAACTGAATACAAATAAAAGTAGTTTGTACAAGTCTAATCATACATTAATCAGGACACTGTGATGTCAAATAATTAACCGATCATCTCAGACAACTAGCCTCCTATATCAGACAAGTCTAACTTTACATTTCCATTAGTCCAGGACAAGTGTCTTTAAACAACATTTCTAGAGCCCTGTCCATGTGCACTTCTAATGTCCTTGATTCATTTTATATATTTCTGTATATTACATGTTTAACTAAATAAATTAGTGTATTTACTAACTTATGTATTGATACAGACAGCTGTAACATTTTCAGTTATGATATAATTATTAAAAAAGAAGTTGTACATGTATATTGTTACTAAAGTTACTTGCAAAAACATGATACATATACTTATTACATTTCATGATTGTGTCTTTTGTTTTTAGACTGGTTTAATATATTCTGTTAGGGAAGACCATTCAGGTATTGAAAAAGGTGAAACAAAGGAAGCAGTCAACACTGTTGTTGTTGTCAATCCAACCAGTGGAGAACAGAATCTTCTGGTAGGTGTAAAAATAATGATTGGAGGATTACGCTTACTCAATAATCCAACATTGAACATTTTATGAAATACCATTTTGCTATTGCAGAGTACTGTAAAACCTCATTTAAAGACCACCTCAATAATAAAACCACCTCAAAATTAAGAACACCATTTTCCAGTCCATTTTTACCGTTTTGCTCTTATTCAACCTAAGTATTAAGGCCACCTCAATAACAAGACCAAGTTTCAAGGTTCCCAAAGGTGGTCTTATTATTGAGGTTTTACTGTAGTAAATTGTTCAACAGTCTTCCAATTCATATTTTCTGTCCTTGTCAAGGTTCAATACCAATAATTGGTGTATAGAAGTGTCAACTGCAAAACAGCTTATTCACTTCGATACACAATTTACCAAATATTTGTTTGTTAAATGCTTGTCCAGCATAATTATGATTATAGTAGTTATTTTGTATCACCAAATGATGCAGAATAGAAATGAAGCATGCATTTAATTCAACCATATTGTGCAGCTACTTACTCACTTAAAGGTACATAGTCATTATTTTCTATCTAAATATCTAATTGAAAAAGGTATTATTTAACCTTTATTTGGTGTTTTACTGTACACACATAATGCACAAGTGATCACATTGTTAACTCTACAGAGCAACACCAATTGGGAGATGCACACATTTGCTGTTATTTAGAGGTTGTTGGTTCAGAGGGGTTAAAATTGGTAGTTTGTTGGTTTATCAAAAAAAATACTACAGGAAAAATTGAGATTTTTGTTGAAGAGGTTGTTGCTAAGGAGACAGCTGGACTGGAGAGGTTGTTGCTAAGGAGACAGCTGCTCTGGAGAGGTTGTTGCTAAGGAGACAACTGCTCTGGATTGGTTGTTGCTAAGGCCACAATCACTCTGAAGAGGTTGTTGATAAGGAGATATCTGCTCTGAGGAGGTTGTTGTTAAGGAGACAGCTGCTCTGGAGAGAATGTTGCTAAGGAGACAGCTGTACTAGAGAGGTTGTTACTAAGGTGATGGCTGCTCTGGAGAGGTTGTTGCTAAGGAGATATCTGCTCTGAGGAGGTTGTTGTTAAGGAGACAGCTGCTCTGGAGAGAATGTTGCTAAAATATAGCTGCTCTGGAGAGGTTGTTGCTAAAATGTAGCTGCACTGGAGAGGTTGTTACTAAGGTGATGGCTGCTCTGGAGAGGTTGTTGCTAAGGAGATATCTGCTCTGAGGAGGTTGTTGTTAAGGAGACAGCTGCTCTGGAGAGAATGTTGCTAAAATATAGCTGCTCTGGAGAGGTTGTTGCTAAAATGTAGCTGCACTGGAGAGGTTGTTGCTAAAAGACAGCTGCACAGAAGAGGTTGCATAGCATTTAGAATGGCTCACCCAAAGTTTCAAAGTGATTCCCTCAAAACTTTTGTTTTATGCTAAATTCCTGATTTCTTGTTATAGGCATCTGGTGCAGACTTCTACAGCTGTCCGAGGGTGTCCCCTGATGGAAAGAGAATCGTCTGGGTGCAGTGGAACCATCCTAATATGGTATGATTATATTTGTAATGAATGTTGTGTGTATTTGTAATATAGTATTTGCTTCGATCTATTGGTATTACATTTGGTGTGAACTTCTTTTATTTTACAACAATTGTGAAACGAGTTAATACAACTTTGTTTTATTACACTTGATAACTGCATCCGGGGATACTACCTAGTATTTTCACAAAATTTAGGGATTGTGAAGTTTGTGAACAAACTCGGCTCCATGCCGGGCTTGAACTCAAGACTTTAGGAACATAAGTCGGGGATTATATTTGTATTAGAAATTAAAACTTAAACAACACTTAGAAAGAACAAGCGAGTGTAATTGTAAAATGACGACACTTACCTTATGACAGATTATTATATGCTATATTTATAGTAAAACTAAGAGATTATCTTGCCTCAGGCACAGAAGATAGCATGTTTGATCCCTAGCTGCGATATTCTAGTCATCAGATGATTTGGTTCTAGCTGGTGTCCTTGTCCGAGTTCTGCATTACAGGGGCAGGTGGTATCACAGTGTGGCAGCAGTCTATCTGCTACAAGTGGACACTGCCACCGTACAACAGAAAAAATTGTTGTTCAGTTGTAAAACCCAACTCGAGTACATTCAAGCTGCAAATCATAATTAACTAACAATTTTTTTCTCAATTATGTCTGTCAATGACATAGTTCTAGTGGAATACTGTATAAGTTGATATTGTCCTGTGTCAAAAAGTTTGCATATCGATGATGTTAGAAATTTCGTGAGTTGAAATGTCTTTGAATCACAGCTTGTATGTAAATACATGTATATACTTCAGCGAATGAGGAAATGTTTGCGAATATTTTCCACTATTTTCTTGAATTTGGTAGAGTCACAAACATAACCATATTGTACATCATACTTCTTATACAAAACTTCAGTTTAAATTTAAATTCTTCTCCTTATTGGACATCTTTTTGTAGCCATGGGATACTACAGAACTGTGGACTGCTGATTTAAATGAAAGTGGAGATGGCGTAGTGAGTGGAAGTCAAAAACAGGTTTGAAAGTGTTTTTATTTACTGTTAGTCTCAAACCCGCATTGCTACAGTCACAGCCCCTAGCAATACAAATCTGTCCCCTCTACCAACTGCACTGTCATGTCTAACCTAAATGATGGTAGTGTGAAATAAGCCTTGATCTTTATTGTCTCTTACTCTGTAGTTAAATCATTGTTATTTGGTGTATAAGTTTTGTGTTACTTGAATATTACCAGTTGGACTGCCTGAATGGCTTCAATTTTGTTATGAATCTTGGAGAGACTCCGGCCTTCATGGAAGATAGTACAGTAAAACTTCGAAACCTCGAACTGCCATCGGAACAAGCAATTAGTTCGAGCCATCTACCTGTTCGAGGCATCTACTGTATACGTGTATATGTACGAACTGACTGTCACCGGTGCAAGTATACTAAGCATGCTGAACGCATGGCGTGTGTGTGTTGTTAGTCTTTTCATACTGAATGCACGTCGATCAATAGTCACAGCATTATTCATAATAATAATAATTAAAAAATGAATAAATAAATGATTCGTTTTAAACGTTCTGAATATGCGTTGACACGGGACTATCCAATGCCACCAAATGTGATTACATTTCTTTGTATAATTAAATACGACATATGCTAATTTACTCATTTGTTTTTTAACCTGGTAGATAACACATTTGTTGCACTTGTGTTTTGTGAACTAGTGCACGTATTGTTTTCGTGATTTCGCATTTGCTACTGATGATTGGCTATATATCAATGTTCCATGTACCTGAATAAATACATTATTTAAAATGCGACTGAACTGTTTCAACAAAGACCTAAATAACAGGTGTTTAGGTCTTTGGTTTCAAATATATTCTTAACAGTCCCATTTCTTCCCAAATATGTATGAATAAATGTAATAACTTACAAGCAGCAAACAAATTTTCGGAAATTATCATTAATATATTAAAAGTGATGGATTTTGCGTCTGAAAAAGGTGATTTCCTAAAACAATTCTCATCGCGAGTGGATACCCATCCCGTACCCATAAACTCGAACAAACAAACTCTCACATTCAAAGGTTTAATGTTTCGTAAGAAGCACATTATTTAAGAACACTTGAATTAAGCACTATCAATTATGTATGTTTAATATATCCATTTAGTGATTTGTTTGTCGCATAAGTACATGTACACTGTATTGTTTGGGGTAATTATCACTACGTGCAAATTACACATGTGATTTTTCTTACCTGTCAGCAAACAATTGAATATCGCTCTGTCCATGAAAGGTGTAAATTATTGTATTGTTCGACCTATCTATGGTGAACAATGAATGAAATGGTTTCTAGGGACCGCAAACCCTGTTCGAGTGTTCGACCTATCTCCGTTCGAGTGATCTACTGTTCGATAATATGAAATAAGAAGGGGTTTCGCCGGTACCTAAGAACCTGTTCGAGGTATCTACTGTGTTCGAGGTTTCGAAGTTTTACTGTATGTACATAGTCATTTGTCCTCCACCTCTGATGCCTGCAGAGAAGTTGTCCGTTGCTTGTCGAGGAACATGCTTGAGCTGGGTGGATAACCCAGGAACGCAGGATAGGTGAACTGACCGCTGTACTTAGCTGATATAAAGTTGAAAAATGGCTCAAAACATGCAACATAAGAATGAAAGGGTATGGTAAACAAATAACGTTTGTGTCAAAATCGTATTGTTGTGATTGTTTTTTAATGAAAGATATTAATTGAAAATTTGCTTATTATAGTGGTAGACTGGATTATCTTTGTGAACATTTATAAATATACATCTATATCAGGTTGCTGGTGGGGATAATGTAAGCATCATTCAGCCTTCATGGACATATGCTAACGAGTTGCTGTACATCAGTGATCAAACCAATTGGTGGAATTTGTACCATGTGACCAAGTCAGGTGAACATGTGAACCTGTTGCCTAGAGACGCAGAATGTGGAGGTCCACAGTGGGTATTTGGTTGCTCACCATACATGGTAGATCCTCGAGGAAATAGTGACATTGTTTTAGTGACTGGCTCAGTAAGTTGTTCACATAATTTCAGGGTTTTCTTTCCTATGAAGTTGGATCCAGTAAAGGGACACATACCCAATCAAAAATAGTATGTTTTCCCATTCCAAAAAATTCCTAAATTCTGCAAGGGCTTAATATGGAAATTCATCTTTGATTATTGATAGGGTTTAGGTTAGACCTTTAAAAAAGTATTATAAAGTTATCACGGAGAATGCTCAAAGACATTTTAAGAAAAAGTAAATATTTTGTCAAAAAATTGATACCCAAAATGTTACCCAATTTAGGTAGTCCCTATGCTAATTATTCCAATCACACCGGACCCAGAACCATTCCCAAAATGATGAAAAAAAGCCCTTCAATATTGATGGATAAAAGGGATACATATCTGTCAGCTTCTTCATCTACATGCATGTGGGCTAGTTTGACTGTCACTCTTCAATATGTTCATGTTTTCTTGATTCTCTCTATGATTTGTCCAATACCTACGTTCGTTTTCTTGTCTACAATAGGCTTTAGTTTAGAAACACATCATTATCAAACCAAAAGAAAAAAGGGTATTTTTTGTACAACGAAATTCAATAGACATACTCCAGAATAGTATAAATATGAGTATTTCCATCTAATCCTGCGGTACAAACAACAATATACCCAATCTCCTATGCAGTGATCTCCCCTTATAGTTATCGGAGATCTCTGCCATCACAAACTTTTCGTCTAGATTTTTGACGAAATATATTTTTCATTTGTTTAATTTTAGCTGACAATTTTATATCTATATATCTTAATTTCAAACATATAACATGTTTGATGGTATGAAAAGTTAAAAAAAAAACAATATTTAAAAATAACCAACCATCGTCACGTGATTTTCTTCTTCGGATCCGCCATTTTGTCCAACCAACCATCATCACCTGACTTTTGTGATGGCAGTGGTTATTGCAAGGGAAGATTACCGCTGCGTGGAGTTTGCAATATACCATTAACATCGTGCTCGAATCGCAATGAAAACAAAGACTGGATTTAATGTCTGGCTGAACTTGAATAGACCTAAAGCATGATTTTGCACTACTGGTAAAACCCATTCTTGGCGAATTCCAGATTTCATCTATTTGGATGGCTGTAGCCATCTGACAAGAGAAAAATTAAAGTAGTGCTTCTTTAATATAATCTAGCATATTTGTAGGAGTTTGGCGTATACAACATGGAAAATAAGACTTATCGTACAATTGATACCGGATACAAGAGTCACAGATATCTGAATGTTGGACAGAATGGAATGGCGTACTGCGTAGCTGGAAGCCCGACAAAGTTTAGTTGCGTCATACAAGTTAACATGGAGAATGGACAAGTATTTAATATTCCTATATATATAAACACATAATCAAATAAATGGACTCTTCCATGCCAAAACCTCTATTAGTGATATTGGTTATGATTTGGAGTTTTGAAAATTTGACGTCACAAACTAAGAGCTTTCTCGGAAGTGTCTTTGGTTGCTTAATTTTGCTTTATAGAGTGAAATGAAGATGAAAATGTTGATATATGTTATGAAACTTGTTTGTTTCCATGTGAAAAACTGAAGATATTTGAGTATAAATGTACGCTTTTGACACTAATTCATCTGAGGCTTACTTTTTAACAAAATTAGATGTAGTTATAGCAAATTTTGCATCTCTGTAGAAACAAACAAAATCTCAAATGGTATGAGAAGATCTTTTAAATGCTCATTTTTTTATTTACATTGCAAACATATAATCAGTGAAACTCATTAAAACTTGTGTAATTTCAGTCACACAATAAAACATTATCATTAACTATCTCTGTCTTGTTCTAACGATTAATGTTGTGTAGCCATTAAGGTGTAAAAAAACCTGGATGTCTGAAAGAGAGATGTAAGTCTTCTGGGTATTCCCGGAATTCTGGACTTTTCATGTGCCGGAAAAAGTCGTTTCTGTGGTTGAAAGTTTAGAGTTTGTTTAGAGATGTTCCGTACGGTAATGGACGGATATGGCTTTTATCTAACATCTGTAAGCTTTTCATTGGTTGATATTGGGACTATAAGTTTAGCGACCACCTTGACAAATCTAAATGCTTAATAGACTCTCAGTTGTTTTTTGCAAATGACTGAAAAAATGTCGGATAAATTAATCAGCTGTGAATTTGTAGGAAAATATCATTCTTTAACCGAGGTTGTGAATTAGATGACATTGAATACAAAACTAGAAAAATAAATTCCGGGTATTTTACATCAGGCTTCTTACCTCTTTGCTGAAAGTATCTTAATGTAAATGCACAAATATATAAATTAACTAATACCCCTGTACTTATATGGAAATAGAACGTATATCAATACCGACACCAACAAATCAATAAAAATCTCTATAAATGATAACACAGTTTGGGAATGAGAAAGAATAGGTAAGTAAATGTAATATATGTGTATTCTGCAGGTGCAAGTTCTACGTGAATCAAAGTCATCTTCATTAGATCCTGGATATTACAGTATTGCTGAGGAGATGAAATGGACGACATCAGAAGGGGACGTTGCTTATGGTTACTTCTATCCCCCAAATAATAAGGATTTCACAGCTCCAGGTATGCAAAATATCCTTTAAATTTCCATTTTTCATAGTTTTGAAGAGCTAGATACTTAAGCTAAAAAAACAGCAATGGAGGTCCACTTGGTGCTGAATGGTCGTTTTGATATTTTTTGACTGGATTTTACCATTTTGTACCATAATACCTATAATTTATAGAAAAATCTACCCTTGAGGCAAATTCCTATGGATCATAATGTGGCCTTTTGGAAAGGGTTAACTATAGGGTCAGCTGGTACCCTCTCCTGGGTGTACTGTTTACCTTGCAACCTCTCAAGAGAATCCCCCTCTAGAGCAACAACCTCTCAAGAGAATCCCCCCTAGAGCAACAACCTCTCAAGAGAACCCCCCTCTAGAGCAACAACCTCTCAAGAGAACCCCCCTCTAGAGCAACAACCTCTCAAGAGAACCCCCTAGAGCAACAACCGCTCAACTACAGCCAACATTTGCATCTCTCATATGGTGCTGCTCTAGAGAGGTTGTCAATTAGAATACATCTGAAGCTATTCAACAATTGTCAGTTGCTCAAAGAAGAACTCTATAGTATATGTACTGATTTTAAACCCAGGAACATGGGTTTCGTCTACAGATTGCCATTTATGAACGAATCCCTGGTGCAGATATAAACCCATGGAAAACCATGTATTTATGTATTTTATTTATGTATTTATTCTGTATTTTCTTAATAAAGCTGACAGTCTTCCCCCATTACTCGTGAAGAATCATGGTGGCCCTACCTCACAGACCTCAAGTACTCTTGATTTGAAGATACAATATTTTACCAGTCGAGGAATGGCGGTATTGGATGTGAACTATCGTGGTAGTACAGGCTATGGGAAAGAATACCGCCACAGGCTGAGGGGAAAGTAGGATGCTTATTCACTTGTAACTTTGAAAGTTTGTCTCGTATCATTTGAACGTTTTACAAAACAATATGATAACAAGAAATATCTTGAAAAAAGATGGTTGACGCAATTTGAAGCAAGCAAATTAGTTGTAATCAGTAGCCAATTGTATAAAAATAGGCTAACTTTAACCTAAGGTCACCTGTAAGTTCAATCAATTTGATTGGCTCATTACTTGGCCAAACTACATTTCAACCAATCAAATTGAGTTTTGGTTATCTTTTTGTGCCAAAAAAAAGCTGTGAGTTTACAATTCATGTTGGTAATACATCTTATTTTAGTTATATTGTTGTTTGAAAGCAGTTATATGTATACAGTTAAGTCTACACAAGTAAGAGATGTATTACTGAAGTTGGTTAGTGTAACTGCTCTATTGAATTGTATTATGATGAAATTCCATACTGACCTTGGGTGTGGAATACTAGTTTATTGTTACAGATAGCTAGTTATGGTTTGATGAAATGTATAAGTTGTACATGTACCATGACAAACCTGTATTATTGACCAAAAAATCTATTTTCAACTAGACATATTTTTCAACTTTGATTTAATACCAAAAATACTGAAAGCAGACTTCTACTTTTCTTTTTATTGCAATTCCATGAACAAAATTCCAAACTACAAAATGACGTTGCTTCAGACACGCTTTACTTGAATGTAGTAAGTCTTAAACAATCTTCTGTTTTTCAAATTGAAAGAAACAAATTATGTAACACATATCAACATATTCATGTTCATTTAATTCTATAAATCAAAATTAAGCAACTAAAGACACTTTCAAGAAAGCCCTTAAGTTTGTGACATTAAAATTTCATTGCAAAATACTCGACATCAAAACCACTGTCACTAATACAGGTTTTGTTGTGGAAGCATCCATATGTTTTAGGGATATTACCTTCAGTGTTATGTCATGTAAAACATTAAACTGAACTTACTGTAATTGAAATCTTTCAAGTTGTGTTGAAACTAAGTAAATCTTCTTCATCTGTTAGTTTCAATGTTTTATACACTTCTAGTATACGTAACATTGTATAGTTCAAACATATCAACCTGATCCTGACCTTTATGCATGAATATATTATACATTGAATACGCTGACTGTATAGTTTTCTGAGAGAATAGTGCATCATCGGTATTTTTCGTTGCAGTTACGGAAATCATTGCATTTGCTGATTTCTTTCATTATATATTATTGAAATGACCAAACATGTGCATCAATATGACAAGAGCCGAAGTTAACTGGATAAGATTCGAAAAATGAATTTAGATAATCAGTCTACTGTGAAATTATGCTAATAGAGGTCACAAGGATGAGGTTAATTTGTCTGAGTACTAATTCTTATAATAATCATCTTCCTGAAATTCCTAGATGGGGCGTGTATGACCTTGATGATTCATGTACTGGTGCCCTGCATCTAGCAGATTCTGGTAAAGTTGACAGGAACCAGCTGTGTATAGATGGGGGTTCTGCTGGAGGCTATACAACATTGGCTGCTATAACATTCCGCGATGTCTTCAAAGCTGGTAATAATTCATCTTTTTGGAATTTTCCATTGCATTTTGTGTTAATTTGCCATGGCAACAAGATTTTCATTTTGTTATACTGTTGAAAATCATATTTAAAGCTCAGGTTGATGTATATATGTGAACAGTCTCCTTTCAAAGTAAATTCAGTTTTGTTGCTACAGTAACAGGACTTCACATATATAGAAAGGGTAGACAGAACACACACTTCTATCCATATTGGTTGTACTGTTGAGGAAACATGCGAACTGCTATAGTCTGCATTTATACGTTTATGTTGAATGTTCAGTAATATCCCTATTTGCCTTGTTAGATGCAGCGATTACCTTAATTCAGTTATGGCCTTTTATTTTCGATATAAATTTCATGTGTTCCATTTTGAAGAGTTGAGAATACTGTCCTCCTTCTGACAGCTCTTGTTTATTCAGATTGCCAGAAATTAACTTTAATTGTTGGAGATGATTGACATGAATTTCTCTATAACAGACTTTGCCTTAATTTTTCAGAGCATTAGCCAGTTTAGGCAAGTTGCTCAAACCACTCTTCTGAAAACATTCTTGCTAGCAAAAACGTATATAAGACTCATTCATAAAAACAGAAAGTCACAATTATGTATGTTTACACTTTGTTAAAGTAATGAATGTTTTGCTCATTCGGGCTAGCACTCAGAAATTTCTCCTAGCACAAAATTAAAGTTACTAGCCCAGGGCTTCTGGGAAGTGGGTTACCATGGAGACTACTATTATGCTACTGTTACGTTTCAGGTGCCAGTCACTACGGGATTGGTGATTTGGAAGCTCTTGTGGCCGATACTCACAAGTTTGAGAGTCGATACTTGGATACAGTTATCGGACCATATGTTACCGATGATGACAAGAATGTGTATAAGGAACGATCACCCATTCACCATGTCGACAAACTTAATTGTGCACTTGCTCTATTCCAAGGTGACGAAGATCAGGTCAGTGTAAAAGAGTGAATGATCATGAAATGTGTCTCTGAATACCAACCAAATATCTGGTTAAGCAATTTTATGAATTTTTTTCCAGTACGCTTGGCTTGAATAAACATAAGACTTGATGTATTCTGGCAGAACTTAAAACTGTGCATGGTAGAAATTTGAATAAGTTCAAAAATATCAATCTGATCAATAAAAAGATTGGTATGACTTTGAGGTATAAGCATGGTATCGAGAACTTTGTCATTTGTTTTTACCAAAATGCACAGGTTTCTTGTGTCAGATGGCATTTTCAAATCACATATGTATGAATGTTTCATATGTTTGTCTATCAAACCATTTTGTACAAAATTTTCCTATTAAACAAGGGTATGTATTATATAATTAAGTTCAATTATCAGTGTCGATCATTGCTCATTATTGTGTATATGACAACCTGTTTGTTGAAGTTACATTTGTACCATGTATATTACATCTATACTGTGTACTTGGTATGAATTATCTTTGTTTTAGATTGTTCCACCTAACCAAGCAGAGATGATGTATAAAGCTGTGAAAGCAAAAGGATTGCCCACTATGTATGTTCTGTTTGAAGGTATGTATAACCTTGGTGAAATATAGTGCAACCTTTCTGGAGCACCACTATACTATGTATGTTCTGTTTGAAGGTACGTATAACCTTGGTGAAATATAGTGCAACCTTTCTGGAGCACCACTATACTATGTATGTTCTGTTTGAAGGTACGTATAACCTTGGTGAAATATAGTGCAACCTTTCTGGAGCACCACTATACTATGTATGTTCTGTTTGAAGGTACGTATAACCTTGGTGAAATATAGTGCAACCTTTCTGGAGCACCACTATACTATGTATGTTCTGTTTGAAGGTACGTATAACCTTGGTGAAATATAGTGCAACCTTTCTGGAGCACCACTATGTATGTTCTGTTTGAAGGTAGTATATAACCTTGGTGAAATATAGTGCAACCTCTCTGGAGCACCACTATGTATGTTCTGTTTGAAGGTACGTATAACCTTGGTGAAATATAGTGCAACCTTTCTGGAGCACCACTATACTATGTATGTTCTGTTTGAAGGTACGTATAACCTTGGTGAAATATAGTGCAACCTTTCTGGAGCACCACTATGTATGTTCTGTTTGAAGGTACGTATAACCTTGGTGAAATATAGTGCAACCTTTCTGGAGCACCACTATGTATGTACTGTTTGAAGGTAGTATATAACCTTGGTGAAATATAGCGCAACCTTCCTGGAACGTAAAAAAGTAGCAGTTACAAAATATTACAGGAGAGGGGTAAGCATAAGGGGTTTAGTTTGATGTTGATGTTTCCCCATAACCTCCAAAATGAAGAGTACTGAGGAGTATTCTGGTGAAGTCTAGTGCCTTTATAAGGTTCGGTTACGTCAATACTACGTTTAGCGCTAACCTCTTCGGAAGATGCAAATTTTGACTGCTTACCTATGGCAAAAAATGATAATTATGTTGAAAAGAGGTTTGAGGCTCAAGAGAGGTCCACCTGGAGAGGATGCTCTGTAGATTAACCATCAGAGAATTTGGAAGTTGAAATCTGGCCTGTGAAATATACGATGACATTGAAGGTGGCATGTATACTCTCAGTATACATCTTTTGAGATAAGTTATTCTGAGTTTATTTCCCTAGAAGGAATTATTAACCAGGTTTTTGAAAAAAACCAGGTTATTAGAATGGTGTGTGTCGGTGGGCGGGCGGCTGGGCCGGCTGGGCGGCTGGGCGGGCGTCAAACTGGGTGGTTTCCAGCAAATAACTTGAGTTACATTGATCATATTTACATCAAACTTGGTGTATAGTAAGAACATGTGGAGAGCTCGCTTGGGATTGCTTTTGGGTTCGGTCCGACAAAGGTCAAGGTCACCGTACCTAAAAATAGCAATTTGGTTTCCGGCGAATAACTTGAGTTACATTGATCATATTGACATCAAACTTGGTGTATAGTAAGAACATGTGGAGAGCTCGCATGGGATTGCTTTTGGGTTTGGTCCAACAAAGGTCAAGGTCACCATTACTAAAAATAGCAATTTGGTTTCCGGCGAATAACTTGAGTTTTGTTGATCATATTGACATCAAACTTGGTGTATAGTAAGAACATGTGGAGAGCTCGCTTGGGATTGCTTTTGGGTTTGTTCCGTCCAAGGTCAAGGTCACTTAAAATTTAAAAATCAGTTTCCACTTAATATCTTCACTATTCGTTGGTGTATTGACATCAAAGTTGTTGTATAGTTGTTGCATATATATATAATATATCTAAGTGTGAGTGTTTGTATGCATGCATCACCTCTGGCACCTTTGCAGCATTGATGATCATCATGTATTCATTATACAAATAGAGCCTTGGTTACAAATAATTAGGTTTAAAACCTGGTTTGTGGGCATTGCCCATTTCTTGTAAAATGTATTCTAAGATAATAGTTAAACAAGAAATATCTTGAGAAAAGATGGTCGGCACAATTTGAAGGTTAAGATTTGTTGTGCAACTTAAAATATGAAGAGATATTACGATTGCTGTTCACTCGAAAGGTTAACCAATCCATGTCAAGGTTACAAATGTTGTTCTGTTGAAGCGAGTTGTCTTGGTAGTTAACGTAAGATTGGATTGGTTTACACAACACTGATTTGCAAATAGCAAAACCGCGTCAGTACGGCTGCGCTGAAAAAATCATGCTGATTTTGTTTGAGATGCCAGTCTATTATCTTTAAAATATGTATGTTTTAGGTGAGCAACATGGATTTAGAAAATCTGAGAACATACAAACAGCCCTAGACGGAGAATTTTATTTCTTCTCCAAAGTGTTTGGTTATGAACCTGCAGATAAACATGTTAATGTAAGTATTAAGCTTCCAAGATGTTTCCATTAAAGCCAAACAAAATTGTTTTTTGAGTGATCGGTGAAAAATACTGCAACAGCCCATATTGGTATCATTTAACTTTTTTGTATTACTCTCATTTCTTTGAATTTGTTTGTAGATTCATTCAGTTAATAGTTTATGCTTTACCAGTCTTGAAATTATATGTCCAGTGTTAGGAATGCTTTATCAAGGGAAGTAAATCATGTTATGTTCTCTGTGTATGATAGGGGTTGTTTCCCTTGTGTTGATTTTGTCAAATTGCTCTAAAGTAGTGTTATATGTATTCATTGTATGTACATTTCAGCTTCCCATTGACAACTTGAAGTGAACAGAGATGATGTCTACGACACTTCGGACCAAGTTTGGACCAAGATTTATTTCTTCATATACTCGTAAAGAAACTAGTAGCTGGATTGCATAGCCTCGTCTTTTTATTCTGATGTCATGTGTTGTATTGTTTATTTGTTTTCCTCATGTTATATGGTTGAATAATAATGACAGTATTATATATACTGTATGTATATTGTGTAAAGTAATTTTCCAGGTTTTCAAAAAACATTTATAATGATTGTGCAAATATATGATGTATAGGTATTTGCTTATTGTGTATATGCTCGTGATAACGTGCAACGTCAGTAAGAAATTATTCTGAATCATATTTAGTGCAAGCTCTCTGGAGCAACACTCTTTGGGTGCTGCATATTTTGACTGTTGTGGAGAGGTTGTTGCTTGACAGAGGTTGAACATGGATGCTATTTTTGACACCCGTCGGCCTCATTTTTTATGTAAATCCGACGAGAAAGTTTGGGAGGGGGAGGGGTAACTGCGTGATGACCATATTTCCGGGACACAGCTGGAAATTTGGCAAAGTTTTTACTTACCCAGATGCATTGTAGTGCTATTATAGACAGTGCATTCCATTGGCATTTCTGCGTTGTTCTTTCTTTGCCATTTTCATCCCCAGTTAAATTGAGAGAGTATTTTACTATGGGGAAAATTGATAAGGTTGTTAAAGAGAGGTTATTGCTCTAAAGAGGGCCACTCTGGAGAGGTTGCACTGTACTATATTCTGAGTTTTTGAAGAGGGACTATTCCATTTTAAATATGATTCATGTAGCCAAGTTGGTTTCAATTTACTCGTAAATTGATGTTTTTGAGAAACTTGAAATTTGGTGCATTTCATTAAATTTGATTATGCAGTTTCATGTCCTAACCTCTTGTCTGAATGTTGTCATTTCAACTGCAGGGTAATACCTCAATGTATTTATGGCATTCCAATCCTTCATGGATACTATTACTACTAATATTGTCATTCTTATATATATATATATGTACAGTAAAACCTCACTTAAAGACAACCTCAATAATTAGATCACCTAAAAGTTAGGATCACAATTTTCATGTTGACTGTTTTTGCTTTTTATTCAACCTATATATTAGGCCCACCTTAATAAGAAGATCAGTTTCAAGGGTCCCAAGGGTGGTCTTATTATTGAGTTTTTACTGTATATTATTTATGACCCCATTTTTTAATGTAATTGCATCTTTCAAAACATTCAGATTTAAAATTGTTTTTAAACAATTTTGAGAAATAAAAAAAACTACCTCAAGTCTGGGATATTTTCCATTAGCTAGTAATTGTTTCTTAATTTGATTGTGTCTCTTGAATTCTAAGGAAATTACAATGTTTATGTTGTTATGCAAAATTCAATTTTAGAACTATAGAATAGACATAATGCATTTCGTGAAACTGAATTATGGAAATTGGAATTATTTCATAATTTTGATGAAAATTCAAATAGTTTAATTGATGGGAATCTTATAAGGGTTGTTCATATAGATTGTGACACATTGGAATTTTTAATGAGTTCTGTTTTATGAAGATTTTAATTAATTGCAGTTTGTTGTTTCGTTTTGTTTATCTTGAAGACCTGGGTGTGGGGTGGGTATATTAAATGTGGATTCACTGAACAAACAAAGGGTCGGCAAGCTGCCTACCTACATGCTAGATAGGGGATGCTACCGTATGAAGCCGGAATGGTTTTCAGATACTTGAACAGGAATCCTTAGTGAATTGTTTGACTTCACATTTATGTACTTACACTTCTGTCAAATATTCTTAGATATATTTTAATGGATGATATCAATCAGAGAAATAGCACATATATAATATAATAAATAATGATTTGTATATTTGTCTTTTGTTAGCTTTATGCCTTTGAAATGATGTATAATTCTGTTTGTCATTATTATGTTGCTAAGCAACAATGCAAGCAAGAATTATACATCTAAGGAATACTTTTTATTTCACATGTGTTAGAACCAAAATGATAGACATTCATTTGGCCACATTTTGCCCAATGGTTGCTGGTACTGGACGGTTGAGAACCAGCGCCAGGGCACGATACTGTATGTATGTTACTTTCCCACTCTCCGTTCACAATACCTTTCACCTCGAACCAACCATTGTCCGTCTTACTGCAGTCCATGTCAACATCAACCAGCCAATAATGTTGTCCAAATCTGAATAGTAAGCATGAGGTATGTGATGTTATTCATATTGAGGTATGAAAGAAAAACTAGTCTATCTGCATATTAATAAGGAATCAGAATTTGTTTTCGATTCATATTTTTCTTCAATATGTAGCTGGATTAGTAAAACCGTCCTTAGTTGACAACTCGATGCTATCTGATCTGAGAATATTTTTGCTGTTATATGCACCAGGATTTTGTTTTTTATACCTTAATATGAATACTACATACATTTAACTTTACAGAATATGAAAGTCCTGAATGGCTTAACGTTTGAAGCTTTAGGAAAGAATGTCTCAACATTGACAGAAGAAGGACTGTGGTATTTCATTAAACTATGAGCAGTTAAGTAGTATAAGGGGAAATGGGCTCAAACCCACGACCCCCTTAACACTGGTACGGTGCTCTACAGACTGGGGTAACTGTGTGGCCGTCTGAATGTAACATTGCAGATAGGATTTGAATCAGTCTGCTTAGGTGCTTTCATTGCATTCTTACATACCAGAAGAGCGTTTTTAGAGGTAAGCTAGAAACGCTTGAACGCTTCGCTACCTAAAAAATGGCATCCTCCAGACCAGACAACATTGTTCCGCATGGACGCCATTTTATTTAGCAAAGATAGCACTGTCAGGTCACGCTTCCTACCTAAAGATAGGGACCTCTTTTCCTACTTACAACAAACGGCACCGCTACATTCCCTACGTAGCGCTAGGTAGAATGGTTCTTTTCCTACATCTAAAAAACGCTCTTCAGATGTTTAACTGTTTCACTTGGTTAAGTGGCAAACCTTCTTGACCACTGACTTATGAGAATGTGTTTATAGCTGTGGTGGAAACATACACTTACGTGTTTAGAGCGTTGTACCCAGTTTGTCCAGCAACATTTGTGGTCCATACTGCTGGTGTACCTTGAGCCATTGTACCATGGTAACGGCCTTGACCGGCCTCTGCTCCATACCAATCCAAATGGTTATCTGACATTGCCCATGCATTATATTTGGCGAAGTGGGCACCAGAACCTAGATGTCTGGCTTTTATTGGTATGGAACAAGCGCTCGTACCGGCATCAGTTACACAGCCTATATGATGTAAAAGAATTTATGTATACAGTGTACTTATATTGGGAAACGTACTGGAATTCACAACGTTTAGGCCCGCAAGGTTAGCTCAGTAGGTAGAGCACGTCACTGTCAAACTGTCAAGACATTGGTTCAAACCCTGGTGAAGCATATGCTCCATTTAGCAATAAGGCTGAAGACTACAGTAAAACTTCGAAACCTCGAACAGTTTTGGCTCGAACACAGTAGATACCTCGAACAGGTTCTTAAGTCCCGGCGAAACCCCTTCTTATTTCATATTATCTAACAGCAGATCGCTCGAACAGAGATAGGTCGAACGCTCGAACAGGATTTGTGGTCCCTAGCTATCATTTCATTCATTGTTAAGAATGAACTGAAGGTCAAAATCTTAAGTTAATTATATTCAATATTTTGACGTCCACCATAGGTTGGTGGATTTCTGCCGAGGGTTCCATATATAAATGCTTGTTACTGGCGATAATGGTGGTAAAATTAATGAAAATTACCCATTAGATTAGCCATAGGATGTATGTAACAAAAGGTGACTAATTTAATATGTCTTCAAATTGCGTCCATTTCCAAAGGGGTCTGTAACAATTTCTACTTTCACTTTCACTTTGTGTTCGTATACTGTAATATATATACATTACAGTATACGAACACAAAGTGAAAGTAGAAATTATTACAGACCCCTTTGTCCATTTCACCATCACTAAATGTCGCAAAATTTATTGTCAAACCTGTATGCGTTCCGTGATCAAGTCCACCACGAACAAATAAATCTTGACCAGGCTTAGTTTGTTTCTCCATCAGAATGACTGTACGTGACCAACCCACAGTGGACACTGGTGCGGGTGTGGTTGTAATCACTGGGCCCGAGCCTGAACTTCCGGTCCCTGCACTGCCACTAGTTTGACCACCTTAAATTGAACGTTATTAAGATGCAGTTAAAATCGTTGTGTAAAAACCTGGCCGATCATTTTGGTTAATTGACCGACCTTCCAAGTTTTATTACGGCTTGCATTTTTGCAAGGATTAGTGATTTTAGTCATATTCAGTCTCGTTACGAACGTTTGAGAGTAATGATAATGTTAACGGAACAAGAAACTTTTCCTTTTTAATAAGAAGATGTTGGTAGAATTTTCAAGCCATGATGTCTGTGATTAAGCTGATATCAATTCGCTGTTTCAATGGTTAGACATTTGGTATTGTATGCTAGTTAAAATTTGAATATGTCAGGCGTCAGACTTCTGTTTTGCGAACTGTTTTAAAAACTCGTATTATTAGACTGCTACTGAAAGACGTTAAGTGATTTGATACTGTTCATGAGCAGTTTTTACTAGTATGTTTAATTCAGCATTCGTGTCACATTATATATTTTCATGCAAATACAAGGAACCCTATACGATAGCGTTAATTTACTGATTAATAGCGCTGATAATGAATTTTGTGACAAATTGTCCTAAATCATTTGATTTGTTCTTACTTTTTGAATGTAATGTTATATGAATGATAACTTATTTAGCTTTTTAAATATACATAACTTTCAAAATGATACTGGAAGTGTAATCATGCAAAGTAATTACTTTTACCAAACCATCCATGATAAAAACAATTATGATGGTAGCTATAGTATTAATTTATCAGAGGTCGCTAGTCACATACACGGACTCTCACTTAATAAGCTAATCGTTAGGCATTCAATTTATTGAGTAAGGTAGATACATGTACAATGTACTTACCAACAATGAATGCAAGTATTGGATCATCGTTATTGTTTATGACAATATGCGCCATCCCGCTACCATCAACTGTAATCTTCTTCGCGCAGTCTGTGATCAAATCGCAGTATTCACCGGCCGGAAGTCCGGTCTGCAAGGTTTTATCCATATGCCCGTCACGTGCCATTGCAAAGAATCCCTTATTGCCTCGTGAGAATGCAATCTGATTGTTCTGGTTGTAATAATTCGCTTTACTTGTTCCAGCGACAGCGTTCCTGAAGGCAACCATGTTTGCAATCGGTGCCCATCTATGTTCGCAAATCCAGCCATCCCCACAAGAACCATCGGCGTTGATTTGTACATCTTTGGTCGACAAGTCACCGTTATGAGGCGGACCTTGTTCCGTGTTGGAACCAAATTCATAACTGCTCATGATCCTTGCAAAGCCATAGTCATTAGCAAGCATGAAAGCCGACGCCAGCTTGTACTGCTTTGGAGAACTGTGAGTAATAATGTGACCACCACCGCCATGGCTTCTTTGATTGTCATGGTTGTCCACAAATACAAAGGCATGATCTGATGGTGTCATTCCCCACCCAAAGTCTACGGCATTGTCTAAATTTCCAAAGTCTTGAACCCCTTCACCGAGCTTAATGCAGTAGCGGAACTCAGTGACGTAGCCAAGAGATGTGTACTGGCTCGTTGTAATTGGTTCCCCACCTTGATCGATCACCTCATGCACAAAGAAGGGCCGCCCACCTTCAGGTAAGTCCTTCAACTTCTGTTCTATGCCTTCAATATCCTGTGGCCACATATGCTTTGCAGCATCCACACGAAATCCGGCAACACCAAGATCGATTAACCTATTCAGAAATTCCGCCATTTTGTTTCTAACATACTCGTTGCGTTGATTAAGATCAGTCAGAGCGACAAGATAGCAATTGCGCACCTCAGTTGGGTCTCCGTAGTTGTTCAGACGACAGTTTGGATTGAAATGTTCGCGTGTATATGGAACGCCAGGGAAGTCATAATTATCAGAGTTAAAGCTACTTCCGGCCGAGCCTGTTCCTGATTGGCCAAGTCCTGCCATATGATTTAAGACGACATCAACAAATATTCTGTGAAAGAACATGTGGAGAACGTAGTCATAAATGTCGGTATTTCAACCAATGTTAAATAAAAGACGTAGTCAAATGCAGATATTAAAATTATTCAATGATCTCATTATATGTTCAATGATGGATATAGGCAATCGCCTATTTCTACGTTGTGGAGTTAAGACGGACACCTTTCAGATATACGCGCGCATGGCTATATGTCCTTGGAAAAGTCAAAGCATAAGTCAAATGCATTAATTGAAAATCCAATTATCTGCATACAATGATTAAGTGTTTATTCATTAATTACCCTAATTTAAAGGGTCAGCCATTTCTCATGAATGTGACCTCGAGTACAGTTTCCTCCCGATTCCTGTCTTAGCACCTGTCAGGTAGGCACACGGAAACTGGCCATATCTTGACGAACCCATACCCGGAGATTCGAACCTTCGAACTCCCATTCCCAAGGTAAATGTCTCGGTCTTTGACCATGGGGAATGTACGTAAAACATGTACATTGATAGATATGTTCTTGGAAGTGTCTAAGCGACAATTGAATGTATTATTGAAAACCCTGTGAAAGAGACCAAAAGAAGACTTTACCTCACGCCAACTTTCTTGCAACGTTGAATCATGTCTGTAAGTTCTGCCTCTGTACCACCACGGCTGTTAAGCTTATAGCTGATTGGTTGATATCTCTCCCACCAGGGGGCGGGAGGTGACGTTATCAAAATGTGTTCATTTGCAGGGGATATCTACGCATGTCCGAAATAAAAACAACTAAAATTAAGTGTTCAACTTTACATTCAAAATGAACGTGGTTTGGAGACTGTAAAGTTATCACATTAAAACAAGAAGTGTCCTGAAAAAAGATGGTCGGCGCAAGTTGGAGGTTAAGATTTATTGTGCAACATATAAAATGCCGATATGTTACGACTGCTTGTCACTTCAGATCCAAAACGGATTTCGGTAAATTCACCAAAATTCAGTGGATTTCGGTAAGGTAACGTACACTTTATCGAAGGGTTAACCAATCCGCGTCAAGGATACAAATGTTGTTCGGTTGAAGAGAAATTGCACTTGGTGGTTAACGTAAGATTTGATTGGTTTACACATCACTGATATGCAAATAGCAAACCACGTTAGTACGGCTACGCCGAAATAGCCGATCAAATCTCACAACATTTGGTTACTGAAGAAAGACACCGGGACTGGATAAACACTTATTTTTGTGGTTCAACAATTCAATCCAAGACAGCTCTGCAAACCTTCGCAAGGCAGGAGTCTAAAACCTTTAGGGTGTATCTCAAACAATTTGAATCACTAACAAAGTGATCCAACATATGAAAATATTTGATATCTACATTATTCTGTTAAGTACGTTTCTTTTAATAATCATATTATTGGGAAATACTTTTTCCTTGTATCGAACATTCCATGCCGCGTTCTTAGTGTCCCAATGTAGCACCAGAGACGCCACATTAAAACCAATTGGGGTTAAGGTTAGGGTTAGTTTTAGGTCACGGCATCTGGGGTCATTACGGGTCATGGAAAAAAGTCGTTCCCGATACTAGTTCGTAAATTTAATAATTCACCTGTACACCGCAAAACCCTTTCTTGGACAGAAACCGTTCACATTCAGCAGCAATGTCTGTCCATTTCCATTCAAAGAGATGAACAATGGCCTGTTTACCACCACAGTGTGGGTCTGTGTACTCGCATCTACAGATCCCTGTAAATAGCAATTCCTATGTAAAAATCACAAATGTCTTAACAGCTAGGCTAACTCAGCCGGTAGAGCACTCGATTTTAAATCTGGAGGCCGTAGGTTCGAGCCGCGGATTAGGCGTAGTTTCTCCGTGAAAGTTTGATAGAAAATGATTAAACCAAAGTCGTATGCTCTCCGTGAAAGATTAACTGAAAATGATTAAACCAAAGTTGTATGTCCTCCAACGCATGAGTGGAAGTTGTCAGTCCCTTTCGAAGCGCGGATTAGACGTATGCTCTCCGTGAAAGTTTGACTGAAAATGTTTAAACAAAAGTCGTTTGTCCTCCAAAGCATGAGTAGAAGTTGTCAGTCGCTTGCGGACGAGCGGGTTTGTACTGGTTCATCGCCGTATACAACTGAAACATAGTTGAAAAAATGGTGTAAAACTACAACTTCACATACTAAAAAATATCGAAATGCGTCATTTTCTCACCAATGTATGTAACAAACAAAATGTGCACCAACAGTTTCATCCTGATTACAGTGCTTTTGTATAAAGACGGTTCCAACGCGCCACTGTTTCACTCTAAGCTCTATCCTAACAAACTAAAATTGTGCTTAATAATTTAGGTTAATTGTGATAACAAATGTTGAACCGCCTGGTTTAAGGTCATGTACACAATCGCACACTGTGAACTTATACACGTACTTAATTAATTTTAAGGTTCTTGTTTTAAGACCATATAATCGTCACGCTTTGTTCGTTTAAGTTCCCGCATATCTACAGTTTGATGTCTCTTATAAAGTATTTTCGCAATTATCTAACATTTTTCACGAACTTGTCTTATTGGCAGACTCAACCTAGCCACAGAATGTGCATGTCCCGTGTGTCATATAAATCTAAGATCTAGAACACGGATAGAAAAAATAATGTTTCATTTCTTATACTTTCATGAGTATGTAAAATGCATGGACTCATGAAAGAGCGAAAAAGCACGATTTGAAATATGTTTGATTATAAATACAATGCAATGTCTTCAGAGCAACACCCTTCGAAAGATGCATATTTCGGCTGTTGTCGAAAGGTTATTGCTCTAGACAGGTCAAATTGGGTGTCAAACTTTACGACGGGAAGATGTATGATGTTGTTGTCGAAAGGTTATTGCTCTAGACAGGTCAAATTGGGTGTCAAACTTTACGACGGGAAGATGTATGATGTTGTTGTCGAAAGGTTATTGCTCTAGACAGGTCAAATTGGCTGTCACACTTTACGACGGGAAGATGTATAATGTTGTTGTCGAAAGGTTATTGCTCTAGACAGGTCAAATTTGGTGTCAAACTTTACGACGGGAAGATGTATGATGTTGTTGTCGAAAGGTTATTGCTCTAGACAGGTCAAATTGGCTGTCAAACTTTACGACGGGAAGATGTATAATGTTGTTGTCGGAAGGTTTTTGTTCTAGACAGGTCAAATTGGCTGTCACACTTTACGACGGGAAGATGTATGATGTTGTTGTCGAAAGGTTATTGCTCTAGACAGGTCAAATTGGCTGTCAAACTTTACGACAGGAAGATGTATAATGTTGTTGTAGAAAGGTTGTTACTCAATGGAGAGCAGAGGCCGTATTTATAAACATGCCATCCCATATTCCTAATAAAGACAAATGTATATTGTTTTTGTATTTAATCACATCGCCACGAGTAATGTTCATCGTATACCAGGCAACTCTTAACCATCAATTGTGCTCATTTTTGAACCAGATAAAAACGCATTTACCTTTAGTTCATGATTAATGTGGAATATTAAGGTCAAAATAGGACTTAATTGATAAGCTTAATTGTGATAAGATTTTAATTAATGTCAGTCGTGTAGTGAACAAGAGTTACAAGTGTAGTTTTGATACTATATACCTTGATATAAATATGAAGATTGCCACCATTTTGATCATTTTCATACATTTCGAAAAAGGTAATATATATATTTTAAATAAAAACTGTTTGCCTATTTATTCATGTTTCCGCATACTATATAACTTCATAAGTACATGTACACTGAACATAAAAGTTCCGTTTTGTACCAGAACTCGGTTAGATTAACTAGCAAGGTCTTTGTCAGTCGAACATATGTTTGTCTGTCCGTCCGTCCGTTCAGTCTGTCTGTATCCCAATTCTGTAGTAAGGACAAATGAAACGAAATTTGAACAGTGAATGACAAATATACCGTCCGTATCTCAATTCAATAGTAGTCCTACTTATGGAAGAAACAAAAATCCATTGAAGCAATCAAATATTAACAGGGACTCGTGCGGCTGAGTAAAGCAATCTTACAACGGTATCTGTTTCTATGTTTTAGTCCATATCATAAGCTTATCAAATAATTTGAACTGTTTTAGAGCGAAACGGTGGGGTTATATATATATTATGTATGCTGTCACTCAAATAAGTAAACAATTTTGCTCTTACTGACACGTGTACACTATATCATACTGTAATAAGAAATCAGTCTTTTGATTTCCATTTTAAGTCAATAAAACAATAAATTACGTATCTATAGAAACCATATATTGGCATGAAAGTAGGATATTTCTTACTTGCCGCAATTCCGAGAGGTCAAGCCTAAACTCCAGCAACACGGCCCTGACAAGCATACTGATATCTAGAGACTTAGGAAACACTTTACTTGCAATTAGAATAAACCACTGTGCATAGAGAATAATACAACACGTTTGGTTTGTCCAGGTTTGAGCACGTATGCTCCTTACACTGATCCTCACTGTGACGGAAAACAAGTCATTGTCCACTTGTTTGAATGGAAATGGTCAGATATAGCGAATGAATGCGAACGATATCTGTCACAGAAAGGCTTCTGTGGTGTCCAGGTATGTACTTTGATTTACTATTCACAATGCGCTTCTCTACTAGCCTGAGCATCGATATAAAGTTTATATCAATATTGAAATGATGATTTGCTCGTGTGACTCCATCATAGTTTTTTTATGAAACACACTTTCCACTGAAAAATCTTTGGTTGAGTTTCCTCAATTATTGGCTGATTATTTGGATTTTTTAAATTATTTTATCGTATTATTGAGGTTTCACTGTATATCATTAACACCACATTATAAATGGTCGATATATCTAAAAGCACAGTGTAAAGTTGGCGAACTCGGGATTCTGACAATGATAAAGAGCTAAGTGAAGTGTTTATATAAATATTTAATGTCAATATATGCGATCAAAGAATTTATTGTTTTGTTTAGTGAAATACAGACACTTTATCGACGTAGCTGTATAGCACTGACTTTGACCTACCAAATGTTGTCCTCGAAGCGGGCTTTTTCAAATCATATTTTCAGGCACCAGTCGGGGTTTACGTTAACCCAAGAGGGACCATACGGGGTTTTCGTAAGATGTGCGTTCGTTAGCAGTTCGAATTTTTCCGGAAGTAGTTAACATGTTTCAGCATGTATGCATATATAAAATGACCCTGATAGGACAGGTCCATGATTATAGTATATATAGATCCTAATTAATTAGTTAATTTTTTGTAAGGGTTTATCTTTCAACATGTTGCAAAAACATTATTTCATTTAACATACCGGAAGACATCATTCTGTCTACGCCACTTATCTTTTATCTAAAGATATTTCTTGTTCAACATTATTAAGGTTTCACCCGCAAATGAACACGTGATGGTGACGTCACCTCCGCGACCTTGGTGGGAAAGATACCAGCCGGTCAGTTACAAATTACACAGTCGTAGTGGAACGGAGGCAGAATTTACAGATATGGTTCGAAGATGCAAGAATGTAGGGGTCAGGTAGAAAGTCTTAACTTCCTTAAGAAATAATTTTGAAATGAGAACACACATATATCAGGGATATGATACTCGTACTCGTTCTTGTACTCGTACTTACTCGAGTACCAATTTTCAAGTACTCAGCAGTACGCAGTATTCATCGGAATTATGAGTACAAGTATTCGTACTTACTCAAGTACTGAAGCAAACTGGTCAGTACTTATGAGTACTTTGTGAGTACTCTATGAGGACTTTGCGAGTACTCTATGAGTACTTCAACACTTATGTGTGAAATGCAAATTAAAGTAACATTTAATGTTTGTCTATTGACAATATGCATTATGCATGTTAACATATTGTGCTTTTATTTGCGACGCATTTTAGACAGTAATATATTATACAATAATAATTTAAAACATTCTGTACTCAGTACTTACTCAAGTACTTTAAGTAGTACTCAGTACTTACGTAAGTACACACACAAAAGTGAGTATTCAGTACTTACTCGAGAACTCATTAAGCATCCAGTACTCAGTATTTACTCGAGTACTATCCCCCAGTACTCGATCCATCCCTGTCATATACGTGTGATCAATAGCGTATGATCTAGTGTCGTCTCAGTACGACGGTGACGTCATGTCAAGTGATACCATTATGAGGTGTTATAGGTTACAAATTATCCTTTAAACCGCCACAAAATATTTTCATTTCACTGAAGTTGACCGATTTTGCAAGAAATAAAAAATATCCTCTAAGAGGCTAAACTGTCACTGTAAGTCTCTGGGCATAGACAATTGTATTTGGTATTCTCGGACATGAAACACGTATGAAATACGTATATGTGATGTATACTTAATGACACCTTATGTCATTCGTTGTTCTGTATCATACAATTCGGTTGGTTTCAATCTACCATATAGCCGTCAGAAAAGTGAAACAAACTATATTACGCCAGCTGTCAAACCATTGATCAATATGACAAAACCGTGTCCCTTTGTTCGTGATAAACACGCTGAATAAACTAAAGCCGGCTGGTTTGAACTGTCATTTGCCATCGGTTTTATAAATTTTGGATATTCATTATGCTTTGAAAAGGTTGTAACACATTTATATATAGTCTACCGTTAGTGAACGCTGTTGATGTGCATCGATTATGTGTAATATCGAAAGTAATTCCAGTTCGACAAAGTTCTGTCCGCGTCATTATGAATGTTTTTGAAAAATGTAAAAGTAAATGAAAAGAAAAAAATAGGTTTGATCTGATAGACATAATGTATTCTCATATTCTTCAAAACAAATTGTACCGAATGGAAACTCTGGCGACGTAAGTTTTGGAATGGGACATTGTGATTGGTTGGGTAGTCATCAATATTGATTTACTGTTTTACTTGCTTATGCTTGACAATATCAAAATTGCAATCGGACCTCGTTCATTCGAATTCGTTGGGTCCGAAATATTATTTCGAATAATACGTGATTTCGAATAACCAAATTAAATTCGATTTGACTAACATACATCGGGACCTGACATTTATTTCGGATTATACCAAGTCTTCGGATAATAGGTTGTCGAATAAACGAAGTCCGAATGTAGTTCAAACTTCTCTGAAACCAATTTAAATATGATTTCAGGATTTTCGTTGATGTTATACTGAATCACATGGCTGGACTAGGTCGGAATGGTACGGGTACTGCGGGGAGCTATTTTGATTCAGATTCGTACAATTTTCCCGGGGTTCCTTTTACGAAAGAACATTTTAATGAGTACTGTCCTTTAAACTCGTGGAATGACGAACATATTATGAAAGATTGCCATCTGTTGGGACTGACCGACTTGAACCAACAAAACATTTACGTGAGAGACAAAATTGCCGAGTTCTTGAACAATCTCATCGATCACGGGGTGGCAGGCTTTCGTGTGGATGCTTCGAAACACATGTGGACAAGGGATATTGTCGCAATTCAGCAAAAGGTGAAAGACATGCCAGAGGGTGGGCGGCCATATTTTGTTCATGAAGTCATAGATCAAAGTAACAGCCCTATCACTACGCAACAGTACACAGCCCTAGGTTACGTCACTGAGTTCCGATATTGTCAAAAGGTCAAGGAGGGTATAGATGATTTTGGGCGACTGTTAAGCGTTGTGGATTATGGGTGGGGTATGGAAGAATCCGATCATGCGTTTGTTTTCGTTGATAACCATGACAACGAAAGAGGAAACCAGGCCATTACTTTCATGGAACCGCTAAAATACAAGATGGCCGTCGCGTTCACACTTGCCAATGATTACGGATTTACTCGAGTAATGAGTAGCTACTACTTTGGACAAAATAATGACCTAGGACCACCACATAATGTTGACTATTCGATTAAAGATGTCACAATAAGCGCAAATGGTTCATGTGAAAATGGATGGGTATGTGAGCACAGATGGGCGCCAGTGGCAAACATGGTAGCATTTAGGAATGCCGTCGTGGGAACAAAAAAAGAAAATATCTTTAACCAGAACAATCAGATCGCCTTCTCAAGGGGCAATAAGGGATTCTTTGCAATGGCACATGACGGGCACATGGACGAAACACTCCAAACCGGACTTCCGGCTGGAGAATATTGCGATTTGATCACAGACTGTGCAAAGAAGATTACAGTTGACGGTAGCGGCATGGCGCATATTGTCATAAACAATAGTGAGAAGCCGATGTTGGCTTTTATTGTAGAATGTAAGCAAATGAGTTATAAAATTCGTATTTCCATTGCTTATTTGTATAGGTTATTCGCATCGATTGTATTGCAGCGGCCATCTCTTTTGCAATGGCTGATCAAGGGTCACCAAAATAGTCCTAGATTTGCCTGTGTAGGCATTTACATTCATGTACATGATAAACATATGTTGTTCTGCATCTACGTGTAGTATTGAATTGATTAACTTATAGTGGTGGTCACAACTATTATCGACGAAAAGTTATGTTTCATTATAAACTGTATTTAAATTATTTTGATGTCAAAGAAATATAACAGTCGCGTTCATTTAATCAATTTGTTTTCAAAACAGTATGATAAAGCTCGCCGAATGTTTGTTTCTATCGCTTTTAGAAACATTATTAAAACAATTATTTTGAATGACCGTTCATGCAATATCCTTTATTTGTTAACTCCACGTACAAAATTGATTAAAAATTGTTGATTTTTCACCTTAAAATAAACTAGCTCCAGGACCAATGGTCACCGCCCCGGAACAAACATACACTGAAACCAGTGCCACAACAAAACCTGTTACAATAACAACTAGTGTACCAGGAAACCCAAGCAATACCACAACGTCTCCATCCGCCAACATGAATGCCTCCACCGCAGTAACGCAACCAGGAAGTGCATCAACCCCAAAGGTGACAACGACCGGAGTGACTACAGTGACGTCATCGCCGACTACCGCGGTGGGATGGCAGAGAACTGTCATACTTTTTGAGAGACAGACCCAATCCGGAGAAAATTTATTTATCCGAGGAGGATTTGATCACGAGCATCACCCAGGTATGTGGGGTTTAGCAATAGCTTTAGTCACATTACATCAAATGCAGAAGTTACATTATATAGAAAACCGCCACATGTTGCAATAGTGGGCGTTTTATCAACGTGTCATAGCTACGACACGTCTTATCTTAACTCAAAAACTGAAAACAGACTTAAGACAAAAAAAACGTCGAAAGTCGAATTTCTAAAACGCCACCAGATCTTTTTAAACAGGAACATGCACGATTTCACAAGTATTTAAAAAAAATTAATATGGGAATATAACCCGAAAATCAACAAAATTATAATGTGTTTGATATACATGTACATGTATGTATAAGATAATATGTGTGAAGTTGGGTGCGCTATAGAACCAGATTTAAACCCTCCAGTGCTGTTTTCGCAACGGAATGTTCTAAGTGGAACGCCTTTTTTACCTATCATGTTTGTGTATATGGTCCCGTTTGCCGTTATATTTGTATACATGTATGTATGCATTTTGTTATTTTCATGACTCTTTTTGCATTCGGAGTGACCGTGTACTTTGTATTGGGTACTTGCTGTTCGACATATACAGTCATACCTAGTTTATTCGACAACCTTTTATCCGAATACTTGGCAGCATCCGAAATAAATATCAGGTCCCGATGTATCTTCTTAGGCACAATGAAATGGGCTATTCGAAACCATGTGTTATTCGAAATAAAATGTCGGACCCGATGAATTCGAATGAACGAGGTCCGACTGTATATGCATTGGTACAAATTTTGTGTTATGTCTTTCACTTGATATGAGAACGCAATTAAATGGTTGCTTATGTAAGTTTTACCATTACATTTATCTGATCATCCCAGACTGTACCGATGAAGTCAGCGCGGCAAACCCATGTGCGATCCCCATCAAGGACCGTGTTACAGGCACGGGTCAGCACTATGAGCCGTACAATGCTTGGCGGGTCAATGATAATTTCTTGGACTGGTCCGGTCCAGAGGTTAATCAAGGGAGATATCATGGCGCGATGGCCGAAGGAACGCCCGCTGTTTGGACCACAAATGCTGTTTCGCACCCGGGATATAACGAGTTCAATTCGTAAGTAAAAAATGGCCATGATATTTCCGGAACATTATGGTTAACATGTAACCATATTCAGCACAACATCTCCATAGCGAAACTCTTTGGGAAACGTTTGACTGTTGTTGAGAGGTAGTCTGATCTATAGAGAGCTTGAATGTATTGTAAATTGATACTACCGTAAAACCTCACTTAAAGACCACCTCAATAATAAGACCACCTAAATATTAAGAACACAATTTTACAAGTCCAATTTCACAGTTTTGCCCTTTATTCAATCTTGTTACTGAGACCACTTCAATATTAAGACCATTTTTCTAGGGGGTGGTCTTATTATTGAGGTTTTATTACTGTACCGATATGTGTAACATAACATACGGTGTAGAGTGGTAATACCACACATGTATATTGTTTTTGATAAAAGAGATAAAGGTAAAGTTTTGACGATAAACAGCTGTTTCTGTTGTTGTATCATGAATAGCATCTTACATTCGTGTTTATTTTATATTGAACTTATTAAAAACAGACACGTTTCAAATATTCAATAAAAAAATGACCACTCATGTAAGATCATCTATACATACATGCGCCTATTGCTAAATTGTATTGATATTGATACGCTTAAAATTCAATATTTCGTCTGGGTAGTGTGATTAATTTTTAAGTAGTCCGATTCAACGGTTAATTGCCAAATGTTGGTTTCCAAAGAAATATTTGCAAATGCCGCATCTATCAATTATTGAAAGTCCTGCATAAATAACAGTTGGAGGATCGCGTTGAGTGAGGTTTGATCACGAGGTTTGATCACGAGGTTTGATCACGAACTTCACAATCCCTGAAACTGGTGCGAGTATCGATTAGTTCTAAACGTTTGTAGCAGTACTAGTAATACAAATTATTTAGTATAAATCGTAAGAACTTGTTCCAGTATCGATGTAGAACAAATAAGTACGAAATACAGTTAACCCTCACGTTAAGTCCACATCAATCATAAAACCACCTTAAAATGAAGAACACAATTTTCAAGTCCATTTTCACTGTTTTGCTCTTAACCTCGACATTAAGACCATCTCAATAAGAAGACCAATTTTCAAGGGTACCAAGGGTGGTCGTATTATTGGGGTTTCACTGTATTAAACTCATCGTTTCTCTGTCTGTATCTTACGATCGAGCAAATGTGTATGAAATGATGAAACTAGAAGAAATTGAATTATAATTATTACACGAGATACGTGCGTGTGTCAAAGTAGAGCTAGTATTTGCATGAATCAGTGTAAGCTATTTCCGGGTAAAATACAATTTATCATCAGAAATATTGTAAAGGACATTTGTATATTGTTTGAAATAAACGATATACATTTGTTTTAATCAACAACAACCACTGTGAGTATTTGATATAGTGTCCCACGAACTTGTATATGTTATTTACAAACATGGCTGTAGATATACAGTCGGGCCTCGTTTATTCGACAACCTAACCGAATACTCGGTATTATCCGAAATAAAGATCAGTCCCGATGCATCTTAACAACCAGCAAATGTTCATTTTTTACAGATATGGACCCCATTATTGGCTTGTGGACGTTGATATGGACTGTAATAAAACAGACCACGGATGGTTCGAGCTCAAGGCGATAGTGAACGGTCAGTGGGAGGGAAACCTACGTACTCAACAAGCATGCACGGGCTCTGGTGCGAATACACAACCCCCATACACTACTTTCAACCATTGGGCACAATGTGGAAAGCTGAATATTTTTCATGTCAATCAACCTTCATGTGTAATAAAAGATTTACCATAGAAATGTTTTTTCCCTCGTGGTTCATACCTAATTTATACAAGGGACATAATCAATGCGATACTTTCAGACAAGGTTTTTAATCGATGCAGAGTTGTCTACCTTAAAGTATGAACGCATTCGCTGGGAATATATAAATTCGATAAAATATTTATTGTCCCCCAGTAATCAATGGCGCACTATTGTTAAAAGGGAAGGTTTGCGATAACACAGACAAAGGGCCGTTTAACAGCCACTAGATTGGACAAAAGATATAATATGAACCGTACGTCATTTAGAATATGTCACAAATAAAATTGAAAGACTATATATATAGCTGTAGTTCTACAACCGTTTAAGGTCTTTAAAATAGATAGACACAAAGCCAGAAATTGATTTTTTAGAAAGACATCTAACTGTGGCCATGCGCATAGGAGCTGGGGCAGCAGGGGCCGCGGTCGCGGCCCCAATATTCTGGCTCGCAACGGCAATGGGGCCGCGGACATTTTATGTCATCTGTATCTTAAACTAGTCAAAACCAGACACACATTTTATGGGCATTCAGCCAAGATATTTAATACGCATGATAAAGTGTTATCATCGCTACCAGACAGGGACCGTCGCTAGTACACTGACTGCTATCTAGGGGCAGATTAATGAACCCATGAAAGGAAGCATATATATACCAAGTGACAAGTATATTTATACTGGTATTGTTTTGAATAATAATATGGGGATAATTACATTTACTTGACGATCAATTAAATGGCGATAATCTCATTTACTCACAAAAAGTAACTATTTTAACAGTGCACACAGATACAAATTAAATACATATTCTGAATCTTCATTATGAAAGTAGACTTTGAAATGGATGTTTCAAAATATATCCCTAACAGTCCCGTGCCTTTTTACAAAATGATGTATGAATAAATGTAATAATTTTTAAAAAAATCGTAAAATATCATTTTAAAAGTGATGGATTTTGCGCCTGTCAAAGGTGAATTTCCTAAAAAAATCTCACCCGGATGGGATACCAATCCCGCACCCACCCCATCCGCGGCCCCAACGCTCAATACATTCCTATGTGCCTGGTGGCACAATATGGTGTGTTTGTATGCCTATATACATATACAATTTCATAACGAGACGTATTCAACTCTCCCACACGACGGTCTTGAAAGCATTTTTTTTAATAAATTGGTGTGTTTGATTTTTTGAGTAGGCCTATCTTGCTAGATGATACGCCAGTGTCGGTCGTGCATATGTTTATATTGAACATGACCCTATTTTAAAATGGGTTTTATAGGGCCTATGTGTGTAGGCCTATAAATATATTTTAAGATAGATCCATGCACTCACATTCAGTCCCAGCAGGTGCAAATGGGATATTGTATCATATGCATGATCGAATTCCACCCATGTTGTATTAAATTGAATAGCGAGTGAATATCCAAAGTCTGAAATTTCAACGATATTAATTTTATCAAATTGGGTTGTTAACATTTTACTTCCTTTAGTAAATACAGAGCGAGTTATGATTATGTGTAAATTCTTGTTATGAGTCACGATTCGCTCAATTACCATGGAAACAGATATTAATCAATAATGGTCTAGTTTGAGAGGCAGATTGAGAGCAGACGAGAGTTATGTAATCCATCTTACACTTAATTTTCATGTAGGCATACTTCTGGTCCTAATTAGATTAAATCGATAAGAGTAGTATGTTAACTAATGTTCTATCCGGATAATTAGGACCCAGATTCATATCTGAACAGCAGTTGGGTCCCCGAAGAAATCATGTATTTATTGCACATGTCATGAAAGGAATTTGAAATGTAGTGGTTGATGTCCGTTTCCAGTAATTTATTAATCATAATATGACTTATTTCACAGCTTTTCTCGGTACATGGTCACTCCTGTTTATGTTGGCAGAGCTGTCTTATATAAATAAAGTGTCATTTGGATAATAAAGCCAATTGGTTTTGTTATTCATAATGATTTGTTGTGGACAACGCCGTGGCATCCAATTATTGATTATCCGTTTTCGCCGATACTGCGGCATCTGTCGCAATGCAGGTAAAATCTAACCAATCGCAGCCGGCGTTACATACAAAGAGAATCTGGGCAGATAACGGCTACATAGTTCAAACGTGAAAGTAGTGCGCATTACAACTCGCCATTGCGACTAGTTTAGATACTTTAAAAACGCTCCTGACAGCAAATTAATCATAAAGTTATTTGGAAAGTGTATTGCATTGACGCTTGCTTTTGAACTACCTACAAAACTTTAGCCTTAAGTAAATACTTGCATCCTGCGGATTAATATCCAGTGTTTCCTCTCTGCATCAGCAACATAGCGGACATCGAAGTAGCAGTAGGCGAAGAAAATCCAACATGGTGAGTTATTTATTTCCATCATCGGTCTTTCTTTTTTATGTATTTATAATCTTTATTGTTCTTATCTATAGTATGTATTATATTTTTGTTTAATATCATGATTAAATGGTACAATGTCCAAAAGCATATTACATAGTTAAATACATGACTGTAAATAGATCCTTTTGAATGTGGAGTGCACATTTTCTTATTTAATGATAAAGTAAGCTAGCGTACAGTAAAACATTGTGCTGTTTGTGTAAAATGTCGATTTATATTGTGAAATGTGGGTTGGGCGTTGAAAAATTAGTTGCAAAATTTATGAAGATAAGAATGTTGGTTACTTGTAATTTGTTTAATGATTTTAGCCTAAATTTCGTGTCGACATATTGAAACGTGCCGTTGCCTTAGTTACCGATGAAACTTGAACCGGTTTTAACGTTTTCATGTTACAAAATGTACATATTTACATTTAGCTATTTATTTTACTGCATAAATTATTGATGTAAGAAAATTTAAGGTGCGTTTGAACTTTGTTACGTTCAGTATGACTTCATTATTTTGCTTAGTGCTGGAGGCGCGGTGCTAGTATCGGGTTAGGCCCTTGTGCAAATTTGGTTAAACAGAGTTTCTGTTACTTATAAGATACTTGTCGACCAGAGATATACGAAATTGTCATTGTCTATGTTCACTCCTCATGATCTGAAATTAAATTCAAGACGTGTAAGGAAGTATCGATCAGAATACTCTGTGGTTGGCTTTCATTCGCCATATTTCGTTAATTGAGGAAAGTTACATATAATAAGATAATTATGAGGAAGTTAAAGAATTTCAAAACTGAAATTTGATACTTGTTTTGTTAACTGAATTTCACCCAAGTTACCTTGACTTCATTTTGTACATATTGTCACGGTATATAGGTCCGTGATATTGAAGAGAGAACATATTGATACAAAAATGTACTTTTATGTAGTATAATTCATGTAGCAGTTGAGGAAATTAAAATTTACTTGTGGTTATTCTTGATCAAGTATTTCTGCCTTTATCCAACAATAATTTAGGCAACTATTTGGAACATTGCAAATGCTTCTGATACTAGAATCTTTCATCTTATTAACTAAAAGATATATATTTATATAATAATTATATCTGTTTCTATAGTTAGGTCTCTGATTCTGTGTATAATCAAAAGAAATTGTTTGTTTTTCAGGCTGACCAATTAACTGAAGAACAAATCGCAGGTGAATATTCACTCTTGATATCAGTAATAGTATTTTATGTATACGGAAAGTTCTTAGAAACTTGTGTTTTAGCTTTATGACATATATTTCATATTTTGGCCATGCCACCTTATTGCTTGGTGGTTCAAAGTACATGTATCTTTTCAAAATGGAAACTTATTAAACAAATGTGTATGTAGCACATTCACTTCTTTTCTGCTTACCGGTATCTTTATTTTAATTGTCAAAAGTAATTACTGCTGTGTAAGTGACATATCTTCTTGTTGTGCAAAATATCCCATTTAAATATGCTTACAATTCCTTTTCAGAATTCAAGGAGGCTTTCAGTCTCTTCGACAAGGATGGTGATGGTACTATCACAACTAAGGAATTGGGAACAGTAATGAGATCTTTGGGTCAGAATCCTACAGAAGCTGAACTTCAGGACATGATCAATGAAGTAGATGCTGATGGTAAATAATATACTTGAATAAATCCATGAAATGAAAGGGTCTAGCTTCCTATCTATCTATTCATACTGTCTTGACTCCTCTTACAGGTATTAACGACAGCTTCCGTTACAATACGTCATAGATTGGTCTGTGTAACATGTCAGACAGAAAGTATCATTTTTCAAAGTTGACCCACAAACTTTGTCTAATTATACCTGTTAAGTTATTAGTCTATTTAATGTGTGCTTTATTGTCAATATTGATTACATAAAATAAACACAAAATGACCTGTGTGGTCTAATATGTGATAAATTCCCTGCAATTTAGCTTCAATCAGTTGCGATGGTAAAAAGTTTTTAGAGATGTATAACTATGTAAAAAGGTTTTAAAACGTGATATTGTTTTTATGGATGTAAATTTGAAAATACTGTTTTGTGACGTAAGGCCACCCTTAAAAAATAGTTTGTTTGGCATAACCCTACCCAACAAAATTTAGGTGGGTAGTTAGGTTGGTAATTTAGTTATTAATATTATTTTTATGGACTAACGGACTCTTGTTAGCTAAACAATTCTACTGCTTGGACCCCTCTGAATTTTTGTTTAGGGGTCTTTTTTATGGGTAGGTAGGGTTATGCCCAACACAATTTTTAAGAATGGCCCAGTTAAGCAAGTATTAATAAAAATATTCTGGAAAAAATCAACACTTCAGCTTAAAAAGCCTTTGAACAAGAAACAATGGCAAACAATGCAAAACAGTAGGATGATTCATTGATTGTTTAATGTAACATTATGAATAATATAATTCTCTTATTGAAAAAGGCTTTTAAGCTCTGATTGTAGATTTTAATAGTCCATTTTAATTGAAACTTTATACTTGTGATTCAGTGGGGTTCCAACTTGCAAGTGTTGATTTATGAATACTTAATGCAGTTTCTTTGTGTGATGCAGAATGAACTTATTGCGACTGTACCCAGGATGTGATCTATAAATTTATGTTACAAGTATGTCATCGTTTGTATTCATTGCATTCTGCATTTTGTTTCTAGGCAATGGAACCATTGACTTTCCCGAGTTCTTGACCATGATGGCTAGAAAGATGAAGGACACAGACAGTGAGGAGGAAATTCGTGAAGCATTCCGTGTGTTTGACAAAGACGGTAATGGATTTATTAGTGCAGCTGAACTCAGACACGTGATGACAAATCTTGGAGAAAAACTAACTGATGAGGAAGTGGATGAAATGATTAGGGAAGCAGATATTGATGGTGACGGACAAGTAAATTATGAAGGTACATGTCGATTATTCTTTAACAGTCATTGTTTATGTTTGCAGTTTCTCTTGGACAGTATATATCATTCCATAATGTTATTGTTGCTACAAATTTGGAGTTTCAGAACAATTTCAGTAGACAATTTGATAGTTCAACATACTGTCGGGCTTATAGTGAAAACTGCAAGTGGTTAATTCCTATAAGAAAAATGTAGTGAACAGAACAATACCATTTTCAGCATTTACCAATTCTATTAGCAAATTTATCTCTTGAAAATTTAGAAATTCTGATGTGAATATGTTAAGAGCAGACTCGTTATATGTGCTTTATCTCCATTTGGTAAGACTTTGCCTTTCACTGAACATGTCAAAGTAATATCTATTTTTGTTTTTCAGAATTTGTGACCATGATGACCTCTAAGTAAAGAAGCAAACTGCTTGTAATTTTTACCAATTGTGGGACTACCTGTTGATGTAATATAAAGAGTTAAGTGACGTTGACAAGCTTAACAAGTTGAATGACTCTCTTGTGGGAACTGGAGTGATTTGAATACACCAAATTGTATCAACAGGCTCACTCCATGTCCAGCTCTTTTTGAATGATTCCAAGTGAACATTGACAAGTCCCAGAAATGTTGTACTGTGAATTTTTACATCTTGTCTATGCGAGTTTTAAATTGTCTTTCTGGTCTAACAACATACTTGCTTACAAGAGACTAAAAGACAAGTGGTTTGTGTTGTGCAAAAGGGTAATTTAATTTTTCGTATAAATGGTTTTAAGATTTCTAGAAGAACGTGTTGTATCCATTATCAAGTGGCAAATGGACTAATGGTCTGTCTACCTGTCATAAATCTTGTTTTGCTTTGCTGATGAAATAAATAATTATTTAGGCATGCAATATATATGTATCTCTAACAGTGAAGGTACCAATAAATTAATACTGATTATTACTTTGGATGAAAAGCGAAAGTGCATCTAAGCAAATCAACTAATATTTTAGGCTGTTGTATTTATTATTAACCAAAATTTCATAAAATGTGGACTGCAAGGTAATAAAGGATCACGGTTTCTTTCCACTTGCCATTTGTTATTGTCATCTACATGGTCAAGAGTTCTGCTCATTCATTTTTTTCTGAATAATTGTGATATATATATGTACTAATTTTGTTTAAGATTTGCATTCCATCTTGGTCAATAAGCTTCTATTGTTATTTTTGTAAACTGGATTTTCATTGAATTGTATTCTGAAGGAGTGAAATCATACAGTCATTTCCGTTATAGATAGGGCATTGGAATTGATAGTTTTCTTTCGTTTGCATCGAACTTTATGAATTGGAATTGCTAGAGACTACATGCTTTTTGAAAATGCGATCAGTTGTGCAGATTTTTATACCAATATCTTGTGATAAAAAAGTAATTATTTCCCTTTAAAATAAAATGCAAATTGTTTTTATTAGAAATACTTTAGCTGTACACTGCAATGAGAAGTTACTATCAAGCCATTGCTGACATTGGATTACATATTCTAGTCAACCAGCAATAAAATTATTAGCATTTTAAGTGTTCATGATATAATTGGTTGAAAGATTTTTATCATTGCCTAAGCGATATTGTTTCATGTCATCTGTCAGGTTAATATTTCTTCATGTTCTACATCTTTTTACGATCTTTCTATTTATTGTTCTTTATGTAAATCTGGCTTCACAAAGAAAAAATAAACTTTTTGAATGCTAACATGGGTTAGTTGTACTTCGATAGCTCTGTGTCTTACTGTCTGTTTTGTCCTGTCATATGTAATGAAGCTTTCTAATTTGCTTGTAAATTTACAAAAACTTGTACATGTTCAGGAGATAAATTGTCAGTTCAGGGACAACTGATTACATATCTACATGACTGATGTCCTAGAAAACTTGCACTGTTTGCTGTACTAAATATAACTACACAACAGTAGTTGATAGTAAACATGCTCAAGTCCGTAACTGAATACACACTCTAACGCAATGATGTTTTTGACTGGCTTGCATCAGTGTAAAGTCTATGGGTTAAACCGTATCAGACAGTCTAAGGGAGAGAACTCGCACATAACCGACAGATACATCATGATGACTAGTTGACTTTATGTCCCGAGTTTGTAACGTAGTTTTCCTATTGTGGTTCAAACTTTAATTAACTGTTGTCTGGTACTTGATAATTCCTATCTGTGAATATTATTAATAAATTGAACACAGCTGCCGGTCAGGGTGACGCATTACAGGAAACGTGATCACTTAACACGCCTTACGTTAGTCATTCATATTGTTGTCATCTCTATATGACACCAGGATATCTAAAGCCGAGATATCCTGGTTAATATTAACCTTATCAAATTGCATTGAATTGTGGCGGAAGTTATCACTTGACACACGCTTGAGATTAATTCAAATTTAATTGTGTCTGTATGTACATGACATTGAATGGACCTATATGTCTGTATATGCCTGTGATGACTGCAATCAATATTTCGATGTTAGAAGTGAGTTTAAATACAGACCAGGCGTTGAATATATATAATGTTGATACATACACTATGAAGCTTCCGTAAAGAAGCATTGTTAGACAAAGGAAGCTTGAAACGCGTGCATTAAAAATGAACACCCGAACTATTAAAGGTTGTAAAAACTACTGCCGTGTAGCCATCGATTAACAAAAGCGGGCCTCTCAAACACAAATCCATAGAGTAAGCAATACTATACAGAATGTGGAGGGGTAAGGCCTGTGGAATAACACAGGACTACAAACAAATAAACACGAATAGAAACGTAGGAAAACTACGACACAGTCGGTATAAATACAAATGTACTAGGGACTTGTACCTGTTTGACGGGATGTCGACCTCGCCGTGACTTCGATGATGCTTATAAACAGCACTGTCAGTTTTGTTCAATATTTATCAAAATATCCATTGGTACATTCTTTGTTTCGGTCAACTTTTTTTTATATACATGTACATCCACACAAATGTTTCTCAAACCAAAAATAATAGGCGCTACAACCATTTTTGATCTCATTGATCTTGGTGTGTAGCTATCTTTGGATTCAAATTAATCGACATATATTTGGTATAAGCTTGTAGATAAATCATCAACAATTAAGACACATTTACCCTTTTGGACTCAAAACCAATTTAACGACATGCGGGGTACATGTCGGGGTCAACAAAAATGCCTATAAGTACCTACGTGTACATGGTGACTGATGACCTTATAAACAAAAATAACGAACGAACGTTTCTCAAAACGCATGCTTTCGGCTGTTCAGTGTTGTACGAAGTGCGCTTAGGCCATGCAAATACGGCTCCATGTTTAGCGTCCTCAGGCAGAAAGGTTCTCTGCAGTCTGATAAAAACAAATTTGATAAAGTCAAAAATCCCCAACAATTATATTATTTAACATTGGCCGGTTTAGCCGATAACAATGATCCTATGTTGAAAAAACTCATTAAATCTTGTCATTCACTGGTATTCTGTATTGAACAGAATAGTAGTGGTCTCTAATGCTGTCGAGTTGAACACACATGTCCAACAATATCGCTTATCGCGTCGGCCCAAGTCGATATTTCCAGTCGTCTAATTTGCATTGAGTAGATGGGGAACCATACCGAAGAATCTTCATCATCAGATTAGCCGATAGTTATCGATGCGAATGTCGCTAAATAGTGGGCACGGTGGTCGGAAACACTCGGAAGCCTCCGTGATTTACCGATTTATGATATGGTTTCATGATCGTTATCGTTCGCGACTAAATTAGCCACCCCGCTGTGTTTAACTCGCATAATGAAATTGCCCCGGGCAGTACTAATTTATCAGAATGTATAATTATACATGAATGATACTTATTGTAGGCTCTTATGAAAAAAGATATATTGAATTATGAATAGAACCACCGGGGAGTATCACGTGGTCTCCATAGTACATTTGCCGTACAAGATGGCTGAAAATTCCGTCAAAACCCCAAATTTTGATTAGTATTGATGGTTACCGATATGGTAGAATCTTAAGAATAGGCGCAGAGTACCCGCATTGTGACACAAGTTACTCATGTGCAGCTGCTTTTCGTTTTTCCGAGGTTTAATTAGCCTGAAACTCGATACACATTTTATTTGTTGTTCGTACATTGTCCGAAAATGTATGTTATTTGGGTATTTCAGCTCACAAATCTGGTATATGATATATATTTCTACAAAATATTGATTCAATTTGCGAATGTAGTATGTCGGTTTTTAACAAAAGTTATTGATATATTTTTAAACAAGTACATTGTCCGACCAAAATATTTACAAGTACACTGTCCGAACGATTTCTTTCAATGATCCTATTGGTGACATAAAAACTTATTTTCACTTTCTATTATAAAACTCTTCATGCTCAGAACATCTCTTCTATATGATATGTTTTCTTAAAACCGCTACATTTCTCGGATTAGAGGAGATTCCGGACAGGCGAAGATTTCTCCATTGAATGTCCGTAGGCAAAATATTCTTTCAGTAATATGAATAAGTTCGCTAGATGATTTTCGCATTAACGCGACGTAATATATAATGTCTGAATGCATTATTTTACTCATCTTTGCCGAGTCATAAGAACATTTAAGCTAAAGTATTTTACATAAATTATGTAAACTTGGAAATTGAATTTATAAGTTATATGAGACTAACATTTTTGTGCTCCTTTCATACATAGAAGATGTGCAGTGTGATATGCAAATGCATGCTATCTATATGTAAATTATCATTATAAAATTTGTTTGTTCATTATAGAACTTTGAAAATCTCTTTCAATGAATCATTCAACATATCAAATGATTTTAAACATAGCTGCAATTAAATGAGGGGGGAGGGGGGGGGGGGGGGTTCGCGACGTTACCGTCCATAAAACATGAAAAGTTATCCACACAGTACGGTGTATTTTCAAAATGCCATACATTTACTTTAAAATTATGCAACATAGCACGTGAGTAACTTGTGTTACAATGCGGGTACTCTGCGCCTATTTTATTATTTGTTTAATGTTTTGCAAATAATCATTCTATTCAAAAGCAGGTTTTGGGCACTATAATCGGATCCTGACTAGTCTATGATTTAGGAATAATATCTGGACGCATTAATTTTTGAGATATTACCAAAGACATAAATGATAAGTTTTTTACAAATCAAACTAATCTGTCATATATTGAAGTGAATAAGTATCAAATGTATATTATTCATGGAATGATCTATCTTGCACAAAAACGATATAAAACTATCAAATGTCAAACCTAATACTTTGATATTTAGTTTATATAAGTTATGCAGGCTATTTGTCTAAATAATTGTGACATCTGTATTTTACAACATTAATAGCATTAATATCATATTTTTCACTTTTAAATATGAAGTTAAACAATATATTTATTGTAATCGAATTATACTGTTTTAAAGTTCACACCTTTACAGAATAAAAAGTCGATCTATTGTCAACCTATAATGAACCACACCAATATTTTATTTCAATGCTATTCTATAAAAAGTCACATCTCCCCCAAATTCGACCCTAAAAAGCGCACTAATTGTTAATTTACAGCTTGTATAATCGATGCTGGATCCCTATTGTGACCGTCCAGAGATCAAGTGCCATAAAACTTCGGTCATACTCGGATGGTCTTCCGAACATTTCCGAACGTATTAAAAAACATACTATATAATGTTAAAGTGTAAAAAAGACCATTTTCCTCTTTAAATATTTTCACAAAATAAATACCGATTGACAGAGAAATAAGTATGGTTTATGAAACCATTTGCATTTAGTTAATATCATTAACTGTTTTTAAATGACACTAAATTAATTTCAGAGTAAATTGTTTTCTCCTATATATTCTATATAGCACTGGTAACTGTTTTAAAGTTAAAAAATACCATTTTACTTTTAATTCAAATAAAAGGTATACTATTTGAATGGGGAATATTGAAACATTACAAAACCGTTTGCATTTATTTGATATCTTTAACGGATAAAAAGTTATACTAATTTAAAGCTAAAATCCTTCATAGTTCTATATAGGCATTATTGCGCAGTATCGATTATCGGATGATGAGAATTCTGCCACATGGCTACGTATTTTTTATGAGTATTTCTTAACATATCATGCCCGAATCCACCGGGGGGGGGCGAGGGGGCCCTGGCCCCCCAGTCGGCTGTGGAATGACCTTTTCCTGTTCGTAATATAGAATTATATCCACTGATTAGGTCTTAAGGTTACTATTCTTTTAGCACTTCAAATACAATACATTGATTTATGGTCGATTTTCTCTTGTATACTACCAGTATAGCGGAAGCAAGTGCAATAAAAGTTGGCCCCCTGATGTGCTCATCGGCCTTGAGACCGTCTAGAAAATTATTGTGCTCTTCACTCTACATCAGACAGACGTCTGTAAAACACTGATTATTGAGCATCAAATGTAACAGAGACAGATATATATCGTGGTGTTGTTTCAGTGTGAAACAGTGAAAATAAAACTTCTTAAAATAATTTTAAACAATTCAATAATTTATGGAAGGGAATGTAATACTTGGGCCTAAAGTTTTGCAAAACAAAATAATTTAGTTTTAGCCTATACTTTCATATTTTCACATTTTCCTTTTTAGAATTGCATTTCAAAATGATTAAATCTTAAATTACATTTTCTTCATCGTATAAAGGATTTGTATTCAAACTAAAACACACAATGGTTTTCTTTGTATTTTGAATACGCTCGTATTACCGCGGCTTTACCGAGTCATAAGGGAAATTAAATAATTCAAAAGATTGAGTAATAAGACACCATCATAATTGTGGTCCTTTCATACAAGAAAGTTTTGCAGTGTGATATGCAAAATACGCTGTGTTAAATATTGGTTGGTATTTGAGTTTATGTATCGCTCTAACCTCGAATCTATCATAAAATCACGAATTATGATATACTTGAAAACTATAAAAAAAATTATAGAGGCAAATAATTAGATAATGTTCTCGTGTAAAAAAAATTAATTGTGATTTCTGTGCCAAATGGGCCATTTTTTCTGCGCTCACAGCCAATTACTTATGTCAGAGATGATAAACACATTTATTTTATTCCAGGGAGCATACATAAACCAGTTTGTAGTTTAAATATATACTTAAGGCGGTTAACAGTTAATACAGTTTATAAGTGTGCTCCCTGATCATGTTCATTTTGGACATTAAAAAAAGTCAACTTCTGCCAAATCAGCATGGAAGTTTTAATATCTACACTATTTCACAGAGTTTATGACGAACTGTAAGTGCTTCTTATTCACTTGTGACAAGGTTTTTACTGAAGGCTGATTGGGAGTAGGTAGAGGAGGGACTGTCCCCTGGAAATTTGTTAAAATGGTGGTACTTGTATAATTTGGTCGTTCTGTATTTTTAACAAGATAATATGAGGTGCAATTCTTATGAATGAGTCCTAAAAATTTAGACTACAAAATGCACCAGAAGCCACCATTTCATATACATATTGTAAACAATTTACGGGGGAGAACCCCCAGACGCCCTTAAATGAGGGGGATACACCCCTCCCGTACATACCCCCATCTCAAGTGCGGGGCATTTTCATCATGTTTGCCCCCCCCCCCCCCCAGTGGGGCATTTCTGGATCCGGGCCTGCATATTCAAAAGTTTCAACCAGATTTGGAAACCTCAATGTATCGTCTTTTCAATCGTATATAAATATTGAAATTTTGTAGATGTTAAGGCGGGGGAATTTACAGTTTTCTTGAGCCACCCAGTTTCCTATTGAATTCAGTGTGAACGGTGCGTTTTTCCTGGACGTCCGACGTGTTTAAATCATTAGTTTTTACTTATCCTTAGACGGGAATTCAAAGTTTCAAGCAGATTCTGTTAGGAAATTTTATGCTTGTTCCAACGGTGTCAATTGATATAATTTATTATGAAAACAAAATGGGGGGGATTTAGATATACATAAAGTACCTGTCAATGTCAAGATTGTTTCCGTGATATCTCACGGAAATTCACGAAGATCAGCGAGTGATACTGATTCGGTTAGTCTTTTTTGTGATATTATCTCAATCTAACTGTTCACTGGACCATGGTTTATGGTGGTAAAGTGTAGACTGCATTTATGCAATATATAGTGTTATGCTTCATGAAATTAATTTCTTCTATGAGACCATATCGCGAATCTTGTATCGTATTTTCTTTAGTATCAGCTTAATTTCAATTGTGATAAACATTTTGTTTTATTCAGCGCAAAGATATAGGCAGTGGTCACAAAATTGAGCATAATACATTATAGTACAGAAACATCGTTCTAAAATGTATGTGGTGTATACTTGATATTCCACAAATACCATGAACTAATATAATTCATTTATTATCATCAGACAGTGGGATTTATAAATCATTTTGAGTAATTCGTAAAATGGTTTATATGTCCGTGGTAAAAGAATTAAAGTAATGAATTTATAAATTACACTCCGTGAGGGCTTACTGTGTGACTACCTTAGATATGATGTCGTTCACACCTTAGACACCAGTTATCTGAATGTCGAATTGGCAGGTGTCCGTCTTTATTATACAGAAATGTGGGTATGAACTTTTTAACATGTGACCAATAAAAGGTGTACGACATTATATACATTTGTTCCAAAAGTTGACACCAGTGTTTATACAGGACAAAGCAGTCAAAAAGGAAAGACCAGAAAGAGCGAAGAAAATAAATTACAGCAATATGTTTTATTGACGCTTTTAATATACATGAATATACATTGTACATGATAAGGACTTTGAAAGCGCTTGGCTGATGTCGAGTGAAAAGCATCCGATTTTGCTTGACGGTCACATAATGCCAAGGTGCACAACAGGGGGGGGGGGGGGGGGGCAAATTTATTGCACTTACTGGTAGTAAAGAGGATATTGATAAAAAATTGATGTATTGTACTTAAAGTGCTAAAAGAATAGCAACCTTGACAGACATAATCTGGTCCACAGCCGACTTGGGGCCTTCGCCTCCCCAGTGGATCCGGGCCTGGGAAGGGATAGTAGGGGACACCATCACGAGTAAAAATGTTCTCTTAAAAATGTGTCCCACAGACCCGATTCATAGCGTAAAAACTCCTTAAAGCAAATCCTGAGATAACTGTGAAACAAAGAATAAACTATCAATAATGCTAGATACATTACATCACGGACCTATATGGTATATAGGACCGTGATTAATTTAAACAGGTTTTTGAAATTTGCAAATATTGAAGGGAGGTAATTCAACATACTGGTGCAGTCCGGGTGTTAATTAAAATTGGAATATTTCCTGGCTTATAGTTGGAAAATAACTTTTTTCTATTGGCTTTTTATTCTGGTAACACTGGTACTATTTTTTTCTCAAAATTATGATACTAAATGGAATAAAAATATGATACCCTGTCTGTCTGGTGTCTTTTTGTTTATAAAACATTCTAGCTGTGAATGGATAACATAAAACACATTTTAGAATTTCACGTTCGTGGTAAGTAAAATTATTTTAATCATTAAACTTAGTTCATTAATGATACGATGTTTGGGAAAACAGACAAGGATCGTATCATGACCGTGCGACCACATACACGCATCATGCGGTTTGTTCGTCTCTTAAAAGAGCCAAACCGAAACAAATGTGTAAAGACAACTCCACAAAACCCATGGGAAGGCCAGCGGCTACCCCTTCGTATCTAGAAGAGAAGAAGGGATATAGGGAAACAACCGCCAACCAAGCCAAGTGCTAAGCAGAATGTGCCTTACGCTGTACTTTACAGTCAGATAATGAAACATAACTAACACCTTATATACAACTTCTAAATAACTTTTGAGCGACTTTGAAGAAATTGACTTGTGAATACGTCAATGAATCTTAAGTTCATAAATTTCAGTTTAGCAGTTTATGCGATGTATTTCAATGAAAAGCCTGCGAATGTGTTTAACAACATATTTTTAAAGTTTCTTGACAACTGGTCGTATAATGAAATAGATATAAGCGAAAATAGCATATCAAAGTTGGCATTTTTACCTCCCCTAGTAAATGTTAGTACCCCCGGGGCATGTTACGCAAACGATTCGTAGCTATGTATTAGAGCAATCCTTTTCACACCCTTGTATAACTAGGCATATGTATGAATGTCTAGATGTACTGTACCAATGAATTATATAGAGAAAAAAAATCAGGTCCGGAAAAAAAAGACGGTTGAAATAATGAGTTGATCGCAAAATCGAGTTGGTCGCATCATGAGGTTTTACTGTAATAGATTCCGAACGTTTTCTAATTTTCAAGTGCTGAAATGGAATGTTTGGAGCCATAATGACTTGTGTATGTCGATTTATTATCAATGTATGTGTTTACATATTGTTATCATCGGTGGAAAATTTAATACAATTACTAGCGATTGTCGCCATCAAACCTTGGACAAACCATCACATTGTGGATATTGTGTGCAACCTCTCCAGAACAACACCCTTTGGAAGATGCACATTTCGGCTGTCATGGAGCGTAGCCAGAGCTGGTAGAATGTGTACGCAAACAATCGGGGGGGGGGGGGGGCTAAGGGCATAATACCCCAGAAAAAAACGTTTTCTAGAACGTTCGTGATGCAATCTGGTAACATTTTCACAAGCAATACAGTAAATTATGAAGTGTTATATATTCAGAAAAAATATATCCCAAACTGCATACAAATGCTTCACTGTTGGGTATTTCACATTTTTGACAACCATGTGTACACAACGGCGTATTTTGCGTACAGGTAGCTACACGCATGGCTGGTGATGAGAGGTTGTTGCTAAAATGATGTTTAATTGGTTGAAAACTAAAAACTATATTTAATTACGAAAATAATGATGATATTGTTGAAGAAAGGTTGTTGTCAAAGATGGGAACGCTCTGGATAGGTTGCGTGGTTCAGACGGTGTGTTCAGAGAGATGTGCCCTAGATATATATATGCGCAGCCCCATTTGGTGTCATATTCGTGTCTTCGTGTCGTTATACGAAATGATAATATATTTTGCACAATATTAATTCGTTTTAACACATGCATATGTGACATGCAGTTACTGCCGGACAATTCTACAAAATTTGTCTGAAAATAACTACAGTCGGACCTCGTTCATTAAAATTCACCAGGTCCGAACTTTTAGTTCGAATAATACATGGTTTCGAATAGCCCATTTCAATTCGACGTGCCTAAGAAGATACATCGAGACCTGATATTTATTTCTGATGAAACCAATAAACGACGTTCAACTGTAGTTTTAAGCATTTTGAACGAATTAACTGTCACTCACATCGTTAATGAAAAACATTCTGGTGTCTGTATGAATTGCAATGATGATATCGCTTGTTCTAGGTTCGTTTTTATTTGCTGATAACATTTGTAGTATGTGTTGCTGATTAAAACAGTAAATATGTACCATGGCAATGATAACGTATGTCGCCAGGCATGATCAATACGGTTCATGATAGTTGCCATTAACGAAAATTGATTGTTGATTTCTCCTTCAAATTGTGTTTACTGGCAACTGGCTTTCCTTACATGCTGAAAATGATTATTTCGCATTGAATGTGCATTCAGTTAGATACATAGGGAAGTGCTGTAGGGACAATAAATGGTATTTATTACTCGATATCTAACCGCCGAAGCGACTGCGTGCTAATTAATAACTATTGACATCTGTCTCTTGTGTTTAGAATAGTCGATTTGCTGAGCCAACTAGCACTGTGTGGTCGCTTAAGGCATGTATAATAAGATACTTACATATTGGTATACATTGTCGTTGTAATGTGAATGTCATAAATAATGCAGACCATTGTATACTGTAATATACATTATCACGTTAGGTATACAAAGGGCATAACAAGCGGTTCTGGGAGCCAGATCGATTCGGATTAATATCTGTAGCATTCACTTTGCTTCAACATCAATACAGCGGTCATGTGATCAGAGAGCGTATCGTTCCCGTTGTTGCAGTGGAGATTTTTTTCCACTTACCCTAATGAAGTCGTGCTTAATTGAAAAAAAGTGCTCGATAATTGAATTACATGTAGAACTAGTAATTACACTAGTATGTTTAGTTTTGTTCTCCATTAGACTTTTGTCTTCAGGCCGAACTATGTCCTAGTTCGACCATCGACCTAACTCTAATAAGAATCACTGTGGCTGGTTATTTTCTTTGCCCTGGTTGCCTTTCATGTCTGTCAATTATCATTTTGTTGTAAAATGGCGTGAGGAAATAAAAACAAGCGTGCGTAAGGGTGTGATTAAAAGTCTTGGCGTGCGAATCTCATGTTCAATGTACGAGATTAGAGAGGTTTGTTGCTTAAATGGAAGAAACTGGGTAGCGAGGGCTCAAACACAAAGCAGAAATAAAATACAATTAAACCTCAATAGTAACCACCATTGGTTTTGAAGAAAGCCGCAAGGTCGTCTGATTATCGATGTAAAATATGAACAAACACTTTCAAAAAATAATAAACCTTGAAAAAGAAATACATGTACGGCCTTAGCGAAAAGGTGGTCTCAATTTCGAGTTGTTTAAATGAACTTTACTGTATGTATTAATGAAGTAACTATGTAATGGGGTTGATGTTTTGTACGAAAATGTTGGATTCCAAAACAGGAGATTGTCACGAGTTGTCTCCCCTTTTATACTCCTTCTATAGTATAAACTATAAATGCATAGAAGGAATATAAAAGGGGATAAAACTCGTAACGGTCTGCAGTGGATTCTAATTATTTTTGCCTCATGTTCTAATTAATGCATAGTTATACATGACTCAGGAAACAAATACAACTAAGTATGCATAACAATATGTGACATCAGGGTCTGGTATACTTGTACATCATACATGTAGGTTCCTGAGTATGTTACGAATTTATACCGGAGTTGACAGTGTTTTCCTCATTTTAGTCATCGTCAGTCACAGTCAGTTGATCCGATAATTGTGTTTGAGTATCCGGTTTCCACACATAATGGTAGTCTGATCTTACACAACCAATCGCCGGAATTGCTTAACGCAAGTCAGAGATTCATCTTGAACAGCTTCAGGTATATCATCACGTTCCAACACAATCAGTGTTTTGTGCGGACTCGACCAATAATCCATTCGACCGAAGTATTCCGATTCATGAAACCGTACGTAATCGGCAAACCTCGGGTTAATCCATAATCTACAGTAACGCAACGAAAAGGACCCGAGATGTGCCGACTGAACTAACAGCAGACAACCGGAGCCCAAAGCGAATGGTTCCAAGCGAATAGCAATCAGAAAAGTGGAAGTTGTCTCGGTTTACAAGCAGTCTATAAACAATGGTTAGAATGTCTGTTACAATGCCTAAGTGAAGGAAAACATGGATATTTTGACAATTTCCGCGCATTCATCGAGATTCTGCATTATTCAAACAAACAACATAATCATAAATGTGTCAAATGTACTTAAACTTACGACATTTCCTGCACAGTCAGCGACTATATTTAATCAGATATAATACATATTGATGACGCAAACAAAACCCAAATGCCGAACAATAAGAGGACAAACATTGAACAAATTGAACCACTTGATGTCGGCAGTCACAACAGGTAATCCTCTTAACTACAATAGCCATATTTCCTGTGTAAATTTCACATTTTAAATGGCTGAGATCATAATAAACTAAGATAATGATTTCTATAGACTTTCGGTGAATTCATCTGTCGGCCAAACTTTAGAAATTGAATTTATATATCTAGTGTTATGTGTGTTATCTTGAGAGAACGGGGAACATTTGAGTTCAAAATTTAAATGACTTTAAAACGCGGCTTGTTCAGTGTATACCATTGTTATTGTCCCGTACGAAACGCTTTTCTAAAATATTATCCCACCGCGCATGCGCTATCACTTGAATATTACAGTTGCGAGATATTCGAAAAAACTCGAGGCATTCTCGTTTCACGAGGGCAGTTCCCGGTGTATTACGGAAAGACCCGATGATTGAAGTAGAGCAACGGGACTGCTCGTAATAAATCTAGATAAAGCTTTATTCATTTTTTGAATCAAATATTTATGGTATCGTGAAATACTTGACGTATCAATAGGATTTGATGATATGTTTATTTTCAGACCGAAGTGTTTAGGTGAAAGTGTACTACTTAAGGTAATTAATATTTCTTTAAAAAAAGAAAAAAACATTTTAAAAATACAGACAAGTGTGTTTATTCAATCAAAATAAATCCTATATAAGTATGTGGATAAAGTACACAGTATGGCCCCTTCTTTATCGTTATCGTCCTTAACTAGGAGGAAATGTTAGCATCAAAACGTGCTATTAAAGTCGTGTCCTAGGCATACTATAACTCACGACGAATTATCGAAATCAGTCCATTTGCATGTACAAGTACTACATAAAAATGACTCGATTTCTAATCAGACAAATAAACATAAATTACAATTTTTAAAAGAACGAATGCCGGCAAACATAAATGAATCGATTATTGTTTTATTTTACATTTTAGATATACATGTACATTGTATTTACTAGTACAACATGACAATTTGTATTTTTAAAATAAAACCAAAATATGGACAACATAGTCTAAATAATGATCATGACATAAAGTATATCATATACAGTTTGAATAAAAAATATGCCAATAGTTCAAATTCAAATGTCTTTAAACATCATCGCTTCTTCAACATGGTTTGTCTTCGTTTGCCTGTCAGAGTAACAAGTGACACAACTTTCTTGTTGAGTGGTTCACTTTTATTTCCTCTCCTATTCTGTTTCCACAACTCTGGTGTTTTAAAGATGTCTGTCCATCGTAATCCATGTGTAATAGCATCTGTGTCTGAAGCGTTAGCAACAGTAGAGGACATAAAACAAGTGTCATCTCGCTCAAGTATTTCACTAACGTCTGTCATGTTTGTTCTGTTTTGCCTTTTGCGGAGTAATTTGCTGGTAGGAATTGACGCAAGCGAAACCACACTTCCAGCTTGCGTAGCAACTTTATGTTCTCCTGATTCACTTTCCGTACTGTGTATATGGTAACTCAAGTCAACTCTTCTATTACCACATGCATCGAGTCTGTCATTTACATGACTTTCCGCAATGACGTCATCGCCTCTCGGATCCAGAGTCACACTCATTTCTTCGGTTACCAATGGAAGTTCCACAATCTCTTTATAAGTTTCTGCATCTTTAGTATCACTTTCTTTGTGTTGTTTGGAAACATATTCCTTGTCCCTAAGAATCTCTTCAATGAGATTACCAGCTGGCGTTCCTCGAAGTACAAATAATGCTTTCTCAAGTTCTTCTTTTGATTCCTTGCCTAAAATATCTAGAACTGTCGTCTGCTGTTCTTTTAACTTCCGCTCCAAACTCTGCGAGTATAATTTATGCAGCGTTTTGGTAACTTGGTTTGCTTTCCTCATAATATTTGCAGTCTTTGAACTTCTTTCATCATCGTCCGGTGAATATCTCGACCGATATATTTTGTTTTCAAAGTCACTGACAGAGTCGTTCTTATAAACCTCCGGAGCGGAATGAACTTGCGATCGTCTGTTTGAATACACCGACCATGAACTAACATAAATTAACCGCCGCTTGTTTTCATTACATATGCTGTCATTTGCAACACTATTCCCAGGTGCTTGCACCTTTGGAAAAACCAACTCGGTCGCTGATTGTGTTGGGCGTTGGTTTTTCTGTCGTTCACTCTCAATACGAAGACTTCGATTAAGCGATGGTGTTTTCCACTCAATTGTCTTCAACTGTTTCCTTAAATGTCTCTGTTCCCATTCATTCCCGCGCTGACAAACACCTTTGGCTCTGTCTATTGATCGCGTGTATTTGTCCAGGTATTTCGACTCTCGTGCATTTATTGCCCGAGTTTTAATTTTTTCTTGGACATCTAACAACAGATGAGCGTTTGAGATATTCTCGTCGTGGTACAAATGTCCCAGCTCCGGGTTTGAACTCATGTTGGAATGTTACAGATTTCAACAAAACGGTATGTCACTCTTATCAGTCGGATAATCCTTCGTGAATTTCATATAACAACAAAGTACAAGAGTTTTACAATTTCCCATCTCTGTCTGTTTGGCAAAACGAGATGCTAAGTTCATTCATATCAAAAAACAAACACAATGATGCACATTGATTTTCTATTTCAGTTCAGTTCTGTGCACTTTCACGCAATGTTTGCTTCGGTTTCGTATTGCAATCTGCATTATAATACAACTCTTTGTGGCTTATTTAGTCACATGTATATACTTATGTATCGCGGTCATATATAAAAGTCTGTTATATTTAATAATCCGATTGGAATACACAAAACACCACTTGTTTTCGGCTTTGCATAAACAACAATCGACACCTTATTTGTAATGAAATAATGCGGATTGGCCTACGTATTATCTGTTTGTGACTTTGTCGGGGCATAATCCTAAATCCCCTTCTTGCGTAATCCAAAAACTGTTCTACTTTTACATAATCTTATCATTATCTCCTTATTTTGCTAAAATGTACGTCGATAAGTTCCCATATGTAGAGAAACATGAAAGAAAAATCTATTTTGGATAATTAAACCATTTCCATCACTGACACAGGATAATTAAATTGTTTCCAAATTGTAAGAATCTGTTGTTTATAAGTACACTTGCAAGCAATTCATCTAACCGTGTCATAGTCTGCATACTATGTACTTGTATAATGTATAAGTCAAGTACTAGTCTTCCACCCTGCGTCCATAATCCTGATTTATTTTTCAAATAAGATATTCACATTTGATATTTTTATCTATTCACAATAACCGTATTATAATATTCATTTCAGGGTGCATTTTTTCAGAGTCGTTCTTGTATTTAATTTCGATAAAACGTAATAATAAGAAATAAATCCACAGATAATAACGGTAATCCCCGAGGGCCCTAAGTGGATAGAGAGATAATCTGTTTCCGTCCACTTTACAAAACTATATCCAATTGAAATTATTAAAAATTAAAAATTGTACTTAGAACTAGTAACAAATCGATGTGGCCCATTAAAGGCACCGAGTTCAAACCAATAAAAACGCTTTTATTAAAATGCCACGACTCCTTTTCATGTTAGACAAAAGCAGAAATAACTTGATCTCCAAATAAATATGGGAAATTTTGTTTCATCCCATTTCTATTAAGCCAATTTCGCTTATCTTTCGTATTTACACATGATGACAATTTGAAATATCCAGGGTACTTCAGTGATGCGAGTATTCGTCCTTTCCCATCAGGGCTTCGGTTAAAGTCCTCTAGTGTTTGTTATTAAAGTACTTGACTATAAGTTAATTTGCTCAGACCTCAATTCAGATATTTTGAATGTTGTCTCATAGAGATTTTTTTTTAAATCTATTTTTATACATTGTTTCCAGTTAGGTTTGCATTGTCGGTAATTTTGATGTGGCTTTCTTAGTCAAAGATAACAACCACCACAAACAGAAAATAAAATACTTCAATACAGTAAAACCTCACCTAACGACCACCTCAATAATAAGACCACCTCAAAATGGAGACCACCATTTTCGAATCCATTTTAACTGTTTCGTTCTTTTATTCAACCTCAATATTAAGACCACCTCAATAAGATGACCAGTGTTCAAGGGTCACAAAGGTGGGTCTTATTATCGTGGTTTTATTGTAGTTCAATATATGTTTTTAATTACGTATTGATATAATATGATATGCCATCACATAACTTCGTCATCTTTCCCAATATGTGCGTGCGTGAAGAGTTCGGGGAAATAAACCATAGTGTAACCTAATTAACCTAATTAACATCAATTTATCTCCACACAGTGATCAATACACGTCATATAGAAATTACTCAGAAGTACCGATCGAGAATTGAGATGAAGTTACATAAGTTTATCCAAATTAATATTACTCTCTTTGGAATAAAAAACATGTAAAATGAACTCATCTTCCGTCATTTTCCTGTTGATATAAAGAAACATTTACAGAACATGTAATTAACATTTTTTAATTATTTCAAAAGTTATCGACCATCAGTCTCTTTGTGCTTATCTCTTTGGTCCGCATTCTTGGACTTCTTGTGGATTAAGAGTTTTCACCATGTCCGTAATCGGTTATTACGTCATCGTTGTCGTAGTTGTCCGAAGATAATCGATAGATTCCGAAGAACCAGATAGTCTAACACTTACATTTATATCATAAATATGGACCGTAACCTAATGTGTACGTCCAAAATGACTTCACAATGACCCATGTGTACATAATTAGCTATAGATAGTTGGATATCTGTATATTTAAGGCCGGTCTGTCTAAATTACGCTAGGGCCCTACACTGATATTTTATTTCCATATGAAATATTCATACTAATATAGCAGGTCGCGAGGTGCACTTCATACATTGTGTCTCATCATTATCTAATGTTACGTCGTCGTCGGCTGTCGGCGTCGCTCGTTGCGTTTCATTATCGACGAATACATAAGGCACAAATTAAAATATTTTGTGTTTCCCTACCGGTTCTTACCCACAGAATTGTCCGTCCAAAATATTATATCACAAGTATGAGTATGAGCGCAACGTTGTTTTCGGGAAACTGGGTCTACTTCTACATTGATCCTAGTATGTACATTCGTAGAGTCACTTTAAAATATTTATGATATTGGAAACAAATATACTTAACGCCATTAAAACGCGACTATCTGAACTAGACGTCATGGGCACCACCTGTCATCGCGTGTTACAGTTATCTACGTGTTCATTCTTGTTCAAACTTCATTAAACTCTACACCAATGATGACTTATGTTTTTATTTCATTATTGATTAATTTTATGAAATTATGTTTGAGAAATGAAGAATAGTTCTGCCTTAGTAGTGTCTCTTAAATATCTAAGTGCACAATTGTGGTAGCGTTTTTAATCATCGGGCGTTAAGTATACATTTGTATAATACAGAGCTGTATTTGTGTTATTTACAGTATAAATACGAAGAAGGGAAAGACTGACTTTATATACATTAAATAATATACACATGTAGTAATAAATGTGCGTTCGTTAGAAATGCATTAACAATACAAACAAACAAAAGATGTTTGTAAAACATTATGCCCCCTGTGACATTGACCTTTGACCCCGTGACCCCAAAATCAATAGGTTTCCTCTGCTACCCAAGTTGAATGTGTGGACCAAGTATGAGTAAGATAGGTACATGTACTTGAATTATTGATCGGAACCGAAAAGGTTACGGATCGACCGACGGACGGACGGATAAACAGACCAACATGTGAAAACCAATATGCCCTCTCTTCTTCAAAGGGGGGGGGGGGGGTGGGGGCATAAACATATTGATATCAAATATGATTTCCCGACCTATCTTCACAGCCGTTTATGGTATTGGTCGCGGGAAGGGAAACAAAGGTAATTTAAGGTTGGTCTTCGTAGTGATAACGGAATGTGTACTGTGAATTCAAACAATGATAATGTGATATTAGCATGCAATACATTAACACTATAGAGGAACGAGTCAATACCGGTCCTGTGAGATTTAGCATACGTTCCTGCTATAACTTACGTCCGGGCCCGGGAAGGGTATGTTAACTGTGTATTCATGGTTGCACAGGTCTGTTTGCCGCCTAGGCCCCATGACGGGCCATGAGCAGAGATAAATTATACATGTTGTGGTTTCATGAGTGAAGTCTCACATCTAGGATGGGGTCCAGGAAACGTGAGCTTGCAGTTTAAGCTATTTGAAAGGTTTTAAACAATGATAAATAATACAATCAATAAACAATATTGAATAGTGTGAATGGGGTCACGTATGTATGGGTCTGTGTGAAGCAAGCTGTATAGCACCTGCTAATCTGATATTTATCTGGTGGTAAACAATTACGATTCAGTTCCGTAAAGTCTTACGTGTTGATTTGATAGGAAATATAATGACGTATTTTTACCGGAACGTATGCGTATATGCGTAAACATATTCGAGATATTCGAGATAGACATATCATTATGCGTATGACTATATTTAGTGGTCAGCCAATGAAAACGTTTCTTTGGAAAATATTGACCAATAGGCAGTGTTGTATGTTCAACTTATTTTGAATCTTTAGTACGTTCCACACAAACATCCTATCTCGATAACCTAACAAGGAGGAAGTTTGACTTCTATCAATATTAAAAAAACAGTTTTATTGTCGATATAAAATAAATCTGCTGAGTACGGTCACAAATTTTTGTTTTATTTATGCCTATCATAAAATTAAAAGGCTTACCCTGACAAATGTCATTAATTTGTTAAATGTTTCTATATGAGTACCTATAAACACGACTCATATTGAAGTCTAATAAATATTACTTATAACTCAAGTGGTTGAATTTAATCATTAGAAAATTTAAAAACACACAGAGTATTTGATTTATTTGTTTATAGATTTAATCCCCGAACTGAATATATTGCCCCAACGATAACGTAATTCCCACGCAAATAAAGGGATGCGTCCATTTGGTGTAATTTGACAAAACAGTAATAGACACGTGATTAATTTGACTGCCGTGCGTTCGGTTAAGGCTAACACTCGCACGAGTAAGAAACTGTGCACGCATTTTGCAACCGAACGCTCTGTTTGCCAAAAAGTACGCGCCCACTGTGCGCCCACTCGCTCGAGCATCTCCGAGGTAGCTAGCGAAGGGCGCGTAATTTTTGTCAAGCAGAGCGTTCGGTTGCAAAATGCGTGCACAGTTTCTTACTCGTGCGAGTGTTAGCCTTAACCGAACGCACGGCGGCCGTGCGTTCGGTTAAGGCTAATACACTCGCACGAGTTAAGAAACTGTGCACGCAGTTTGCAACCGAACGCTCTGTTTGTCAAAAAGTATGCGCCCTTCGCTAGCTACCTTGGAGATGCTCGAGCGAGTGGTCGCATGTAGTGGGTGCGTACTTTTTGGCAAACAGAGCGTTCGGTTGCAAAATGCGTGCACAGTTTCTTACTCGTGCGGGTGTTAGCCTTAACCGAACGCACGGCTGGTGTAAACATAGGGCGAATTTGTTTTTCAAAACCTGGTTCAGGTTTGAGGTTTCAGTTTTGTTGTAGTTTGGTTGAAAAACTTAAACCAGTTAAGATTAAGATTGGTATGCAAACAAACAGATGGTTTAGTCAATGAAAAATGGCCCACGTGATTTTGATTGTGCGAGATTGCAGACAGATTGGTGCGTGATAAGAAAATCAGAGTTAAGAATTTTCAAACGTCTGTTTTGCAACGTCACAGAGTGGACACTTTTAAAGCCAGGTTCCTATGTAGTAAAGAAACATTTATTTTTAAACATTGCCCCACATATGAGTGGCACGGTCTCCCCGCAATAAAATCAGTCCACCATTTTGTTTAACTAGTATACGATTATTCGGATAAATCAAACCAAACAAACCACACTTGGGGGTAGTTCGGTCAGTTTGATTAACCAGTTTAAGATTTGTTATTAACAAATACAGAAACTTGTTTTAGTTTGAAACCAGTTAGTTAAAACAAATGAAAGGTTTGACAAACCAGTTTTGGATTCAAACCGGTTTGGTACAAACAAATTCGCCCATAATAGTGAACTAGGGTAGTTTGAAATGTGACATACAACCGTACGTGACTGCCTTGCACTATGCGTACCGAAAAGGAAACAAAGATAAATGTTCAGCCTGTATTTGTACATGCGTATTTTCAAGAGGGCTGACGAACCCACAGTTTAGTATTGACGCATCTTAACCATTTTGTTAATAAATGAAATAGGTACTTCAGATCCAAACGTGCACAAATGAAGTAAACAATATATAACCGACTAAATATCGTCAAGTGTTTACGATTAAAAGGCCTGTTTGACTTCCGTCCAAATTAGCGATCACCGCAATTCAAACCGCGTTTACGTGGATACGCTCACTGGGCGCATTTATACATGGACGGTAAAATTGGAGTAGTCAAAAAGTAGATCTTTCGATGCTCGTTTTGGATTTGCGGTACTAAAGACTGCCGGCCTGAGGCCGACAGGCTTAAAACACGATGTGGTCGGGGATTATCATTTCCTGCTTATTAAGAGTGGGTGTTTAAGCTGTCATCGACCTGAAAAAATCCATGCAGTGGCAGTCCCATCTGGGATTACTTATAAACAGTAAAACCTCAACAATAAGACCACCCTTGTGACCCTGTAAAACTGGTCGTAATGTTGAGTTGGTCTTAATTTTGAGGTTGAATGAAGAACAAAACAGTGAAAATGGACTTGAAAATTGTGTTCCTAATTTAATATTTTTATTGAAGTGGTCTTTCCTGTATTATATGGCACAAGCATCCTCTAGTGAATGTAAATGTTGAAGTTATTCTAGATAATTTAAACAACCGGTCCGATAAGTACATTTAAGTGGTAAGGCGTTCATCTCCAGTGCGGAAGGACGCGGGTTCAGTTTCCGGTAGTTTCTGGTTGCCTTGACCGGAGTTAGTTTGGTATTGGGACCATAGGGGGTCGGCACGTTGAGGAAATGACCTAAAACAGTCATCCAAGTCAAAATCAATCATACAATGTAATATCATTGTAATGATATTACATGGTATGACTGGTTTTTTACTTGGATGGCCGTTTTAGGTTTTAGGTCATTTCTTCAACGTGCCGATCCCCTATGATTGGGACTCGTGACCCGGTGAAATTAGGTATGGTATTATGTCTCGTGTCTATGACGTGGTATCATTGTGTGACGCAGTATGGGTCGTTGAAAAATGTATGTAGCGGATCCGTGGTCTACTGGTAACGCGCTGGACTAGTTATCCAGGAATCGCTTGTTCGATCCCCGCTCCACCACTGACAGTACTAACAGTCTGTCGGACGAGATTTTGAAAAAATCGAGGTCCTGTGTATGATGCCAAGCAAAGTTTACATCGAGTACGTAAAAGAACCAGAGGTGCTTCTGGAACTGGGGCATCTTCTGTATCATACACTATTGCCTCCAAAAATCTAAATTGACAAACATTCTAACGGAGGCGTCACCAATATGGGAAACCGGTGGCGACGATAAATAAACGCAAATACACACAAAAATATATTTTGAATGATCCAGATCTGATAGAAGCAGAGACCATTTCCGATGCGCGCCAAAGTGATCTAAGCTCTCCGTGTGTCATTAAACAACTTTCAAAATAATAGAATTTGAAATACTAGATTACATATATAGCTTTTTTCCTACTGATTATTTAACCAGTCAAGCAAATCGTATAAAGTTTTAATAAACACAATGTAATTATTTTCTCTAATCATTCGAGATTGAAATACCGGCTTGTATTATGTACGCAATACGGAAAGTGGTCAATATCGCCATGACTTAACCCTGCAAAGAGTTTGGTTTATAAATGAATCTTTGGGTTTGTTACTTGAAACTCTTCAATTGGAGGGAGGAAAACTTTATTGTTTACAAATGGCGTCGTCGAATGTTGAATATTACGAAAAACAGAAAGAATTACAAGATTCTATTTTAGAGAAGTAATTTTCGAAGTATTTTATATCGCATTGAATGAAATGATAAACATGGTTTGTTTTTACAAAAAATGGAAGTAACATATTCAATGACAACTGGTTTATGCACTTTCTGAAATTTATCTGCAAGACTAAACCTGTTCGTAACTTCGTTCACTGACTTGCAAGAAAGTAGTAAACATGTTGGTTTATCCAGTTGTTATGTGCAGTAGTGGTGTAAGAATCTATTTATAACACATAAATATGATCAATGGTATGCTTGCATTTGAATCGAATCAGGACAGACACTGCTTTGTTTCCTGATCAAGAACTTTTGGCCAAAACACAAACTCATGTGGTCCTGTGCCTAGAACTCCTTCCTAAGACTAAGAAATTTTTATGAAAGTCACTTGTCCCGGGCTAGTGATACTCGTAAAATAGACTTGTCCGAATTTTGAAACTGGTAGTCCGAAGTTATGTCTTTACATTACCCCATATTTTGTTAAATGTTATTAGATAATACTAATTTGTATTAATTATTGTTCTTCAACAACCATCAAATTACAACAAAATTGGTTGTTATTTTTAGACTAGCTTGGGACGTTCGGCTAGCTGATTTCTCGAGCCCTGATCTTAATGAAATAATTCAAATCTTGCAATGATAGTAACCTGTCATGCTTTATTTTCTTTAATTGTATTGTCGTAAATTTCTTAGTAATCTAGACAAAATCATTCAATGTAGCTTGAAATACGGTGGATTGTTTGGAATAGATTCTGTCCTGGCAAGTGTCAGTCAATACAGTGAAGCTTATGCCATTTTGATCTAGTTTAAATATGGAAGTTGAGCCTTAAGGGTCGTGACAGGGTCTGTTATATAACAATATCAGTCGATTAACCTGCAGATGTCAAAATATTAAGTCTATGTAAAGCTTGCTCAAAGTTTAATGATTTAATTTTATTTAGTTCTGAAAATGTATATTATTTTCATGTTACACCAGGTGCACATATCTGTACCATATTTCTGTAATTTTTCATCCGTCATTAATTGGCATAAACTTACGAAAATAAATTTTGTAACACTTTCTCTTGGGGAAATTTCTCACTTCTTACAATGGTGTTCTAGACCGATTAATGATAATACATGTACATATGTGACAATGATGGGAACATAGTCATTTTGAAATATAAATCAAGGTTGTTTACAGACTTTAGTATGAGTTAATATTAACTTTAAAAAGGAAGTCAATTCTAAGTTCTATTATTCTAATTCTGAATAATAAAAATTAATATGAGTGATTTGATATATATATATACATGTATATTGATATTATATAGTTTGACATGTGGTATTTTGTTTCAGTGAACAGAAGAGAAAGAGACTAGAAGCCCAATTGCAAGCATACAGCAGATCTGATGATAAATTGTAAGAAACTTATTTAAAAAAAAATGACTTGTCATTTTAGGCAGTTTATGATCTTGAAGTTTGTATTTATAAAATTGTTTGCTTTTAACTGCTTACTTCAAACGTCTTCATAAATACTAACGTTAGAAGTCATATTTACTGCCATATCTGCCAAACCCTTTACAACGATGCAGTATGAATGCCTGAATGATATTCTGATATATTTCTTGTATATTTGTTTTACATTTGACAGTTGCCAAATAATTGTTGTCACTTGTTTGTTGTGTTATACTTGTTCGAATGATGCTATATTCAGATCACGTTCTGTTTTCTATAGACTTCTTCATTTAATATTTTAATTAAACAATAAGGAAAATACTATATATTGCATATTATGGTAACTATCTCATTGGAGTTGTACGTACATACATACATTTTTTTGCCTTTACTATTTTACTATAGTTGACTTGCCAGAACTAAAAATGGACAGGTATTCAACTTCTGGAGTTCAAGATTTTATAAACATTGACTCTCAAACATATCTGGAACAAGATCAACGAATTGAAACTCAGTAATTATTCAACATGTGAATGAGTTATTTTGTTTTGCACATGATTCTTTAGGAGATAGTTGTATTTTAGCTCTTTGATGTTTGGGGAAAAGGTGTATTTACACAAACTCTCAGCACCGAAAGCTTTCACTTACTTCTAAAAGCTTGAGCATATTTCTCTTCTATGGGGGGGGGGGATCAGGTGGAGGTGGAGTAGGGCGGCCACAATACACTCACCCTTAGTACTATTGAGCATACTTTTGTCAATGAAACTGAAAGCTGCAAGTAGATAATTATGTTTGACAGTATATAAACAATATACAACATAAAAAAACCCAGAGATGGTGAACATTTGGTCATAGAAGCATACATGTTTCTCTTTATATATTTCACAAGTAAACTATACAATGACACACTGAGTACATTCCAACCCAAAATCACAAGAAGCACTTTTTTATATATGTACTTGAATTTTTGGTGCACTAACCAATTTGACAAATTTCAATGTCATTCTTTGTTGACTCTATACAGGTGATGGATACATAGTGGGTTTGAAATGATTACCATACATGTTATTAGAGCTAGTACTAAATGCCTAAGAAATTATCAAAATATTTTAGAAAGTCGAAAAAAAAATTAGATAAATAAGTATTGGTTACCTAGTTATGCTCCATAACATGGCATTTTAAAACTTTATTGTATGACTCATCACTGCATCTTATTCTGTTGATTTAATTTTCCTTTTGATTCTTTTTATGCAGATCCTCATGTGTTATTATCTGTAAATTCAACTGAAATTATTGTGGGTTTTCATTTGAACTCTATTCATTTTACAGAGCTAAGTTACGAGCTGTAAAGCTGCAAAGTTATTGGAAACGAATTTGTGAGGATGAGAAAAAAAGTAAACTGAGAAATGCTCAGCTTCTTCGAAGCATGGACCGCATGGAAGCAAACATGGCCAGTCTGGATGCACGGAGAGAAAAACTTAAACATATGAAGGTAAAGATTCTTTGTTAAAGTTCTTGGATTGTTTTGTTACTTGCATCAGTTTTGTGATATAGTGTTAGAAACTCAACTTTATTTTTTATCATTACATATTTTTGACATTATATGTTCTTTGGATACTGAGTTATAGCATGTGTGAATTATAGTGATGGAAGTATTGCAAACTTTGCTATGGGCGGCATAGTTGTCAAGGGGTAGAGCACCTGACTTGTGATCTGAAGGTCAATGTCATGAGGTTGAATCTCGTCATGGGTGTGGTTGAGTCGTGGACTTCACAATCTCTGAGTAAGTGCAAGTAGTTTAAACTAAACCAACTTTTTTATAATTTCAGGAACAATATTTTGACTACATTGAGAGATCATACCCAAAGTGGTTAGAGCTTGTACAACAACAGAAACAAGAATCTCAGCAGCAACAACAACAACAGCAGCAACAACAACAATATCAGCAGCAGCAACAGCAATTTCAACAACAACAACAGTATCAACAACAGCAACAACAACAGTATCAACAACAACAACAACAACAGTATCAACAACAACAACAGTATCAACAACAACAGCAGCAGCAACAACAACAAAATCAGTTACCTAGACAACAGTATAACGGGAACGTTAACGATACAAGGACAGATTATGGTATGCCACCAACATCCACACAGGAGACTATACCCAAACAAGAAGAAGCCTACCTTGAACAAGTTCATGTTGAGAATCACAGAAATATGTATCAGGTTCTCATTTCATTTACTTTCCCATTTCTCATAAGTGCTTATTTCAAAAAGCATGCATATATTAGTGAAACAGGGCTCAACGTTTATTTTAATACTAAACTGCCCTTCAGACAGCCACCGAAGCTATTTTATCTGCCTGAAAACTACTGTTCACTTCGTCATATGAAAAAAGGGGCCATCCGAAAAATGTCAAACTTACCTTTCTTACTGTCCAGAAGTCGGGGAAACAAACTCCCCCACAATTCAACCCACCAACGTTTTCAACTTTTCTCATAATTGACTTTCGTTTAACTATTGGTGCCCGATCAGGCCGGCAAATACTGGAAATTACCTGCCTGCCTCCATGAATTACCTACCCTGGGCAATCCGGCAGTGGTTAATGTCAAGGCCTGTTGTAACCATCTTTTGTATAGTTATGATGATCTTCCTAAATGTATAAGTTTCATCGGTTCAAGTGCTTTTAATAATTTGTTGAAGTATTTGTCGGAAAAATAGATTTCAATCTTTGTTGATATTAATCTGAAAATCTTTGCCTTTGCTCAATGCATATGTGGGAGTTTTACTACAATGCATGTTTACTACACTTTATTTGGCCTTCATTTGGTAATCTTCAATTGATTGAAACTCAATTTTGTTTTCGATTGTAGTATTTCGTTTTAGAAATATTTCAGCTTCGCCTTGCCTGAATATCTCAAATGTTGCAAATTTATTGAATATGTGACTGTTTGTTCAGGATGACGAATCAAGTGAGGATACCCCGCCCCCATTACCTCGTCAACCCCCACCCCCTGTGGCATTTAGTGGACCAGAAAGAGAGTATACAAACATAAGTGAAATGAGGAGAGATGCACAGGTATGAGATAATCATTTGAGATATAACCTGAATGTTTTTACTGTAAATATCCATAACTAGATGACATGTTTTATATTGTATGGCATTTTTCGAAACCCATTTATAAGATGAGTTCATAATTTCAACAAGTAATTGTGGAAACATTATTTTACTTTTCTGAATGACAAGTTTTATACTTGTTCTTATTGTAACAAGCTAAATGAAATTCATTTTCAATATTACTGTAAATATACCGCCTGTCTCCTTGTAGCAAAGGGTATCAACTTTTTACCTCCCTTTAGGGGCTATCAATTATCGGCTTATAACTTGGTCAGCCCTTATCGTAAATTACTATTTATTATTCTTAAATAAACCCTTTTGTAAAAGACATTTAAATATTCTCTCAGTGTTTTCTGCTGTTAGTACATTTAACAAGACACTTCAATAATGTTTTTAGACATATCATTTTAAAACCAGTCGTATGTCGGTCTGATGGTGGCCTGATATTTATGGATATCAGCTTGGTATGATCGTACTGGATTGGTTTGTGTTTTAATATGTTTAGCCAAGTATGGTAGGTTTAATAATCTGATTTTCATACAAATATGCTTCTTATATAATACTGTTGCTTTGTGAATTAATAAGTGCACATTGTTCTTTTCTTTACTTGTGTACCTTTTTCTTGCAGGCAGCCTCAGCCTCACAACCTCAGTCAGTTACAGTACGTATACCTGGTCAGGGTGATCATGGGGAGGGAAATATACCAGCCCAATCTGGTAGGCCAGATAGTGGGAGGATGATAGAACAGCCGAACCAGAATTGGATGACAGCTGAGAGAGATGCTAGTACACACAGCATTAGTTTCAGTGAGGAGGTGGAAGTACCTATACAACCTATACAAAGTGTAACAGTTCGACAAAAGACTGGTACTAATATCTTTTACTGTGCCATATATCTGCTTATTTATGAAATATGCTAAATAACTGTATTGAAATAAGATTTATAATTCCCCTACACATTTAGATCTATACTGTATTAATCCAATGATTAAACTCTGAATATCAAGGAACTGGTGCATGTGTACTGACGCAATAAAGAAACTGAGAACATTTATATTTGTTACATTTTAGAATTACTCAATATAAATGAGTGAAATTTTCCAATATAAATACACGCTTACTTACATACATATTGCACACGGTCGCATGTTTGTCTTCTATATTGGCAGAATGGCTTAACAATACATTTATTTTTATGAATTTTATATTTGTGTTTGTTTTGTTCAGAGCATATGTATAACAAAACACAGATTGAAATATTTACTTATTTATAAATAAAACAGACAATTATGTATCTGAAGTACCTGTCTGTACTTTCCAATTATGCATCTGAAGTACCTGTCTGTACTTTCCTTTAGGTATAAAATTTTCCTCTGGAAAGTTTCTGTAGGACCATGTGTACTGCTGTAACCTATTGACAAATATCGGCATACTCCAGCCAAATGTGAAATTAAGACATAACAACATAATTAAAATGGTAAAAATCAGCAGAATTGTACTGATGAATTAAAATGAGATAAAGTACACAAAACATTGCAGTTTGTGTGAGTTGAGTAATATTGTAGATTATGTTGCAGATCAACCGGCTCAACCTCCACCACAGAGGTTTGGATCTGTTTCTGATGATGATGTTAGTGATTTCGGCAGTGAACCTGATCTACCAAGTGGTGCTGACATGCAGCACAATGTGAATACTGCAGTCAAACCTCCATCACCATTGCCGGTCATTGATGACGATGATGATGATACTGATCAGTGAGATATTTATAACATCATTAAGTATATTTTTATCAAAAAATACCCATCAGGGACTTTGTGTAGTAGATTATAGGTTTTGGCTGCTCAGACTGTAGGGTTATGGATTGGAACAGCACAAATAGCAATGGATATTGACCCCGAAATATTTGTATAGTTATATATTGCAATAATTATGTTAATATCATAATACTAGATATATTGCCTCGATCGAGTTTTCGTTTGATAATGCCAACTTTTAGACAATTTGTGGCTTCCTATTTTGACATTTTGTAAATTGCTGCCCATCTAAGTATCTTTTTTGACTTGTTGACTGTGATATTAGAAATTCCAATAATGGATTTGTAATTACACTTCATTTTCTAAGTCTTTTAAATAATAATGCACCTTTTGATTGTTAACATTGATCGTTAACCTGCTGTATAATGCGTTATTTGATAAAAAGCTCACTAATAATTATCCGAATACATGTATACCTGTATCTAAAATATATACCGCAATTTATTATTGTCGGAACAAAAAGCAATCTATATATCAGTATTACGATAATACTGCACATCTCTACTCACAAAAGTCACCACCACACTTCATAAGATACTAGGACTGGTGTTTCCAAGAAGCAAAGTCAACAGAGGTTACAGATGTTTCTCAGTTCGAATGAATTTGTATTATCATTAATCATCAGTTGATCCCCTGAAGAATTACTTGTCAGCATTGCTAGTATGAATAGTGGTCATACATTTTCAGATCTCCATCTATGGTACATCCTGGCTTAAGTACAAGTGGATTGTATCGTGTGATGAAGTTTGTAGAGGAAGAATTGCTAAATGCTTTAGCTCTTGAAGGTTTCTACAGATCCCGAAACCCGGATGAAAGCACGAAGAAAGATATAATATAGTAAACTTCTAAGTTTTGTTATATCAGAATTAAATTGAAAGAAAAACATGTATGATAATCCCACAGGAGATTATCATGAGTTTTCTCCCGTTATCCCTTCTAGTTCTCTCCCTTTATCCCTTCTGTAATATACATATACTACAGAATGGATAAAGGGAGAGAACTCTAATAGGGGATAAAGGGAGAGAACTCATGACAATCTACTGTGGATATTCCCTGTATTTGCTCTTGACTGTGTCTCTTGTGCCATGTCCCCAAGTTTGCTTGTTACTGTGTTGCATTATGAACAGAGGGTTACTTGAATAGTAAAATGATATTCTTAGGAATTATTTTATGAGAGATTGAATTGGTTCTATAGCAAACACTGCCATGAACATTTTACCAATGAAATACATTGATATATCAACATGTTTGAGTAAATGTATGTTTTTGACTTTGTTTTGTCTGTGAATTGTTTCATGATACCTAATGCTAATGTCTCATTTATATCCATAAACAATGATACTTTGACACCCAATTCTTCTACAGTACATAAGGTAGTGATGAGTTACATTTGTGTGATATCTATATTATTAATGGTTATGTAAAATCACGTTTGATTAATGTGTGGAAACTACATGTATAATAATTAAGCAATTACCATAGTACATGTATTGCACTGAGTCATCAATTTGCTTAAAATTGTCTTTTTATATTTCTCTAATTGTGAATTGGTTGTGTTTTCAGTAAAGCCAACAATAGTGGAAGTACATTGGCCACACTGGATGGTGAATTAGTCAGTATGGTGATACTTCAACAACTAACGTTGGTACTGAGACGGCTACCAGGGGGATGTATGTTGTCTGATACGCTTCTATCCAAGGGAGTTAAATCTCTGACTGAAATAGTAATTAGGTATGAAGAAAGTTGAATGGCTTATACAATCAATATATTTGCAAGTGCTGGCATTGATTATTTACATGATAGTGTATAAGTATATCAAATTCTACATATCGAAGTAAAATTACAATAGAAATCACTCATGTCTGTTGTATAAAAGTTTTTTTTCAACAGAAAGAGTACTACCATGAAAAATATTCTTGAAAAAATCTCATTTACCATAATGTGCAGAATGCAATTTTGAGCCATATCTGGCCATGGTCATGAAGCGAGTTCAAAGGTCAAATGGACATTTGAGGTTAGAGAAATATGTTTTTGCTTAAGAAATATTCTGTGATAATTTCATTGTGAGTTTTAAGATCATATTGTAATATGATGTGTTTGTTTTTATACTATCATAATATTGTCTTCAACAAATAAGAACAAAATTATTGTTGTCATAATGCTATTTTCAGGGCTAATCTTCACAGAGATGCTCAGTCATTATGGGATAGACTGTTAGAACATTTTATATTGTTGGTCAAGAATAGAGTTATGGGAACACGTGAAGTGGCACATGTATTTGTTCCATGTCTCGTACATGAGGGATCGGAATATCAAGGCACGGTATGTCATTGATACTGAAGAATCCGAAATATTTGCAAAGTTTTATTATATTCATGAAGTCATAAATTTCTTAGAGCAATTATTTGCCAAATGTTTAATTTTATAATGTAGCGTTGGTTTTATAGCAAAATGTATGGTTGAAACTTGTGAAAATTTAAATTGCAAAACAACTTGACAGCTTAAATTTTTAGATAATCTAAATTTGCGAAAAATTTGGCCTCTACAAAAATTCCAAACTCTACAGTAAATCTTCCACTTCAACAGCTGATGTCATTGCTCTGATAAAATTTGTAATTAAAAGTCCAACCACTAGAGCTGACAGTTTTGTTAAACGTCTCCAGGGTCGGAGGTGTGTGAAGTATCAAACATACCCTATCAGATATACTGACCAGACATTATTCTCAGGTTGTGGTCTCGCAGGGTTGTGAAAGCCCTATACAGGCTAGAATCAATCACTGTCTATACCTTGCTGCACATTGAATGGTGCATTAGAACAGCAGGCCCGTCTGTAAATGTCTAAGAGCAGGGTTCTGAAAATCCACAAGTCCAACGTCCTGGACAAGTCTAATTGCCAATTCGCGCTATTTACAGTTGTGTAGAAGTTAGTCCAGGACAAGCCTGGACACGATGCTACAAATGAGTTCCACAAAAGTCTCGTGTCGGAAAAGTACATTATTTGGGAAAAAATGCTAGAGCCCTGGAGAGGTCATGAAAATTTTGTTTGGAATGAAATCAGGTTAAACCTACTTTTAGTGGTGGATTTGTTGTAAAAATGTATTTCAGTTATTTTATTGATCTGTATTAGGCTGTTAGTGTGATAGAAACTGTGATAGAGCATGCTATAGAGAAGACAAATGGTCGAACATCCCCTGTACAAGATAGTGTCACAGTAGACACTGTAAGAAGTAGTCAACAAGGCGGAGGTATATGTCATACTTTTTTATTTAAAATCCACCAAAGGCTATTCCAGGAAAATCTCTGGGGAAATGATGACCGATTAATATTACCTAGAGTGGGCCTCAAAATGAGTGTGTGCGCACGGGGGAGCAGGGGTCAGAAACCAATAAAAATTCAATTGGTGGTCCTCTTTTTTTACCGTCATTCCTACCCCAGGGAGATTTTCCTGGAATAGTCACAATATTGTTTCATATTTGCTGTACTCCTGTTTATGAAATTATTACTCTATGGAAGTCAATATAATTTATTGTATATATATATAATACCTTTTGAGCACATCAAACACTTGAAAGAGAAGTAAATGTTGATACTGAGAATCATTCTATTAACTCATATTCAGGGAACTATTTCATGTGTTTATTGTACAAGAAATACAAGTCATGCTTTATTCGAGAAAGAAATTCTATTTGTTTCAATTGATTTTGTTTAAATTTTTGCAACAGTTTGTTTATGTTTTCGAGCAGATATTCTGTTTGTCATGATTGTCTTGATTCAAAACCACTGTGGATGTTGCTAATATTTGATACGATAATTTTATATGATAAGTTAATGTGATTATTTGATGTGATAGTTATGATCATTTGAGAAGTCATTTTGCTATTTTTGTAAGATCATTTATGATAAATTGATTTGATAATTCTATATTATGATTTGGTTTGATAATTTGATAATAATGATAAAAGATAATGTGATAGATTTGCTTAATTTGATGAAAATTTGTTTAAATCTTTAGATCATTACATGAACGTCAACTTAGCAGGTAGAGATTGTATTTCTAATCTAATGTCTTTGGGTGGCTTTCTATGTTAGAACTAGTCGGTGTATTGTTTCATTTCGTGGGCATGGACCCTTGTTGACCTCTTGTTGACCTCTTGTTTCAATCATTAAATACCCTTGTTAGATTTTAGTCGGTTGGCAAAAAAGTAACAGAATAACTTATTATTAACATTATCAGAAGATTTTAATTTCATGATGAAAAAGTGGATACACTTGAAGAAATATTAAATTTGCAATTTACTTTGGTTAGCTGCTTGTAATTTAATATATAAGACATTAAACTTCGTAGAAAATATATGAAAAATCAATGGATGCATTACTGTGCCGCAATTTTTTTTTTTCGAAATACATAGTTCCCACATCTACAATATTTACCTCCCTTGTTCTTAACTGTCGGCCATTTTGATAGGCAAAACTGATAAGCCCTTATATGTGATAATTGAAAAAATATCAGGAGAATTTGCATGTGACAACCACTTCTTCTTCAACTTACTGAGCCAAATGCCCACATGAGCATAAGGAATAAGTTATATTTTATATATCAGATTAGTTTATCATCGTTTACATTATATTCCCCATAAATTTGCTTATCAAAATGGCCGACAATTCAGAACAAGGGAGTTAAATATTGTAGATGTGAGAACTATGTATTGCCATATACTGATCAAGGAAATTGCCAACAAATGATTACAACATTTCATTATAAAAATTTCTATGAAGTTCCTGACCTGTTACCTATTGTATTGTGAGATTGTGCATGCTAAATTTATGTTGTAATTGTTATGCGACACTTGCTTTTCTAACACTGTAGACGTGTTTTATTCTAATTTGGCATGTCCTGGCTGACCCATAGCCAAGGAAAACATGTACAAAGACTAACACATCCCTTGTATTTCTGTGGCTCAAAACAGTAATATTTTCCCCATTTTTGACAATTTACTTACAAAAACATTCCCATCTTGTCCAGGGCCTTTTTCTTAAAAAAAAATCTAAAAACTCCATTTCAATTGATGAATGATGCAAACTTTACACATTTGCAATATCCTCTTAAACTGATGTTTCTTTAGTTCAGCTTCGTACAGATTGACCAGTGGTTTCTGTTAATATTTGACTTTTCTTCAGTAAGCACTTTCTAAGAAGGAAAAATAATGTTTCCTGTAATATACTGTGTTTCATTGTTATGCCCCAGCCTGTCCATATATTCATCCTTGCGAAAATTGGTTTCCGATCAATAACTACTGAAAGGTTGGATGGATTCAATTCAAATTGAGCACATAAGCATAGGATAATAAAGTACAGGTCTGATTCCATTTAGGGTTTCAATCCACCAATTTGTGGAGGAGTTATGGCCCTTTTTCGACTGAGTAATCCATAGCGGGCCATCCATGTCCTATGGACACATCTAGTTTAAATAATGTTGTTAAGAATAGAGACTGCATTTCTAGCTTTTTTTAAATTGAAATAATTTCGATAAATGTGACCTGAATCCTATTATTTTCTGTCACGTTTTTGGGTTTTAGTATTTTTTGTTTGTGCCCGCATGCTGTCCCCTTTTGATTGAAAGATCCCTGTAAACTAAATCCTAAATAATATTTTTGTTATAATGAAAACTTACTGATTTGCTCACTATATTTTATGCAGAAAATTAAGTTTGGATATAACTCATGCACCACAAATTTGTAGTAAAGTAGTTATAATATCTTTACTAATCAAATGAGCTCACCCAAACAAAGGCAGTGTCTGTAAAGAGATGGTCTGATTATCCTATTAAAATACAGTAAAACCTCACTTTAAGACCACCTCAATAATAAAACCACCTCAAAATTAAGAACACAATTTTCAAGTCCATTTTCACTGTTTTGTTCTTTATTAAACCTCAATACTAAGACCATCTCAATAAGCAGACTAGTTTTCTAAGGTCCCAGGGGTGGTCTTAGTATTGAAGTTTTACTGTATAGAGAAAAAATTAAAAACCAGTCAGTGAAAATATAGTCAAATGAATGAGGTTATCTTAATTTCAAGGTGGCCTTTAGGTGAGGTTTTACTGTATAATACTACTAGTGGGTTAGCTCATTTACCCAACTTTTTTTGTTAATAGATATTGTTGCATGATAGACATTGTACGGTGCTTGTGTTGATTTTTCACATATCTGTAGTTCCTCCACTGATGTTTGGAAGTCTTGTAGACAGTAAACCATTTAGTGATGAAGAATCTAGCATGATAACACAGAGTATGAATACAGATGTTCAGAGGGTGCCATTGAACGGTAAGACAGAATGTTTGTAAACTGTGAGTCGTATATTTGGAGTCATCCTCGGGAGTCCAGGCTATTCATAACATATATGATACCCTGGGCAAACTGACTGTAAAAATGTCATACTAATGAATAATTAATGAGGTGAAATCCAGCCGCTTGATTGGCCGCATGACACATACCTCATGCTATACGGAAATTGCTAAGGAGTTATGGATGAAATCACGGTTCTGAGCAATGAGATCTGGGCTTTCAAATCGTGTTAGGCAGGACATCAATAGCGCTTCACAAAGGAGATTCCTTCTTGTTGTTATGGTCCATTTCATTGGTCGAGAAATGCTTATGAATATTCATGCATTACGAAGTTTCGCTAGCCAATTTGTCAAGGGTATCATATAAGTATGTTATAAATAGCCTGGGTACCAGGGATGATTAAGGGTTTGTTGAAAAATTATTGTACTGTTTTGATAAAGATGCGGTTTCCATTAATAAGCACCAAACCCTTGATGTTATCTGCTCAAGTGAAAGTTTCATGTATTATCTGAAGGCAAGTGTCACTAAAATTTCCTACTGTGTATGCATAATATGTATGTGCATTGTAACTTGTTTGACTGTTATTTAGAGCTTCACAGTTCTTAGCTTCAAGAAATGTTTCTATTTTGTATCTTACAATTATTGTGAATTTTTTAGAATTTCAGTAGTAAAATGTAGAGGGAATTAAGGATTTAGGCCTCTACGGCATCTTGACGAAAATACATTCAATTTATAGTCAAAGGGAGATCACTCAATTGTAAAAGTGGATAAGGTTATAATAATAATTGTATGATCAAGATACGATTCACCTGAACTTTTGTATGTTTCAATTATGGTTAAATGTATGCTTTTCAAAGTTGAAATAAATTTAGTAAGTTAGTATTGTTTACAAGAATTGAGAAATCAATCAAAAATATTGTTTGATGACAAATTATGTGAATAGTGAAAAAAAATTCAGTTTAGTAATAGTTCTGAGGTTTCTTATATATTTCAATGGTTATAAATGGTATTGAATATATTCTTTGAACAATAATTTTAATTAAATTTAATTAAGTTTAAATTATTTACTGTATACTACAGTGTTCTCTGTGATTTGTCTTGGTTTGGTGATTGTGATTATTTTGTTTTGATTTCTTTTCAGATTTGAGTGTTTCAAAATTATTTTATTTATTTTTTTTAAATCTAATTATTCATGAGTTATAATATTTTTTTAACATTAGTTGATTTTATAGCATGTTCATTTGTATCTTAGGAGATTGTCATGAGTTCTCTCCTTTTATCCCTTCTTCTAGAGTTTTCTCCCTTAATCCCTCATATACATTGTATATGTAATAAAATATATTCTTATACACAACGATAAAGGGAGATAACTCCAGAAGAGATAAACGAAGAGAACTTGTGACAATCTCCTTTCATTTGTATTATATTCATTCAAGACTATTGCATGAGTATATATATTCTTTGGCAGTGTACACTGTTTGGCAGTGTAGTATAAACCAATACACATGTGTGATTTCAGGCACTAAAATTGATGGTAAAAGTATATTTAAAGAGTTAAAATAGAATGATAATGAATTAAATAATTAGGTTCTCATATTTCATTAAACCACTCTGTATCGGTTATATATTTTAAACCATTGTTTCTTGAATACAAGGACCAAGTGACAAAATGTATTTTGAATCATTGTTCAAAATTTCGTATTTATTTTAGTACAAATGAGACAGCTGCTCTAATGTAAAGTTTCAGTGATGTTATGTGTGCAAGAATGTCATTTACATATATTATGATTAATGCATGAAAATTATAAGCACAAAGAGTTATGGTATACTATATCATACTTAGAAAAAAATCTTCTTTAGACCAAGAATCTGTATTCTGAGCTTGACCCAATGTTGTGTAAATTTTTATGCTGGGAGTATGTAAGGTTTAGTTGCATGATTAAGAATTACATGTCCAGATTTCAAAATCCATTTGAAAGTTTCGGACATTTGAACTAGTGCAAAATTTGCAGACTGGAATTTTGCTCTCATCTCTATGGCCTTGACCTTCACAGGGTCTCGAAGAAGGTCAACTGTTTGATTTTTTTTGTTCACAAAATTCATGGTCTCATATTTTTTATTTACCAATTTATAGAAACTGATGCGTACAAGAGTCTTGTAAGTGGATCCAATCGGGCTGTGCGTCAGGTTTCACACGACGATACCGACAACTCGGATAACGAACTGGAGAAACAGATTGCGTCCACACTGTCACCAAGAAGTCATGGAAGGTAAGGAATTATGCATTATTCTCCTGGAGATATTTGTTACAGTATTTGTGATTTTCTGTATCTGACTCCCTGTACTTTGTACCAAGTAAAAATGTGATTTCTATGAATGCCTCCCATTTTTATACGCTTGGATAGGGACGTATTATAGTTTCTCCTGCGATGTACGGGCCGTTGGGCAGGTGGGTGTCCTACAGTAAGTTGTCCAATCAATAACCTTAGAAGCATTTGTCCAAATCATCACCAAACTTGGTCAGAATGTGTAGGGGCATAATATCTTGGACAAGTTAGATAACCAGCCATATTGCTTGAGTCACACTGGAGTTACCGCCCTTTAATTATAGATATTACCTAAAATAGGTCTTGTCCGATCATTAACTTGAGAAGCATTTGTGCATTAGTTCTGAAGAAAGTCGGTCTTAGTTTTGAGGTAAGCTTATTATCAAGTTAAAACATGGAGGAAGAATTAAAAGAAACTTGCTCATGCAAGAACAGTCTGATTTTATGTGAGGTTTTACTATATTATTCAATCTTGGTTATTTACTTGATAAAAAAGGGATTTTTCTCGAATATAAACTATTTGTTATCTTTTTTGACAGATATTTCTATGTGTAATTAATACAAATACCAATGGTGAGATGTTGGCTATACAACAAAGTTTTTCTATTGTTTTGTCTTACTATATCATATTTTGCTACCTACATTTATAGCTAAATGATGTTTGCATGCTTACATTCATTGCTACATCCAAAACAAAGTTACAAATATACTTAATGCCATTAAAAATGCAACCAAAAAGTGTGCATAAACTTAAAGTGACATTACAAAGGCAATAATGAAATAAAAAATAATTTTTCTAGAGTTTGATAAAGTTTTGAAGAAGAATTAACACATAGATGACTGTAACACACTTTTGACAGTTGGAAGTACAAAATGACACCTAGTTCAAATTGTTGCGGTTTTAATGGCATCGGGTATATTTTTTGCTATTAAGTGATGCAATGAAAAACAAACAGTTTGTGTAATGTGCCATTAGTGTTGTTGTGATTTTAATGGCATCAGGTATATTTGCTATTAAGTGATGCAATAAAAAACAAACAGTTTGTTCAATGTGCCATTAGTTATTATCAATATAGAAAAATTGCTTTTTAAAACAAGTAATTTTTTCTCTTGATCCTCGTAAGTTTATGATATGATGTCGAAGAATTATTCTTATGGCTATAAAAAATAGTTTCCAAGCTTTTTAAATGCAACAATATGATGGGCACTTTCAGCTTAGATTAAATTTTGAATGTAAAGAAAGAGAATTAGTGATATCAGATAACTACAATATGAGACTTCATCAAATTATCCTGAGTAATTCTCAATATATCAAAATGTACAACTCAGCATGCATGAATCAGCATTGGAGAATTCTTGTCATCTGAAATGTCTATTCTGCTTGAAACAGCTTGATCATACTGCTTCCATCACAAGTCACTGGGAGAATGTAACTACAAAATATAATCAGAATTCATGGCACTAGCAAACACTTCAGATTTTCCTTCTCATCCAACAGAGGTCTTGGACACTGCTCCACAGGAGATTGTCGTGAGTTCTTTCCCTTTATCCCATCTAGAGTTCTCTCCCTTTCCCTTTCTCTAAAATATGTGTATCGCCCTATGCCCCTTCTAGTGAAATATGTATGTATATATACTGAGCCTATAGAAGGGACAAAGGGAGAAAACTCTAGATAGAATAAAGGGAAATAACTCATGACAATCTTCTGTGCTTTGCTCAGTCATTAGAATACTTGATTCCTTGCCGATGTAAAAATAGTTCTAGCGCTATAAGAAAGTTTTCCTCCATACAATTTTCTAAAACCATAAAAGAGTGACATTTTGCTTCCTGAACTTTTAGAAAAATCTAAATATAGTAACACACTTCCTGATCGGGAAGCAGGAAAGGGTAATCCCCTGATTTCCCATTCAGAAAGTTTCTCTCACTGAAAGTGTACTGTGACAATTTCACTGGAGATAATACCCTGATTTATCCTCCTCCTCTGATTCATGTGGAGAAGTAGTCAGTTGCTTGGGAAACAACAGGTAATTACTGATTGGTAACCCAGCAACACCGGTTAGGTCAACTCACCATTGTACATAACTGAAATCCTGTTGAAAAGAGGCTTTAATTTCCAACTCTCCACTCTATGAGATGGCAAGGTTGTGGTAGATTTCTAGTGTGTGATGTAGATTTCAAGTATCACTCATATCATACATATTTCATGCATCAATCATGTAACCATGGTGATATGAAGGTGAATTTTCGAAATATTTCATTTTACCGACTGATGTTGTCATTATTTAAATTCTAAAAAAAGATGGCGCCATTTAAAGGTTATGATTTGTTGTGCAACATAAAAAATGCTTAGATGTTATGATTGCTGGTCACTCCAGATCCAAATAGGATTTCGGTAAATTCATGGATTATGGTAAGGTAACATACCACTTATCAAAAGGTTAACCAATCCGCGTCAAGGTTACAAACGTTGTTCTGTTGAAGAGAAATTGCCTTGATGGTTACTGTAAAATTTGATTGGTTTACACAACACTGATATGCAAATAGCTAAACCATGTAAGAACAGCGAAAAAGAATTGATGTAAACTATAGGCATTGTTAAACTGATAGTATCATACTGACAAGTTGACTGAAGATAAAAGATCTACATCCCGAACCATTAGTCCTCTACCTTTGATTCATGTTGGGAAGTTGACAGTTACTTGTGGAAGAACTGATTTGCAAACCCAGGAACACAGCCTTGGTCAACTGACCTCGGAATTTATGAATTAAAATACTGAAGAAAAATGCCATATTACTCCTATACAACAATGGTGGTTTTGAGGTTAAATTCTAATGGTTAATAAGACAAAAACAATCCAGTTTACTTTAAAATATAAAAGCAAGTTCATATATTATTTAACATAGGTAAATAGTAGAAAAATATGAGCTACATGCATGTTTGGCTATGTGCCGACCTATAGGAATACAGTAAATGAAAGAGAAGTACAATGTATCTCTATCAGTTGAGAGTTGTAAGGGAAATTCTGGATTCAGGTCATAGCCGTTACTCAGTGATCAGAACTTAAACGTGTCTCTGCTAAGTTTGAGTGAGGAGATTGAGTGCGCAAATTGGATTGGACTGCTAAAATAATTGGGTGCTGAGAAGTAATTGTGATCCATTCTCCGAAAGATTTGAGTGTAGGTCTGAGATTTGAGTGTGAGTCTGAGATTTTAGTACAAGTACCAGTCTTGAGTGCTGAGTCATGTTTATAATGTCTGGCCTTATTCACGAACATTTTAAAGACTGAACTTTGGGCTAAGACTTTAAATTTGCAAATCTTATATTTACCAACTTTTTATTTTCAATAAATCCAAGCAAATGAAATTTTGTCTGATTGATTGATGTTACCCTCTGTGCAATTCTGCCAAATGTCATTAAAATCCATATTGTAATGACAACATTGAAGCAAAAAGAAAATTTAACATTTTAAAGTCTAAGTCTGAGCTTCATTCTTACAGTGTTTGTGAATACGGCCCCTGATGATACTTCCACAGTCCTGTGGTCATATTTTAGCATGATTGGCTAGATAATCTTCATACAGTTTATCAGTATTTACTTTTCAGATTTCCATAGTGAGTTTTCTCCCCTGATAAGTTTGTATACTGCATCTCACTAATGCATATACTTTAATAGAACATTAATATTATGTATTGCTTCAATGGTAATAACTTGTCCTTGCTTATATGATATTGTCTGGAAGTTTGGTATGCATGATATTGCTATGTTTGGGAATATGTAAATGAATATACCAGGGTTTAGTGCAAGACTGTACTAACTCCTATATAAATACATAGGAGTTAGGATAGTCTTGGGCTGAACCCTCGAGTCATAGTCTAATGTATGCTGCATCATCATTTTTATAACATAATACAGAAATATGGTATATTCATATATTTCGTTGGTTTGGTGCAAAATAATGGTAACAGTTTCTTTACCCAAACTGCGTTACCATAGCTTCACACCAAACCATTGAATAGTTCAGACAGCATGTACTAAATATTAAATTTCATTATTTTCCATCCTTCCATTCTTGCATGTTTCAATGAAGATTTTGTCATAAATTATTTCTTCTGAATTCTATAGCATGAAGGATATTACAAATATATACATGACAACCCACTTTTTTGAACATTCAGATGAACACTGTTGTAACTTGGTTTAGCATATTGTAGCAAGAACAATAACTGGGTACTGAAACCCCCAATTTAGTTTTGTTGGATACAAATTAGTGCATCTTGTTTACTTCACTGTTGTTGCTAGCTGTCCTGTCAGTTAGGCTGATGTTAGTTGTTGGTCAGTAATGTGATTAACTACAATAATTGCTTCCTAGGACATCTCAGAAACAAGATTCCCAGTTTCATTTATTTGAATGTCTCATAAATATAAAAATGATTTGAATGGTACAACATGCCCTGATCCAAAGGGGGGGGGGGGGGGGGGGGTTACCGACCCCTTAAGACTTCGGCAGATAGGGTTTGAGCTCCTTACCATTTACACCCCCCCCCCCCAGATGTGAGATCTGCATATGTGCACTTACGTAAGGACGTTGAAAATCTATGATCAGGTTGACATAGGGAATACAGTACAACATTTCCAGAGTAAGGCCTTTGAATAGTTCAAATGTTGGCTGTTTTTGAGAGGGTGTAGCTCTTGAGAAGATGTGGTATTTTTTTTGCTGGAAAACGGTTGTGGCTAAAGAGAAGGCTGCTATGGAAAGGTTGCTTTGTATATCAGTTGAAAGGGATGTTGTATTTTGAAATACTACATCATTCATTTTGTGGTAGCTTGGGAATAAATTTATGTATTTTTATCAACCTGGTCATATTTTTTTACCATGTCAGAACCGTTAATCCTGTCTGTGGAACAATACAGTGCCATAATTACTCTCCTGTTGTGTCTTAGTTACTTGTAAAGGCATTAGCCCGTTTTGCAATTTCGTTCCATATTTAATTCTGTCAAACTGCATGCTGCTTGTAAATATATTGTGAAAATTTGTCTATAGGATAAGAACCGAGTTTGCATTTTACCTGAATTGCAGCTTTTAAACGATCATATATCTTCTAACCTTTACAGTAAGCCCAACATTGACCCTTATAATGAAGCCCCTTCTAGTGCCCCTAAAGATGAATCACATGATTTGTCACATGACCAGGAGCCAGAGTCAGAAGTGAGCTCACCAATAGCTCCCCCTGTGTATGTACCGACCGGGGCCGAGCCGAGGTAGTACTTGTTGCATGTTGTTCTAAGACTGTGTTGTGTTATTGTGCTTCTGTTGTGGTTCTGATGTTTGAGATTTTCTGTACGTACATTTTGGTGTGGGTAATGCACTTCTTCATAATCCAGAATAAATAAATCGTACCGTTTGTTGCTTTATTTATAAGCTGCGCAGATTGTCACAAGTTCTCTCCCTTTATTCCTTCTGTAGTTATCTCCCCTTTTCCCTCCTATAGTATGTGTAAACATACATATAAATAGAAGTGATAAAGGGAGAGAACTGTGATAATATCCTGTGGTTAGGTGTATGCACATGGTAGGTTATAGTTGCAGGACAGCCATAGTCAACCATGTGGTTGTTGTCATAGCGATTTGTGATTATTAATGTTTTTGAATTTGGCTAATTTAATGACAAAAATTATACTTTCTAGGAGTAACTTGTGTTGTAAAATAAACAAAAGTACTTTATGTTAAATTAGTCAGAGTTAGCTTCCTGTCCATTTTCTTTCTATGAAAAAAGTAATATTCAGATATATATTTTTTATGCATAGATCAGTGTTTTACATGATTAATAAGCTACTTAATTTATACGTCACAAGACTTTTAGTTCGTAAAAAATACTTTAACTGTTGTCATTTAGAAGGATTTAGTTAATGTATTGGAGGCTGACGCTAGAGAATGAACCCATATAATGGTACCTTGATTGTTCAGTGATAGTTCTGTGTACATGTGTAACTACTTGTCTCCTTACATCTGAATTTGTTTCGTTTATAATAAATTGTAATGGTTTTACTTGGTTATATGTCACCAATTTATCACTAACACTTAACATATACTTGAGGAAAGGTTAGCCATGGTGATGTCTTCTATGAATAAGAGTAGTTGTTGCATAAGTGTTTACTTCAATTTTTGTAATGGGGGTAGCACCACCCCTAATGCAATGTAGAAACAACGTTATGTACATTTTGGAAACAGGACCTTAGTTTTCCAAATATCACTGTAGGGGAAACTGTATATATTGTATATTGCTTTAAGATGATATTTTTACCTTTGCACCTGATTTCTATAGAGACATAATAACAAGGATAGTAGATATCCGAGGTGCGGGAGGTAGGGGACGTTAGTGAGCAAAATAAGCTTTGCTAGCTACTAGATGACATCCAAAAAACCGACGGCATTGTTCTGCATGGACGCATTTATTTAGCATAGCTAGCACTGTCAGACCACTCTACTTACCAAAAGATAGGGACTACTTTTGCTATGTTTAAGAAACAGCACCACTACTTTCCCTACGTAGCGCTAGCGTAGGTCTCTGGACAATGGTTTCAGTTCATTTTGGAAGAACTTTGTTCCACACACCCCTATAAACACTATTTGTTGTTAATTTTGAGAACACTTAATCTTTGACTAGGTACACCCCTGTTAAATACTGCCTTATGATTGTGAAATAATGTGGCTTCTAGCTATGGGCAGGTACATACTATTGGCCTTAAAATATTTAGGGGTACAGGGTCCTTATTCACAACATTTTAAGTCTGAAACTCAAACTTAGATTTTTAAATTTGTAAAAGTTATATTTACCAGCCTTTCATTTCCATTGAATCTAAATAAACAATATTTTGTCTGAATAATTATTGTTACCCACTTTTACCAATTTTTTTTCAAATCTATACTCAAATAGAAACAAACATGGGTGAAAAAAATACATTTAAAAATTTTAAGTTTCAGTCTTCAAATGTTTGTGATTAAGGCTCCTTGTGTGTCTTATGTGACGCTATGAAATTATTGTAAGACTTCCCTCAATATCTTCTTGTTGCCAACTTTCATAAAATCAGTCACAGTTAAAATATAAAATTACCCACAGAATGTTGTTAAATCTATGGTGGAATAGTTCTGCCACCAGTTAACTACTTAATTAACTAGATAAGTATGTGGTTAACTAGATATTTATTGCGTTAACTACTTAACACTTATCTAAAATAGTTTGGTGGGTAAGTGGTGGCACTATCAGACAATTTTTCGTGTTAATTTAAGATATTTATCGGGTATGAAAAAATATCATGATCCTTATCTAGTTAACCACATACTAATCTAGTTAATTAAGTAGTTATCTAAGTTTCTTTAACGTGATAACCACATAATTATCTAGTTAATTAAGTAGTTAACTGGTGGCAGAAATATGCCACCATATTAATCAACCATGTTTATTGTTGAGTTCTTGAAAAGATAAAAACAACCAATCATACCATTTTACCCATCCACATCCACATCCAACATGTCAGTTTATAATCACATTCACATACATTGCTTTGGTTTGTGACATATTTATTATGCATGTGCGTTATGTATTAGAATAATTTAGTAATCTTGCTAAGTACAATAGCTTTGTGTGTATTATGTTTGTAATCTAATTCTGTAATTATTATATAAATGAACAAAATGTGAAATTATTGTTATGCAGTATAACATAGATATATTCTTACAGTCATGATCAATTCTCCTTTTTCGCAAATGATTAACTTGTTATTGCATGACTTTGTTGAGGAATATTTACTCCTTTGTTATTTGATATTTTGTATTTATGTTATTACTTTTTTCGGTTTCAAACTGGTAGTATGTTGGAAACAGCTGTTTCATTCACTGTTGGCATATTTTTTTTCAGAGTTTTTAAGACTTCTAATAAAAATCATTGTTTTAAAATATTCAAATAGATTCTGGTATAAAAAGTATAATTGTGTATATTCATTATTTGACGCTGTTTTATCTTTTGTCAGTTCCAAACACTATTATGGTATACAAATTCATGGCTTCTTTATTTTCCTGTGTGTAATACCACAGTTGATTGTCATTAGTTAGCTCCCTTTATCCCTCACAGAGTTCTCTCCCTTTGTGTTTATACGTATACTGTAGAATGGATAAAGGGAGAGAACTCTAGAAGACTTAAAGGGAGAAAACTCAGGACAATCTCTCCTGTGTGTAATACATTCTGTACTACAGAAATTAATTAACATATTTTGTATTTTCAAAATCACATTGTATTATGAGATTTTCAGAGTTTGAAGGGTCCATATTGAAATTACTTTATGTGTTTTTAAATAATTATATATAGGTTAACTGACACAGCTACTATGATACTATGATCTGAATATTATAAAAATTGTCTAATTAAAGAACAAACAAAAACATGACTGTCATCGATTTCAATTGCCCATAAACATGAATTTTGTAATTGTATATTTAATTTTATTTCTATAATGGAGTCTGCATCTTCAGAAATAATTGCAATATAAGTGAAAACTAATGCTTTCTATTATTGTTTTGTTTACAGTACAATAAAATCAGTGCTTGGTTCTACCGGAGGCTCAAGTCAACAAAGAAAATTAGGTAAGTTGGTATCCATGGTTACACATTTGTTTCCATGGAATCCGTATAAGATGTTTGATCTGTCTTGGAATTCAATGTGACTTCAGATTCTGTCTCTTACATAATGATCAAGTAAAACAAATTTTTCTCTTGAAACTAGTTTTTCATTATCATTTATATTACATATAACATCGTCTAATTGCCGAATTGGTTTTACTGTAAGTTTTATGAAGGGATTCATTTAGGTATCCTACAGGAACAGAGCGCAGTGTTGTGACCATTGTTCCTTATTTATGTAAAAATAATCCTCATAAACTCTAACCAACATAGTGTTTGTCATATATTGTAACCAATCTGCACCAAAGGGCATGTGTACCTACTTACATAAATCGTAATAAATAAAGAAAGATATTTTGTTGCATTTCTTCATCAATCACTTGGTGCAAGAAACTGAACATTTTGAAAATTGTAGCCATCTGATTTACATGTTCTGAAAATGCAGGAAAACAGTAAAATTGTGACAATTGTTTTTGGAAGGTACTGCTCAGGTACCGTCTATAGTAGTGTGGCTATTTGAGAGGCATACATCAATTGGTTCCCATTTTCAAAACAGTAAAAAGACTGAAAGCCGGGAACCAGCTAAAATGTCCACATCCAAAGTTCTCACGACAGAAGTAGTCCCAAAATTCTCCCCAACGAAGTAATACAAGTATCATAAATGATTCAAGACAACGATATGTTGAAAAATTGACATGCTAAAGTGGTTTGTGAACTAATAAGCTGTTTCCATCAAGTTCACAGTTTTTTTTAGTTTGCCATCCTATTTAAAAAGCTAAGGTTTACTTTGATTCAATCTGTAATTGTCTTTTTTTCAGTGGGATTGATAAGTTCAGATTTAGACAGCGATGCAGAAGTAGATTTTGACCACATGGTACAGAAAAAGGATGATGACGATGATGATGATTTTCATGATTTTTATCAATAATTCTATTCATTCAACTTTTTTATTAGGTCATGTTTAAACAATTGTTAGTAGAAGTTTGTGAGGTTTGTGTGTGTTAGCTACTGTTTGTTTTCTTGCCCCATTGTTGTAGGCTTATATATTTGATTCAGCTTTGGGCATTGTCCAATATACTTGTATACAAATAACTACACAATCTCTGTAGGACTTTGTTTTCCACATATCAGCTACCTTGGTTTATCCCACAGTACAATTGCATTTTGAACAATTACCCCCCTTGGTAAAATACATATAATGTTGCAAGAGTTGTTCCCCTTACAACTCAGTAGTGGAAAATAATTTGTCTATGGCAAAACCATAATACAAAACACCTTCTTTAAGATGAAATAAATGAGCTGAACTGTGACAGATAGATCAGTATATTCTTGACATATGATGAAGGTTTGTCAGCTTGAATTGGATCATTTTATGTACATAATTTGTGAAGAATGATTATTTGTAGAAAAACCGTTTAGATAGTTTCGATATTTAAATTATATTTATTTATTTTTCTTCCATAGGATACTGACACTAAAATTTTGTATATATTGTTTGAAAGTAACATAACCTTAACATTTGTCCTGGCTCCCTGCTCATCTAGTTTATAGGGGTACCAGTGTACTATATATGATCAGATGCAAATTGGGCATGCTTGCTTGTAAACGTTGATCATTTTGTGTATGAAATATGTATCTGAAGCATTGTCTTAAGGTCATATGAAACAATGATTATGATTGTTTCTGATTTTTAATATACTTCAATATTTGGCGTTTGACTCTAAAATGGTTATCACAAAATCAGACAAGTTCTATAAAAGGTAGAATCTTGCTTCATTGCAACAAAAGTGAAAGCATTTAGTAAAATTAAAATATTAAGCAACCAACTTGCCCTATAAGTTTGGGAAAAAAGTAATTGAAGACAAAAGCTTCTATTTTGAGATTTGATGTTTTTTACTGTTGTGTTTGCACAAACTGATCCATTGTCATCTTTTAAAGGTCAGACACCTACACCTATAGTATGAGGACAAATTATGCTGAACCAGCAAGATTAATATCCACACCTTTTATTCTGTATCACTTATATCTCATGTGTCATTTTATTGGTATTGTGCTCACATATCATATACATCCCCCATCCCACTTCAAAATGAGCCTATTTTATAACAAACTAAGTATGTTTGATGCATAGGAGATTTCATGAGCCCTCTCCCTTTATCCCTTCTGTAGTATATGTATACATAATGCATGTTCTATAGAAGGGATAAAGGGAGAGAACTCACAACTATCTCCTGTGGTTTGATGTGATGTTGTGATTCACACTATAGTATTTATACGAACATAAGGTATTAAAAAAGTCTGTACACTCACCAATGTGTTTTTTTTTTTCATTGGACGTATATTTAGATATATTTAAGTACACAGTCAGCAGCTGGGACAATGTAATAGATATCTTAGTACACAGTCAGCAGCTGGGCGATGTTATAGATATATTTAAGTTCACAATCAGCAACTGAGACAATCTAATAGATATCTTAGTACATGTTCAGCAGCTGGGCGATGTTATAGATATATTTAAGTACACAGTCAGCAGCTGGGACAATGGTATAGATATCTAAGTACACGTTCAGCATCTGAGACAATGGTATAGATATCTAAGTACATGTTCAGCAGCTGAGACAATGTTATATATATCTAAGTACAGAGTCAGCAGCTGGGCGATGTTGAAGTTGATAATATATATATTTAAGTACACGTTCAGCAGCTGAGACAATGTTATAGATATCTTAGTACACGTTCAGCAGCTGAGACAATGTTATAGATATCTAAGTACACAGGAGCTGAGACAATGTTATATATATCTTATTACACGTTTAGCAGCTGAGACAATGGTATAGATATCTAATTACACGTTCAGCAGCTGAGACAATGTTATAGATATCTAATTACACAAATAGCAGCTGAGACAATGTTATAGATATCTAATTACACGTTCAGCAGCTGAGACAATGTTATAGATATCTAAGTACACATTCAGCAGCTGAGACAATGTTATAGATATCTAATTACACAAATAGCAGCTGAGACAATGTTATAGATATCTAATTACACGTTCAGCAGCTGAGACAATGTTATAGATATCTAATTACACGTTCAGCAGCTGAGACAATGTTATAGATATCTAATTACACGTATAGCAGCTGAGACAATGTTATAGATATCTAATTACACGTATAGCAGCTGAGACAATGTTATAGAAATCTAATTACACGTATAGCAGCTGAGACAATGTTATAGATATCTAATTACATGTATAGCAGCTGAGACAATGTTATAGATATCTAATTACACGTATAGCAGCTGAGACAATGTTATAGATATCTAATTACACGTATAGCAGCTGAGACAATGTTATATATATCTAATTACACGTTCAGCAGCTGAGACAATGGTATAGATATCTAATTACACGTATAGCAACTGAGACAATGTTATAGATATCTAATTACACGTATAGCAGCTGAGACAATGTTATAGATATCTAATTACATGTATAGCAGCTGAGACAATGTTATATATATCTAATTACACGTATAGCAGCTGAGACAATGGTATAGATATCTAATTACACGTTCAGCAGCTGGGACAATTTTATAGCTATCGAAGTACACGTTCAGCAGCTGAGACAATGTTATAGATATCTTATTACACGTTCAGCAGCTGAGACAATGTTATATATATCTTAATACACGTTCAGCAGCTGAGACAATGTTATAGATATCTTATTACACGTTCAGCAGCTGGGACAATTTTATAGCTATCGAAGTACACGTTCAGCAGCTGAGACAATGTTATAGATATCTTATTACACGTTCAGCAGCTGAGACAATGTTATAGATATCTTATTACACGTTCAGCAGCTGAGACAATGTTATATATATCTTAATACACGTTCAGCAGCTGAGACAATGTTATAGATATCTTATTACACGTTCAGCAGCTGAGACAATGTTATAGATATCTTATTACACGTTCAGCAGCTGAGACAATGTTATAGATATCTAATTACACGTATAGCAGCTGAGACAATGTTATAGATATCTAAGTAAACCTTCAGCAGCTGAGACAATGTTATATATATATCTTATTACACATTCAGCAGTTGGGACAATGGTATATATCTAATAACACGTTCAGCAGCTGAAACAATGTTGTATATATCTAATTACACGTTCTGCATCTGAGACAATGGTATAGATATCTAATTACACGTTCAGCAGTTGAGACAATGTTATAGATATCTTAGTACACATTCAGCTGTATGGACATGTTATAGATATCTAAGTACACATTCGGCATTTTGGAGAATGTTATAGCTATCTAAGTACACGTTCAGCAGCTGAGACAATGTTATAGATATTTAATTACACGTTCAGCAGCTGAGACAATGTTATAGATATCTAGAAACATGTTCAGCAGCTGTGGCAAAGGTATAGATATCTAATTACACGTTCAGCATCTGAGACAATGGTATAGATATCTAATTACAAGTTCAGCAGTTGAGACAATGTTATAGATATCTTAGTACGCAATCAGCTGTATGGACATGTTATAGCTATCTAAGTACGTTGAATGTTATAGAATTCTAATTACGCATTCAGCAGTTGGGACAATGTTATAGATATCTAAGTACTCATTCAGCAGTTGTAACAATGTTATAGATATCTAAGTACGCGTTCAGCTGTTGGGACAATGTTACAGATATCTAAGTACACATTCAGCTGTTGGGACAATGTTATAGATATCTAAGTACACGTTCAGCTGTTGGGAAAATGTTATATATATCTAAGTACACATTCAGCTGTAGGGACAATGTTATATATATCTAAGTACACGTTCAGCTGTTGGGAAAATGTTATATATATCTAAGTACACATTCAGCAGTTGGGACAATGTTATAGATATCCAAGTACACGTTCAGCAGCCGGGACAATGTTATAGATATCTAAGTACACATTCAGCAGTTGGGACAATGTTATAGATATCTAAGTACACATTCAGCAGCCGGGACAATGTTATAGATATCTAAGTACACATTCAGCAGTTGGGACAATGTTATAGATACCTCACTACACATTCAGCAGCTGGGACAATGTTATTGATATCTTAAGTAGTACAAATTTGGCAATGAGGGTTCAAGTGACTGTGTTACAGATATCTTAGTATATATATGTTTTAAATTCAGAAGTGTGACATTGTTATATAAGATATCTATGGACGAATTCAACACAAACTATGTTAGCTAGGACGTGTGTTAATTATTCAGACTATTTGAATGTATTCACGTGTTATAGACACAGTTGTTTGTTTGATATCAAACAAGCACAAGTAATTTAGAATAAAGAACACGCTGTGAACTCTAGATCGTTTATTGGAAAATTAATGCAAATGAAACGTAACGATTCAATCGTCGATGATCATGGACGTTTTGTTGATTTGGTTAAGTAGTTCAAAGAGACAAATATAAGTCATATATATACGGTTGAATACTTACCAACATTCTTCAGTCATGTTTGGTTAGACATGCTGAGTTGACGAGTTAGGTAATAGTGGCAATTGGAATGTGGTTTGAAAGTGAAATAGAGATCGATTTGATTAAAATGATACTGAAAACGCATGTAGAAGATCTCATTCTTTCGCCAGACTGGCATCGATGAACTCATCAAATGAAACATACTTGGCATCACGTTGAATATTTTATTTTTTATTGGATTCATTATCGCTTTTTTTTCAAGAGAACTTAAAATTGAGGATACTATATAAAACAGTTCAGAGTAAGCCAAAATGAAATAAGCATTTGATGAAATTTTGAAAAAAATATACCTGATTTTTTTTTCTTGAAATTTACCTTCTGATAATATTAATGAAATAAAAAACCACATGTTGGAAATTGAACGAAAACATGAAAAACGAACGTAGATATTCAAAGCATCAATTGAATGTTTATTGTAAAAAATCGGACTTTGTGAGTAATTCTAAATTCAAACATTCAACAAATTTCCGAGTGAAAGGTTCTATCGTTGACGTTACCGAGGACACAGACATGGATTTATCGCATAGTCTTTTGCACTGGAAAGGAAAACATTTATCGAAGAAACACAGATTTTTCGAGGTCGAATTTCTGTCAGAAGTCACTAAAGGTATAACTTTAAAACATTAGTATATAATGGCATCCTTAGAAATGTGTGTTTGCGGTATCCCTACATAGTTTTTGGTCCATTTTGCAGATTTTTGGGATATTTTACATACGTATTTAGACTTTTAGGCACGAACACTAATTCTGAACTGAAGGGCCAAACATTGAGTCGGAAGACAATTTGGTGTGTCTACCGGGTACCAAACAAGGTTTTAAGGTTTGATGTGTCTACCGGGTACCAAACATACACTGTTTTAAGGTTTGGTGTGTCTACCGGGTACCAAACACACACTATTTTAAGGTTTGGTGTGTCTACCGGGTACCAAACAAACACTACTTTAAGGTTTGGTGTGTCTACCGACCTGGTACCAAACAAAAACTGTTTTAAGGATGGCCTCACGCCAGTCATATTTTTGGAACGCGATTTAGCGTGTCAAAAGTATGCGAATGTATTCGGAAGTAAAATTATTTAAATATTGTCGAGCCTGATTTTCGTTGCGCGAAACTGTTTGCGTATAATTATAAATTAAATAAGTTTCAACAGTTGAGATACTTATGTTATAATCAATTTATCTCAAACATCAATTACATTAATGGTATTGAATAAAAGTAAATACCACTTTATGCTGATATCGCTGATATCCAAGAGTATCTTCGAAGAGTTACCAAAGCGTAGTATCGTCTCCATAGAATTAAACTGTAAAACTTGTTTTAATGTATACAGAGTAAAAACTTTTATTCTGATTTTTTTTTCATCTAGATCAATTAGTTATGATTGGCTTGAATCCTCGACCCCATTGCAAACCAATGATGTGGGATAAAGAACGGTCCATCCGGTATTCTTCGGTTGAAGGCGGTGTTTTTGCGTGTGGTGCCGGTGTCCGCAGTGATAATCCATTTGGAAATGAAGGTATCTTGAATCTCAAAAATGTTACCGAATTTGTATATTATGAAATACAGTGAAACCTCAATAATAAGACCACCGTCGGTTCTGAAGAGTGTCTGTCTTATTGTGAGTTGGTCTGATTATCGAATTAAAACATTAAACAAAAATTGGTCCATGAAATTACGGTCTCATTAATGAGGGAGCATCATTTCGAGATGATAGTTTAGCGAGATTTTACTGAATTGTTTTATCAATGTACCCTTTAACACCGGTTTAAATTTAAACTTTGGATTAAATATAAATTTAATGAAATATGCTCACATACGTATAGCCATTGTCGAGGATTTAGAAATTTGAGAAATCGACAAGCATTCCTATTTCTTGAACGATGATAACTTACAGTTTATTACAGAGCATTCAAAGTTGTTAATTGACATACGATGGTCATACTCGTCTCACATCAATAATTTGGATCAAACTAGACAAATGTGTTTAAAAATGAATCTATGTTCAGCTATTTCGATGGCTTAAAACACCAATTCAAATTGTCTGTACAAATATTTCGACACCGATGATATTCCGTGATTCCCTCGCAAGCAGTTCTTAGAACGCATCGATTAGAGATAATGCGTATATTTTAAAGCGACATAGCGCGCCATTGAACTATGCCTTCACAGCTAGAAAGGAAAATAACCTCGCACATCTTAAGTTTTGTATTGACTTATAAAAATGCATTCAAAATCATATTTGTGACTCTTTCATTTCTTCCAAATTTGGAATGTTCACAATATTTTCGAAATTGTATACAGTAAAATCTCCCTTAAAGACCACCTCAATATTAATAACACACTTGTCAAGTCCTTATTCACTGTCTTGCTCTTTATTCAATGTCCATATTAAGACCACCTTAATAAGAAGACCAGTTTCCTCTTGTACCAAGGGTGGTCTTAATATTGAGGTCACTGTATATACAGTCATGTTGAAACAAGCACCAAAGTTAACGAAACTTTCATGTACGATGCTACCGGAGCGGCACTCCCTTGAGCAACGACCTCTCTAATTATCAATCTTCTCATAGAAAAAAAACTCTCTAGAACAATAACCTCTCAACAGCAGTCGAAATTGTTATCTCTTGGATGGTGTTGTTGTGGAGAGGTTGCACTGAAGACTTGTGTTAAATGATAATTAATGAATAACTTCATTAATAAATAATTTATTATAATTGGTTAATCAATACATTATATTATTTTATTATGTATTCTTATTCTAATTTTAGGGGATGTCGTTGCAGTTTACTTAGAAGCAAGTTTTAAAGGGTCTTCTCTAATCAATTTTTTCCTCAATGGTCATTTAGTATATCGTCAGTGGATTGATGTGTCACACAAGCGTCTTTATCCAACAATAGGGGTCAGTAAGGGGCCAGCTAATTTCAAGGTCATTTGGCCTGGACAAAATAAAGAACCAAGCGTCAATCTAGGCATTGACAAAGTAAGTAACAAGCTTTTATCATTCAATGTTTGAATTTTCCATCAAAACCAATGATTTAGTAGGTAAACTAAAAAAATACTAATCTCCGTCATGTATTGTACACATTGTGCTATGAATAGCCACTGTCATTTTATGCAAAAAGTAGAAAATACTTCCATTCCTTTGCATCGAAACCCTTTGGATTCACGTATCAAGAACAATAAACCTTATGGTAGAGACTGAACGAATAAGAATAGTTATAAAGTCTACCAGTTCCACAGTTTGTTTCTGTATACATCGAAAATCTCATTTGTCATTTGCCCGGAGCACATGCTCACCAGATAACGCGGACCATGCATTGTACGTTGTGTTGTAATTAATTGTTTAAAACACAATTGTTGTTATACATGCTTTTTAATAGACTGGTCAAATGTTCTTGTCAAAATGAGTGCTTTAACTCAATAAAATGTGGTGCAATTTAGTACATGACCACCTTAAATCACATGTTTCCAAGTAAAGTGTTTATTTCTTATAGTGTCACCTCTATTTAAAGGGCCAGCCAATTCTGACTTATAAGACACCTACTTTCTGGGCACATTTACTTCCCGATTCCTATCCTTTAATGCCAGGCACCAGGCAAGTAGGCGTACGGTTACCATTATAACTAGCTCAACCGGCCATATCAGACCGGACCCCTACCGGGATTCGAACCTTCGACCTCCCGCTCCCAAGGCGGATGGATGCCTTAACCACTCGGCTACGGGAGACAATGTACAACTTCTTTTAATACTACCCTAACAATGGTTTTGATGAGAAGTAAACAGACAAAAATTAACAACCCTCACGTAGAATGACCAATTAATTATTTTATTCTTGTTAGGTACACACGTTGTTAAGTAATTGGATTGGATTCAGACATATAAAGAAGGATGACGATACACAAACGTTAGAGGTTACAGAACGTGATCATGCGAACAGAAAGGGGTATAGTTTACAAGCTGCAAGACCTCTTGACCATGGTATGTGTATGTTTGGCTTCGCAACGGGCCTTTGTCTGAATATACAAATCGAGGGCTGGAAGCGAAACTAGTCGACCTGCCTGTTAATTAAGAAGAAACTGTACTTTTCGCTCACTATCCTCGAATGGACAACACCTTTTTTTGTTTTAATAATGATTCAGAAAAATATTAAATAGGTTGTGAATTTTACAGCGGGGAAAAGTCGGACATCGTTCTTTCGAATTCATCGGGTCCGAAATTTTATTTCGAATAATACGTGTTTTCGAATAGCCCATTTCAATTCGACGTGCGTAAAAGATACATCGGGACCTGATATTTATTTCGAATGATACCGAGTATTCGAATAAAAGGTTGTTGAATAAACGAGGTCCGACTGTATTATTTTGGTGAAGAGAGGCTACTGTTCAAGACAGAGCCGCTGTAGAGAGGTTGTACTGTTATTGATGTAAGACCAGTATTATCCGAATGATATAAGGAGGCATCCAGACGCTTACTAGTCCCCTTTTAATGAACTCACTTGTATTGGTTACATTGAGTGAACTAATATACATTTATAATAATAAATATGTTCTCTTTCAGTGAATAATTACTTCGAAATTGAACTTTTAACTCGAGTAGACCCAGAAATGGGTCCATCTATCGGCTTGACTTCGGCTTGGACGAGTAAGTTTCAATATCCTGGATGGACACATGATACCATTGGTTACCATAGTGACGAAGGAAGCTTCTATAACGATGACGGCTACAGTAAGTAACGTTTATAGTATTCAACAATACAAAATGCAGGATATCCTACCGTGAAACCCCAATGATAAGACCACCCTTTGTTCTGAAGAAAGTCATAGTTGTGAGTAGCCCCGCATACGTGTCTCTGTACTCCGACTTTTACACGCGTCTTCGTTGTACAGCGACAGTATAGAGATGTGACGTCCGTGACTGAACTAAGTTGTGAGGGGATCTCATTATCGCGTTAAAATATTGAAGAACAACAGAAACTCGTCCATGAGATAATGTCCTATGAATGAGATGGACTTAATTTTGAGGTGGTCTTTCAGTAAGATTTTACTGTGTTATACAATGTAATTACTTTTTGGCTCATAGTTGTTGCTGATATCTCGGTCAGTTGATCTAGCTATCTGTCCGGTTTCTAACCATTATTTGTACTGAACTGATCTTCCGCAAGCAACTGACGCATTCCGCAGAGCACACCAGGGCCGGACCCTGGTCTTAAGGTCGACATATCTTCGGATCATCCATGTTTCAGATTTACGACCTCGATATATCCTATTTTATATAACTAAGTCTTGATATCTTCTAATGGTCTCAGACCCAAAGCTTCACTCAAGCATTCAGAAGCACATGCCTCCATAAAAATGTCTTTATATATTTTAAAAATAACGCGTGGAATTGCAACACTGTTTACTTTGAGAATACCCTTGAACCAATTTGTCTTTGTTCGATTGCACATAGCTCTATAGCTCTTATTGTCTCCTATCTCCAAGACAAACAACTTATAAAATACATTTCTATAACATTCTGTCTCCGATATTCCGCGCACCAAAGGAGGTAAACGTTTACATGGCATATTTATTCAGACAATGCCAAATGCAATGTGGGTTGGAGATACGACAGGTACTTCAAATTAATTACTCTCATTAAGAGTAGCTGTCAATGTGCGATCAATTGAAACATTATTTTGCCATTGAATCATCTCTAGAATTTCCTTGCTAATAACACGTAAATTAAATGGAGGCGCAGTGGTCGAGAGGTAGAGCGTCTGACTCCTGATCCGAAGGTCGTGAGTTCGAGCCCCGCGAAAGGTTTAATCACGTACTTCACAATCCCTAAATTAGGCGCGGGTATTGGTTGGTAGCCAGGATGCGGACATCGAGAGTGATTAGTATAAGTTTTAAGAACTTGTTTCACGATCCATGTGAAATAAATAAGTCTAAACTTATAACACATAAACAAGTTCAAAAACTTTGTTTTCCGTTTTACAGAACCTACCACTGAACCGGATTCAAGCCTGCAGTGTCAGATAGGGGACAGGGTGGGTTGTGGGGTAGTCTTCAGTAAAAAGGACCACACAGAATGTCAGTTGGTGACAGTATATTTCACCAGAAACAATGAAATAGTTTATGTTAAGCCTAGAATGTTGCCATTTGGCGGGTTTTATCCTACTGTGGGATTGTACGAGCCGGGTATGTCAATAATTTCATAAATCTGTCTTTCTTCATAATGGAACAATTTAGGTCCGATCAGTCCATTTATCATCGGTGTTGTTCAGAGTCAAATTAATAATTGGGGCAAGTGATTTTAACGTTATCTACCATAATCACTCAATCATGGATGCCCTTTAAAAATCACACTTTTGAGTTTATTGCTGGATTAGCATTCAAATTTCCAATTTGCAAACAACTAGATCTAATACAAAGCATGTAATTCGTTGATGGCGTATTAGTGACATTATAACTACAAGATAAATTGGTATACCCTGAAGAAATTTTAGTTCTGTTTTAATAAATGACTGCTAGAATATACGTAGTATATATACACTCAGTACATTTAAAAACGCGATTGGAAGATTTCTCAAATTTCATGAACTTACTTGGAGATGCAAAATAACAACTTAACATGATATTAGTCCATTTTACACAATAATAAACGCTCAATTTTCTTTCAAAATTCATATCAAAATGAGGTTTAAAACACAATAAAATGACATTTTAAAGACATACCACAGGTACAAAAATGTTCGTTTTTAAATGTATTGAGTACAGTTTATAATATACGTAGGCCCTACCGGTTCGTTAAGTACAATGTATTGTTCAAAATATTTAAGGTGAAAAAGTTCGAGTGACCAATCCATGCATAGGAGAAAACGAAGTGACGTTGCCGAAAGAAGACATTGTGAAGATGAAACCATGGGAGAGCTTATACAAAGAATTCAAATTTCACGAGTCCATTTCGTTCGACGATTTTCTATCATCCGGATCGACTCGGCGTATATCGATGAAATTCAGGTCTAAAACTGCACAGATGATACACCACATTTCAGGCGCTAACGATCTGTACTTGTTGCAATTTGAAGTCGTCGATATAGGTAAGGAAGTTTCATTTAACAGAACTTCATCTAAGAGTTTTTGTCTGGTAACGCGTACATTTGGTGATGCTTAGTGAGTAACCGGTTTCCATAGCAACCTAAGCTAAACATTGCGTTGATAATATTTTATGCTGTATATATATACAATCACCAACGTATTTAGAGACCGCATAAATTGTACTTAGCGTAAGTTGATACTTCACTATTGTATTAATATACCCGAAATATAGGTTCACGTCACACACATCGAAAGAATTGTATTGACCCTATATTGTATAATTTCAACCATTTACGTCGATTACAAGCTACCACAAACGTCTGAACTGACCATGTTTAAATGTATGTCTCCATATAAGGTATTTTCAATTCATGAGAATATGTGATACCTGAATGCAGTATGATGTGCCCTGCCCAGTGTTCTTGTTGGCATTTCGGTCAGGTCTTCAACGGCAGGTGTTGACATAGACATTGTTTTTGCTATAATGGCAGTTGGTTTTACGCCTGATAGAAGTACTAGATTCTACTGTCTTTTAAATAATATATACTAGTTAAAAGAGCTAGCTCACCAATTTGTATGCAGTATGATGTGCCCTGCCCAGTGTTCTTGTTGGCATTTCGGTCAGGTCTTCAACGGCAGGTGTTGACATAGACATTGTTTTTGCTATCCTGGCAGTTGGTTTTACGCCTGATAGAAATACTAGATTCTACTGTCTTTTAAATAATATATACAAGTCAAAAGCGCTACCTCACCATTTTGTATTTGGAGAATCTGCACAAGATTATGACAAAGAGATATGAAACAATGAACGCAATGTTAACAGGTTTACCCTAACCTTTTCGCTACACGAAGTTCAATTCATTTGAATCGTAAATGTTGTACATGTAGTTAATGTCATCAACATTAACAGAATATCTATCCAGTAGCTTTACGACAATATGAAATCTCGCGAGAAAAAAAGGACGTTTGCAGTAGTACGGGCTGGTTAGCACTTTTGACTAGTAGATACGTTATATAATTCCAGGCATATTTGTGTAAGACCCTATGTGACATAGTACGGGCTGGTTAGCACTTTTGACTAGTAGATACGTTATATAATTCCAGGCATATTTGTTTTAAGACCCTATGTGACATAGTACGGGCGGGCTAGCACTTTTGACTAGTAGATACGTTATATAATTCCAGGCATATTTGTTTTAAGACCCTATGTGACATAGTACGGGCGGGCTAGCACTTTTGACCAGTAGATACGTTATATTATTTCAGGCAGTAAAAGTGAGATATTTGTACGATCTGTACCGAGATCTTACACGACAACAAACAGATATGGGTTCAATGATATGACGCTAAAAGATGTTCTATGCTTTTCCAAAAAGACGGGCCTTTCAATAGGTGAGTGTGAGTCTATACAATATAGTATTTCGTTAACCGTCGCCAGCTTTCTGAGGGGTGACGGTGCGAGTCTGGGAGGTGATAAATTCCCAGCCAAATTATTTTATAAAATGGAAACTATTTTGATCGGTTCTTATGCATAAGGCCAGTTTCATTGTCGAATTTTTCATTAAACAAAATTTGATAGCATACTCATCTTATTACCAACTGTAGAAAGCATTAGTATTTATATTGCTTTACCGGTGGCGTTAACTTTACAGTGTAACCTCCGTGTAGCGGCCATCAACCAGCAGCCATTATATTTACTCTTGTTGTGAGAGTAGCTGTTTCATGGCGGTTAGACTACAATTCAATTGTTGATACCCTCACCATTGCTTAATTAAATAGAATTTTAAAACTGTTTTATTGATATTTACTTTAAAACCAATAAAAACTAGTACGGGAACTTTGATATGTTGATTATTACAAGAAACTAAAAAACAATTCAACATCTCTAGAGCGACCCTCTCTTCAACAACAACCTCTTTTCAATAACATTATATTTTTTACGCAATAAAATTGACTACCAGTTTAATATCTCTGGAGCACTCTAAACAAGTGTCGAAATTTGCATCTCTTGAAGGGCGTTGCTTAGGAAAGGTTATATATGTTGCTAGAAAATTAGCCGTACGCTGTAAGTTACAATTGTCCAGGCACCGACATATGTCACCACAAGATAGATAATAAATACTCCATAAAATTGAAAAAGCACTATTTTGATAAACATTATTTTTGCACACTAAAGTCAAATAAAAACTATGTCCCAATTAGGTAGCCATTCAGATGTTCCCCCAATATTAATATTGCTACTGATAGATTTAATATAGGTGTCCTATTTTTTCTTACATTTGCGATCAATTTGATCTGATCTAGAAATAATATAACCAATGGAACATTAGGTGGTTGGTGTCGAGTGTATTTACCCAAAATTTCGCATTCATTAACAAATATTTGATATAGATTATTTTACTTTCAGGCGACAAAGTGTTTGTAACTATACAAGTGAACGCAACCGGGCTACAGATAACTGCTATCAAAAATGGCAAAATTGTGGGCCAAAGTTTTTCCGCAAATGATGGATCAACAAACTGGGAGGATCAAATGCCAACCATAGCGTTCCAGAATGGACGTGCAACATTAGACGTACTTTGGCCAGGATCGGTTGAATTCAAGAATATTTGTAACAATAAAGTTTCGGTGAGTTTGTTTTCATGCTATACACCAAACTGACGTAATTATACTCCGTATTTGCTAAATTCAAAACAAGAGGTTGATCGAAATATACTTATTTTACATGGGATCGAAAACCCCTTCAAATTCAGTATGAAATGATTCAACGAAGCTTCAGCTATTCTACGTTTTCTTGTTTAATTGATTGATATTATTTTAAGCATATGGAATTGGCCTATTAAATAAAAGTATTGCAAATTCAGCGTACTAGTAGACGGCTACCATGGGAATAATGTACACACAAGGGGCGGCGACAGGTTTGTTCACATTGTCCGAGTATGAGGTACTGTAGTTCATCAAACTATCAAGCTAAAATATTTAAGTTCAATGATGCTTATAAAACATATACAGTAAAACCTCAATAATAAGACCACCCTTGGGACCATTGAAAAAACTGGTCTTCTTATTGAGGTGGTTTTAATTCTGAGGTTGAATAAAGAGCAATTCAGTTAAACTGGGCTTGAAAAGTGTGAGCTTAATATTGAAGTTAAATAAAGAGCAAAACAGGGAATTGACTTGAAAATTGTGTTCTTAATTTCGAGGTGGCGTTATTATTGAGGTGGTCTCTAAGTGAGGTTTAACTGTACATATTTATTGCCATTACAACTTTCATGTTATTTTAATTAAGCACATCTTGTAAAACTAGTAATTAGTTCATTGTATGTCTGCTTGTGGTGTGAAATGAAATGAAAGTATCTATCTAAACTCATGTCGACTTAATACTCATCTATGTCGCAATGTGCATAACTAAATGTGACACGTGTATTTGATTTGCTCTTGTGTGACAATTTAAGTGCATATTTACTTACCTTGTATATTGTAAGCCAAACATAACCCAAGGACATTATATAATGCTTTGACGAAAGGTCTATAAGATCTCAATCCATAATTAATGAGCATATTGACGTATGGAAGGCGTGACTTGCAGTATGACGTCCAAATTTCAGGAAATCGATGCGATTTTATAGCAATTGTATACCCGATATTGTCTCGGTACTTATATCCTATCAGAATGAATATAATTACGTATTTGTAAGTACGTAGTCATATATGAACTACATCATATGTGTTCTAGAAGTTGGACCAATTGAAAGAAATTCCTCTTCTGAAAATTGCAATATGTTTCTTCTTTCTGTGTCAATATAGTATATCGATACATGTTGTATACACTTACGGTGCTATTGTTAATGATGTCAAACAAATATAAAAAAAACGTAAAGGAATGAATAGTGAGAGAAAAGTAGTTTAAGTCAACTCGAAGAATATCTCACTGGACAAACAAAACGATAGTTATTTAGTCGATTTGGGAAAATGGGTCAGTGGGTTTTGAAACACTATGACGTTGCGTACTGGTGACCCATGACATTACATGGATATTGACGTTGCGTACTGGTAACCCATGACATTACATGGATATTGACGTTGCGTACTGGTGACCCATGACATTACATGGATATTGACGTTGCGTACTGGTGACCCATGACATTACATGGATATTGACGTTGCGTACTGGTGACCCATGACATTACATGGATATTGACGTTGCGTACTGGTGACCCATGACATTACATAGATATTGACGTTGCGTACTGGTGACCCATGACATTACATGGATATTGATGTTGCGTACTGGTGACCCATGACATCACATGGATATTGACGTTGCGTACACTACTGTGTGACCCATCACATTACATGAATATTGACGTTGCGTACACTACTGGGTGACACATGACATAACATGGATATTGACGTTACGTACACTACTGGTGACCCATGACACTACATTGATATTGACGTTACGTACACTACTGGTGACCCATGACATTACATGGATATTGACGTTACGTACACTACTGGTGACCTATGACATAACATGGATATTGACGTTACGTACACTACTGGTGACCCATGACATTACATGGATATTGACGTTGCGTACACTACTGGTGACCCATGACATTACACGGATATTGACGTTACGTACACTACTGGTGACCCATGACATTACATTGATATTGACGTTACGTACACTACTGGTGACCCATGACATTAACTATATATTGACATTGCGTACACTACTGGTGACCCATGGCGTAACATGGATATTGATGTTACATACACTACTGGTGACCCATGACATTACATGGATATTGACGTTACGTACACTTCTGGTGATCAATGACATTACATGAATATTGACGTTGCGTACACTACTGGTGACCCATGACATTACATGGATATTGACGTTACGTACACTACTGGTGACCCATGACATTACATGGATATTGACATTACGTACACTTCTGGTGACCCATGACACTACATTGATATTGACGTTACGTACACTACTGGTGACCCATGACACTACATTGATATTGACGTTACGTACACTACTGGTGACCCATGACACTACATTAATATTGACGTTACGTACACTACTGGTGACCCATGACACTACATTGATATTGACGTTACGTACACTACTGGTGACCCATGACACTACATTGATATTGACGTTACGTACACTACTGGTGACCCATGACATTACATGGATATTGACATTACGTACACTTCTGGTGACCCATGACACTACATTGATATTGACGTTACGTACACTACTGGTGACCCATGACATTACATGGATATTGACGTTACGTACACTTCAGATGACCCATGACATTACATGGATATTGACGTTACGTACACTTCTGGTGACCCATGACATTACATGGATATTGACGTTACGTACACTACTGGTGACCCATGACATTACACGGATATTGACGTTACGTACACTACTGGTGACCCATGACATTACATTGATATTGACGTTACGTACACTACTGGTGACCCATGACATAACACGGATATTGACGTTACGTACACTACTGGCGACCCATGACATTACATGGATATTGACGTTACGTACACTACTGGTGACACATGACATTACATGAATATTGACGTTACGTACACTACTGGCGACCCATGACATTACATGGATATTGACGTTACGTACACTACTGGTGACCCATGTCAACTGATCTGGATCAATATATTCGCCATTTTTTGAAAGCAATTGAAAAGTTTATGCCGTTCTTATCATAACGAACACAGAAATAACCAAAACCTTCTAATTCACACTGTGAAAACCCTCAAAACAATAAATGACACTTATCACTGAATTTGATTCAGGTCGAATCAGGATCAATTTTCAAGAATCAGTCTTAACTTATCAATTATAATCCTTTTCTAAATAAACATGAAACCTAACTTGAATGTCTTAAAAGTTTTGTAAACGTTAATATCTATTACATTATGTAAATATATTTTTTTTTCATTCAACATTTTTCAAAATTTGCAAAAAAATATATTTGATCTAGATCCTGATCCTAAAAACTAATTCTTACTGCACACGTGGCCTGGTGACTCATGACATCACACGGATATTGACGTTACGTAGAATTAACATGAGGATTGTTTAACACCGTAGAATTAAAAAAAAGGTTCTTAATGTTTTTGTATAATCCATTTAATTAATATGCACGTCGTATTACACATGCATTAAATAGTGATGAAAACATTGCTTTTGCTTTATAATAAATGGTTCGCTTCTATTTGATAACAAATATAATTCAATTTTTGATGGCCCTATGGAGTTGAAATATAATGCCATTATATTGTTTTCATTTGTTTGCAGATAACAAAGTACATAAACGAAATCATGCCGACGAGTGATTCAGAAACAAGTGATAATGAAGTTATCCAAAACGAGGCCTGTAAACAAGACGAGAATGAAAACGAGGTTCGATCACTGGAAAATGACAATGTAAATACATCATCAAACGACGAGCAAGATGTTTCGGCGCAGGAAAGCGATACCACTCTGGATGGCACGCATAATGACAAAGCACAAACGGAAACAACGACGCAGGCAAATGAAACAAACAATGACCGGAAAGTTACGCAAAGCACCAAAAACAATGAATTAATTTTGGAAATTGACGAACTTAGTGATGATTCGGAGAAAGAAAAGACTGGTGATGAGTCACAAGAAAAGGCAGACAGTGATTCAGGGAAGGTAAAAAAGAAAGACAGTTCAGTGTGTACAGTTATGTGAGATGTGTCCGTGCCTTTCGGGTCTCGATTTTCTTAAAGTCAGATAATTATTATTGCGTACTACAAAGTACTTTATAATTATGTTAGCATATTCGACGATGTTGATGCAAATATCAATTATGAAAGAGTGCAACACAACAATGGAAAACCAAAACAGTTTGCGTCAGTGCTGTGATAGTATTTATTTTTTATACTGAGATTTAGATGTTAATGTTTGTTATATAATTTTGTCAAAGTCTGTTTTAAATATACTTCACAAAATAATGTTGAACACTTTGATGAGAGCTTGTTGAATCCTACTCTCCTTTAGCATCGGGCGCTTATTCCGATACCTTCATAAAAATATGAATGTAACGGTAGTGGAATCAAAGCGCTGTGTGGGAGCGTAGTTGAATCCGTGTTTGTTATTAACTATTTATACAGATTTTGAGAACTTATTTAACATGTTGATACTGTTCTGTTATCTCCTATGGATGCTTAAACCCTATGACTTGATTTGTTGTTGTTACATCACTACATAGACAAAGTTAACACCCTTAAACTCAAGCTCAGGTTTTCGAAACAAAATACCATTCATAATTATCTTCCCAGTTTCTGGAAGCCCATCAAGTAGTTTTGTATTTGCTATACATTCAGATAAAAACATTTCTGACATCCGTTTTGGTAATAGTTGTTTTATGTGGCCTCCGTGGTTGAGTGGTAATGGTAGCTGACTTCAAATCGCCCCCTCCCTTTGCGGGTTTGAATCTCAATCGGGATACATAATTTGTAAGTGAGGAAGCAATCGAGCTGGTCGATGGTTCTACCCAGGTGTCCATCTGGGTTTTCTTGCACCCTAGTAGCTGGAGTAGTCACTACATGACCCTGGTTGTTAATGTGACTTTAGGTCCAAGGCTATACCAACATGGATCTATGTTTGGGGTCATCAAAGACCTAAATACCATGGTATTTAGGTCTTTGGGGTCATCATGCGGGTAGATTCTCGGCAGTCTGATAAAACATGAATATAAAAATGTTTCGGTTGGCCAATGACCTCAATAGTGGCCCCAAAATAACATTTTTATAATAGAATTGCATAAGTTAGTCAATAACTTACTAATTCTTTAAATCGGGCTATTAAGTGCTTTTTGAAGACTAGCGCCATTCTAGAAACATTAACAGCCCTAAACTACATAAGGTTTTTCAATAGTTGCAGTTTCTGATATTTTTTGGGCTTTTAAAGCGACATTACGTTCGTTTATCTCTTCTTCGATGGCTATTAGGTAGTTTCAAACCACCAAGTTAATAGATACGCGTACAACTGTCGTTGGTTCGTAACTATTTTATTATCAAGCAAAATATAACAAAAGTACAAAATGTAATTCAAGCACAATGGTTGGCCATGTCTATCTATAATGAGGTGTACAATGTGTATATACAGCTAGTACTCTATAATGTGCTTTTGCCCTATGTTATATAATCATTAAGTACTAATACAGTAAAACCTCTCTTAAAGAGCACCTCAATAAAAAGACCACATCAATGTTCAAGTCCATTTTCACTGTTTGCGCTTTATTCAACCACTTATTTAAGACCACCTCAATAACAAGACCAGTTTTCAAGGGTCCCAATGGTGGTCTTATAATTGAGGTTTTGCTGTAAATAATTAAGCATGGGTCGCAATCTATGACGTCACATCACTACGATACTCGTACATACCACAGGTACTTGACTAATGTCTATATGTGTACATGTGTATATATATGTATATAAAAGATACATAAACACATAATATAGACATTAATCAAGTACCTGTAATACATGCTGTTGTAAGCAGCTAAGACAGAAACTTAATAAATATTGGCATTAGAACGGTATATACCTTGCAACCTCTCCTTTGCGACTCTCGCTAAAGCAACAGCCATTCAACAACAGTCACAATGTGCGTCTCCATAAGGGTGTTGTTCTTGAGAGGTTGCACTTCTTAGGTACATGTACGTGATAACATTTTGTTCACAAAATATCACAACCACTACTCAAATCATCATTATGATTTTTAAGGCATTTTTAATGAATTTGTAAATATTTGATCTCAACTTTTCTCAAAAGCGAACAAATGTGTTCAAATAGTTGATTACAAAAAAAATCCCGCGGAATAAAGTGAATACATTTCGATATCTAAAATCAATATTAATACGCTCGTTCATCTAAAAGTAAACTAAGAATTAATCATTATTGTGTTCACATTGACATTTAACAAATAACTAAAATACCAATTAATTATTTATAATTGCCTTTTTTCAAGCGCGAACAAATATTTGTCCGTTCCTGAAACTGATTATACTCGATTTTGTGCGGAATTAAAATATTGCTCAGTTATTAGTAAAATTGATTAATTGGTCACATGAGCACCAATTAAGTAAGCAACCCCCCCCCCCCACAAACTATGTTTATCAATAATAGTTGGCCGTTTATACATCTATATCCAGAGTATTTTAGTTTAGTTTATTTGCTTTGCTTTCCAGTAACAAGGTACTAGGCGACACTTTCTCACTTGCATTCGAACAACTCTGCCTCTGAGGCGCGAAGCTCCAAAGCGTAGCGGATCTGTGGTCCAGTAGTAACGCGCTGGACAAGTAATCGAGGGATTTCAGGTTCGATCCTCCGCTCCATCACTGACAGTACTAACAGTCTTTCGGACGAGACTTTGAAAAACAGAGGTTCGTGTACGATGGTTTACATCGGGCAGGTAAAAGAACCAGGGATGCTTCTGGAACTGGGGAATCTCCTGTATCATGCACTGTCCTCCAAAATCTAAAATGACTAACATTCTTCCGGAGGCGTCGCCCATATGGGAAACCGGTTGCGACGAAAAATAAACGTTCAAATCACATGCAATATAATAATCAGATTTATGTCCAAACCTGGCCTGAAAGTACGATAAATAAACTCGATTTTGCACAAAAGCACGCATTCTCAGATACCCATTTTGTTATACGCCCTATAAAAAAACAGGGGCCATTTTAACAAACATTTTAAGACTGAAACTCAGACTTAGACTTTAAATTTGCCAAAGTTGTATTTACCAGCCTTTCGTTTTCATTAAATCTAATCAAATGAGATTTTGTCTGAATAAATGTTATTACCCACTCTACATATTTACCAATTTTTATTAAAATATATGTTGTAATAACAATGTATAAGCAAACAGCACATTTAACAGTTTAAAATCTAAGTCTGAGTTTCAGTCTAAACATGTTTGTGAACAGGGCCCCTGTATTCCAGCCTGCCGTTTGCTTTCTCACGACGTAACGTCATCTCACTGCACCGAAACGTCAGCTTCAACATCACTATAAACGGGGTGGGCATAGGAGTAACATAGATATCGGCAACTGAATTCCGGTTACATGTGCTAAGACGTTGATGTATGAATTGTAGCTTATTTACACCGTTTGTATCCTCCTTTAGCGAATTGGGTTCAACCTATGCCAGAGGGTGATAGCTGGTATGTGTAGATCTTTTCAGATATTTGCTATATATTCAGGCGTATAACAATTCCGCAAGCTTTTTCAACGCCACCTCGTAGGTAACGGGATCGACCCTGGTGATGCCAACATATGCGTATGGTCTGTTGCTAATGACATCTGACAAACCTAATAAGTTCTCTGCCTTTTCTGGTGTCATATCTGAAAAAAGATGGTAGTGTTAATTGAAATCCATATTCCACTTTTTTGTAAATGTACATATGAGGAGAGGTTGACGTAAATGTATCGAAACAGCGTCTTCGCGTAACTAAGCAACAACAATTTCGCACCAAACCTTCGATTTATATATGGTAGTGTTAATTGAAATCCATATTCCACTTTCTTGTAAATGTACATATTCGGAGAGGTTGACGCAAATGTATCGCAACAGCGTCTTCACGTAACTAAGCAACAACAATTTCGCACCAAACCTTCGATTTATAGATGGTAGTGTTAATTGAAATCCATATTCCACTTTTTTGTAAATGTACATATTCGGAGAGGTTGACGTAAATGTATCGCAACAGCGTCTTCGCGTAACTAAGCAACAACAATTTCGCACCAAACCTTCGATTTATAGATGGTAGTGTTTAATTGAAATCCATATTCCACTTTCTTGTAAATGTACATATTCGGAGAGGTTGACGCAAATATATCGCAACGGCGTCTTTACGTAACTAAGCAACAACAATTTCGCACCAAACCTTCGATTTATATCGGCAAAGTTCATAGAATAAGTACTGAATTTTAGACAGGTTTAGGAACCAGCTACATATGTACTTTAATATCATAATGTTTTGCGAATTTCAAAATTTCGAAATGATCAACTATTCTATCTACTCTTAGTCATAACAATTCATCAAAATCGTATTTATTATATAAGTCTCGTTAATATGCATTGTACATATTACTAACTACAACAATTCTAACGTAAAACATGTATATCATCACTCAAATTGAATTATAAGAGACTATACAATAAAAATACACACATTATTTAAACATTGTAATAATGACATAACTCTTAAATACATAATGTTATGCCATACAATATTATAAACATGTACAGAGTTAATTTTGTCTACTATATAAAAATATCATGACAGGTTTTGGGACAAATTCTAATGACTGTTTGATTGGTAAGTACAAATTTAAGTTTTTATTCATCAATACAATTTATAAAATATGGATTAAGAGATAAAGCCTTCTGTACAATTTGGCGTGCGTATACTACTATATAAGTTGCAATGAAACAAAACATGAATTTCTGTCTCAATTCAAATTCGATAATTTGGTGATACTTAATTATTGGTTTCATTCTTGGATGATTGATTGCTAATGCACATATTACACAAACGTATTTAAGGGTTATACATACCTGATATATCTGTCTTGCTAACCAGTAACAACAGGGGTATATTTTGAAGGTCTCTGTCCAATAGCAGATTTCTTAGGTCTACCTGAACAGAAGAAATGCTGTTCTTGTCCCCGCCCGCGAATACATACACAATAGCTGCAAAAACAGAATAAGTACAAATACTGATCATTCTATAGACCCACCTCTAACTAAGGTATACTGATATATAAGTATCACAATCATATCACAAGGGTGGAAACGTAAGTCATCAACAAGTGCGCGCGACAATTCATATGTTTAGTATGTGGATTGGCAGACTGCTTTGAAAAATGCACACGTTCGTAAAAAAACATGTGATTCATGCGGGTACGATGGATCATGTTCACTTTGATCCCTTTACAATGAGAATGATGCAAACAAATTTACCGAAACAATGCGTTTTTCGTCCTTTAATTTAGTGACGCGTCGCGGGCACTTGTTGATGGCGTACATTACCACCCTTTAATAAGGTAGATTCGTGAATCGTCGCTTAGGACCACAACTGGTGGTAGAACCGTATCGGGGAAAGGGTCGTTTTGTTGAGTAGGCCGTGGTGGAGAAAGGATCGTGTCGGAAATAGGACCGTTCCGGAGAAAGGATCGTGTCGGAAATAAGACCGTTCCGGAGAAAGGATCGTACTGCTGAAATAGGACTGTTCCGGAGAAAGGATCGTACTGCTGAAATAGGACCGTTCCGGAGAAAGGATCGTACTGCTGAAATAGGACTGTTCCGGAGAAAGGATCGTACTGCTGAAAGAACAGTGCCGGAAAGACTATTTCAACTAAGAGGAAATGTCCAATTCTCTGGGTCTTGGTGTTATGCTTATTAACGACTAAATATCTTTCAAAGTTTGGCTATATTAACTCATTTAAATATTTACATGTTCTCTAGTCATTACTATATAGATCATATCTCCGGCGAGTTTTACTGGCTAAAACACACGAACAGAATTCATTCTCGATAAATCACGCGTATATTGAATATTTATTGATTATCAACATACCGTCTGTACCATGATAAAACTGTCGTCTGCGTGCAGTGTCTGTGACGTCCCAGATGAGCAATTGACCGCATGTTTCTGTTTTCACTATTTCTATGTTAAAACTCTCTGTAGGTATTGTCTCTGTTAAAGAGTTGAAACTCCAGTAATATAACATTGTTGTTTTGCCTAAAATAAAGAAACTTTAAATTAATTCAGCGAAAAGTACAAATATAATTTTGATTGTGTGCTCTAAAGCCGTCCAACCTTTCCCAAATGAAAATGTTTTTTTTACCAAAACTCGCTTAAATGCGATTTTACTAAAAAGCGATTTTTTCTTTTTTTACAAAATGTGGGTTTTAAGCGAGTCTTTTTGGTAATAAGTGAGTTTAAAGTTGGTTCAAGTGTGTTTTTCCCCTGTAGAAACCAACTTAAAACCCGCTTAATTCAACTTACCAAGAAGTGGGTTTAAAGCGGGTTGTTTACTCGCCTCTCTGGAAAAAGTAGGTTGTTTATGCCAAAAAACTCGTTTTTGCTCACTTTTTAGCCAATAAAAACCAACTTCTGTGGAGTGTGTTATAAACCCTCCTTAACTCCTTAAAAAGCACTATGGTTAAAACTGTGTTTTTTGTAGTTTTTTTTCTGTAAAACCCATATTTTGCCTAGAAAAAAACCTGTTCGGTAAGCTAAAATACCCACTTTTAAGCCGGTGTCAATACCTCCGTGTTTAATTCGGATTAAACCCAGTTTAAAACCCGGTTTTGCTCACTTATTTTGGAAGCGAATAACCAACAAGTTTTGGATGCAAGTGCTATGGAAAGTGAAGTATTCCTACACAGCCGTGCTAAATTACTGTATGGAAATGAGATTTATAATTCCTCTATGCATTTAGATCAATGCTGTATAAAGCTGTATTAATAAAATGATTAAATTCTGAATACCAATGAACTGGTGCACGTGTACTGACGCAATAAAGAAACGGTAGACTTTTATATTTGCTACATTTTAGAAATACTCGATATAACGGAGTGAAAATTTCCATTATAAGTACACGCATACTTGCGTTCATATTGCAAACGGTCGCATATTTGTCTTCTATATTGATAGAGTGGAGTTACGCAACCTTTGCACATGCATATAATAATCGGCTGACGCAAAATGACATCACCAGGCATTACATATTTACAGTAAACACATGAAGAAAATGCAGGCAATAGACAATATCTGAAATACTCTGCATTGATAAATGATTATGCTTGAATATAAATTACATGAACTTACGGCGTAAAAGCATGACAATATTAGAAAAACGAATACCACGCCACCTCTCCAGAGCGGCCGTCTTTTGAGCAACAGCCTCTCTTTAATAACATATTTTTCCTGTAGTAAAAGTGTATCACCAATTTATCCTTTCTAGAGCAACAACCTCATATGCTCGTATTTATACTCAGACATATATGTAAGGTTATGGAATTTTAAGGGATCGCACGCTGAGTGCGCCCCCCCCCCCTGGATCCGCCAGTGGGTGACAAAGCAAAACCAGTCTATAATCAAAGTATGATACCTAGTTTAACGATCATGCAATTGTAAGACGTGTTCAGACTTGTATATTTGAGATATCAGTGAATATTTACCTTCAAACTAATAAATAACACAAACCCTTACCTGATCCTTTTGGTCCCGTCAGGAGAACCTTTCTTGGTATTCTTTGACCACTACAAGCCCCGCCCATTTTCTACTGTGCCCCGTCATGTATTGCAGAACGAGCGCCATTTTCCAAACGACCTAAAAATTCAGTCATAGTTTTTACACGACACATTTTTTTCTTAAATTCCAATATTTCTGTGAGTCATTCAATAACGAAGAGTTTCCAGTGGTACTTCAAACAGTTGCTGAATTTCCTTATTTAGCAGACAAATTATCTCTAGAGCTTTGTTGCGATATTTAAATCAATAAATCGCAAGATAGTGTTGATATTGACTACGCCAAGGGAAATAACTCATTTTAAACCAGGAGTATGGTCGTAAGAGTTATCTGTTTTACACTGGTTAGAAGAGCAACCACAGTTTTACCAAATTAAATGCACTTACCGTAGTTTAGTCCCATTGGTGGGTTGGGAGACCGACAAAGACCGACATATGTTTGCTTATCAGTAACTTTGTTAAGGTAAAACTTGTGATTTGCGGTATTTCTTTCTTGTATGAACTCGTCTTATTCTCAATTACAATTATGACAAATATCAGTTTTACCGTGTGCTATTAACACGCTTGTCTTTTGTTTCGCTTCCGTTAAGACTTAGTTGTACAAGGCACTTAAATCGTGTTTCAGTATGGTGTATTGCTAGGCTAAACTACTCTTGATTTTTTTCAGATATGAATTTGTACATCATTCACACGTGTTTCTCATATGTACGGATTTCCATACATTTGTCACCACATTCCATAGTATTTACCTGTTTATCCTAAAGTATTGACTGTATTCTGACTCAACATGATTTGTTGATGGTTTGTTTGTTTACTATTGTATTGTTTAACTTGTTACATATTGTTCTGCTCTCCATGCATGAAGGAAATAAAAGTATCTATCTATCTATCCATCTTTAGAAAAATGCGTTAATGTACTTCGTAAATATAACCCTCGTACGTATATGAATCATTAAATATTTATGTAAACATAAATTTATAAATCTGTGTTTACCAATGAATACCATCGAAACAGAATACCATTTTCTCTTAGTTTGTCCTTTTTACAGAGACTTAAGACAAACATATTTCTGCCGATATTTTTGCCATTGGCCAACTCTTACAAAATATTATAATATCACGTCTTCAAAATCAAAACGCATCCAAATTCACTTGGCAAAATATATCTACTTCGCTATGTCAAAAAGAAATTCTACAAATCTGTGAAAACTACATTGTACTTATGTTACTATTTATGTTACATATTTGTCTGACTTTTTGTAACTACCATCATATTTCATTTTAAATCTTCACTATGCTCTGATGACTATGTCTCTCTCACCGACTATATATGTGGCAAAAAAACTTTGTAAAATGTTTAAATGCCGAAATAAAATGTATTGTATTGTATATGTATTGTATTATTTACTTGGTTGAGAATTTAGCAACAAAAGTCTGGGGATATGTGGAAACATCTTTGACTAGTTATAGTGTTCTTGTCTGTGAAAAATAAAATCATTATTTGTTTGGCTATTTCAGAACATTTTTTATTGTTTTTTTCAGACTTGACTTACTGGAAATTCGATTTAATATATAATAAACATGCCTTTTGCTTGTAAGAATACATGTATATGTAAAAACGTCTAAGGAAACAATTGGAAACACTTTGAATATACTATTCAAAGAATTTGGTGACGATTTCATTAAGTAATAGAGGACAATGAAAGTAAGTATATTGCCGCCAAGAGCTGTAACTCTAACTAGTATCTTTTCTTAATTTTCTCCGTTTGTTATTTTTGTTATGCCCGTCTTAACTAAAAACATGTGTAATGCATGAAGTGGAAGTTTTCATACGATGATAGCTCGAAATAGGACCTTGATATGAAGTGTAATGTGCAAGATCAACAAATGGATTTTTCGGCGCAACCGTACTAACATGGTTTTGCTATTTGCATATCAGTGTTGTGTAAAGCAATCAAATCTTACGTTAACCAACAAAGCAATTTCTCTTCAACCGAACAACGTTTGTAACCTTGACGCGGATTGGTAAGCCTGTCGATAAAGGATACGTTACCTCAGCGAAATCCACTGAATTTCGGTGAAATAACCGAACTCCATTTTGGATCTGGAGTGCCATCAATCGTAACATCTCGGCATTTTTTATGTGGCACAACAAATCTTAACCTTCAAATTGCCCCTACCATCTTTTTTCAAGATATTTCTCGTTCAATCTGCATTAACATCATATACAGCATGGACCACACAAGAATTATGTCCCTTTCGTTATTTTTGTACGTTCAGTTGTTTTTTGAATAACTAAAATAAACGCTTAAAAGGGGATTTATTTAAACGTCATGCCCTTATTAGCCCTCTATCCATACTAGCATATTGGTGAGCCCCTGTTATGTTATGTGCGTATGACTTGATGTTACAAAACATGCTCTCATTGGTCACCTACCAAACACAAAACCATGTTACCTATGTCTCTTGTTGACGCATAGAGAAGTGGAGTAAATGGCATGATATTTACAAAAAGAAAGAATAAGCGAGTATAATGTACATATATAACAACTCGTTCTTTTGACAACATTTCTCAAATTCGGGTCAACGTATCTTTTACGTACCGGAATCCTATCTAACATGTTTTTTTATTAATTTCTAGATTAGGTAGATTGTACAAAACTACTCTCAATGTCCGGGCGTTGCATCTTTATTATTGTTTATTTTTTGCTCCAACAGTGTGTTATTTGAAATTACCTTTTATTAGAATTTTATATCTGCTATATTCTTCTTTAATTTTTCAAAATATAATACACAGTGTATCCTCCCTAAAGCAGTCTTCTCTTAAACAACAGTGTCAGATTTTCAAGCAGTAATATTTAACTATCAGTTTAAGCTCTATGGAGCAACAAACTTGCAATAAAGATCAAAATTTGCCTTTCCAAAGGGGTAAAATTCACCTTTTAAGCTGTTTTAAATAATTTATTGCCTTTCCTTTTTAACAGTTTATAATGTGTAACTTAATTCATTGTTAAGTTTATTTGTTTAGCTTTTTCATCCATTATTCCTGTCAGGGATAACTTATTGTTTCAATGTTTCATCATTTTATCTATTTGTTTATAATTTATGTAACACAATGTCTTTCTTTGATAAACTGACTGTGATAACTTTATGCATATAACTTAAAATTCTTCCCATGTCACACAATACTATATATTAAGGACCACAATGGAACTAAGAGTTTTTACTTGAACTCTTTTTTGTGTTATCCTTAACATATAATGTTGATTGATATGGCTTTATTGATTATTATATATTGTTGTCACTAACGTATGTCTTAATTTTATATTGCCATGTAAATTGTACATTTTATGTTGAATAAATAAACCTATCTACTCTACAAAGATGCATTGTACACATTTTCGAACTCTTTTGTTAGTAAAAACGGTTGTTAAATAACAATATATGTAAACATATAATTGACCATGTGCTGTTATATAGGCCCACTGATCAAAAGTACGAACCCGCCTATACTATTTCACATACAGTAAACCCGCAATAATAAGACCATCCTTGGGACCCTTAAAATGGTCTTAATATTGAGATGGTCTTAATATTGAGATGGTCTTAATATTGAGATGGTCTTAATATTGAGATGGTCTTAATATTGAGATGGTCTTAATAGTGAGATGGTCTTAATATTGAGATGGTCTTAATATTGAGATGGTCTTAATATTGAGATGGTCTTAATATTGAGATGGTCTTAATAGTGAGATGGTCTTAATATTGAGATGGTCTTAATATTGAGATGGTCTTAATATTGAGATGGTCTTAATATTGAGGTGGTCTTAATATTGAGATGGTCTTAATATTGAGATGGTCTTAATATTGAGGTTGAATTAAGAGCAAAACCGTGAAAATGGACTTGAAAATTGTGTTCTTAATTTTGAGGTGGTCTTATTATTTAGGTGGTCTTTAAGTGAGGTTTTACTACAGTTTCTAAATGCTACTGTATACATCTTCTATTGATTTTAATTGCAGTAAGCTAAAACATTTATGATATAAAGGAATTGATATATCGAGAAAAATCGATATAAACATGAAACAATCAGTTTATAGATTCAGATCACTTTGTCATGACGTAATGAAGACTTTCAATAGACAAAATGGCGGGTAGGTGCTTTAGACCAGTATATATAACTATTATGTTATTTGTCATATCCAGTTCAACAATTCTATACTTAACCATTAAAAACCAGAGAACCCGGGATATTGGCATATACGTTGTAAATACATACATACATTCATTTATTGGCATTCGGCAATTAGTAGCATTTGGCCATTTACAACATACTATGGCAAATAACCTACACACAAACATACAGAACGCATTTAGAATGTTTAACAAAAAAGAAAAGAGGATCAATCAATGTTTACAGGATATAAATGTGTATACATATTTATATATTTTCGAGAGCTCTTGATCTTACTTCAAATGCTTTTGAAATCAATTTTGCGATAATAATGATATTCAATATTTCAGGTTTTGTGTGTAATTTAAATACTATTTATTGATACTATTCACACATTCACTTCGGTGAGCATTTTATCTTTTAATAATTTTCAAGTCATCATTTTTCATTTAACCATAAAATCTAAATCATGCGAAAAATTGAAGACGAATTTTCCAATCAGCGTGTCCGGTTCAGTACTCCATACATAACTAGATAATGATTGGTACATCGGACTCGTAGAAAATTGAATTCTCCTCGCGTGACAACATTGACCAGTGGTCAGTACGACGTTAATGAACTCATTACAACTGGTCAATTGACTTGACCTGTAATTCCAAGAGAATAAAAATCGTATCTGTAATTTTAATAGAAAAAAAGACGTCAATGTGTTTCTTATTTCTTTGGGATGGTGGGCTTACTATGAACAATGGTACAGACAAGACTGCATTTGTTCCGGCGTATATCTTCATATATATCTTTGTATATCCATCTCATTTATGTACATACATATAGAAACATTTAACATGCACCAAAACATAACAAAAAATATCTTGAAAAAAGATGGTCGGAGGAATTTGAAGGTTAAGATTTGTTGTGCAGCATAAAAAAATGCCGAGATGTTACGATCGCTGGTCACTCCGAGTGACTACGTGACCAAGGCAGATCCAAAATGGATTTCGGTAAATTCACTAAAATTCAGTGGATTTCGGTAAGATAACGTACCCTTTATCGAAAGGTTAACCAATCCGCGTTGTTACCAACGTTGTTCGGTTGAAGAGAAATTACCTTTGTGCTTAACGTTATATTTGATTGGTTTACACAACACTGATATGCAAATAGTAAAACCGAGGTAGTACGGCTGCGCCGAAAAAAACATGTACGCAGCCATTCAATATTGAATTATAAGAGAAATTGACGCTTTGAATACAAAATGTATCATCAAACAAACATTAAAGAGACGGACTGTGTACTGTATTCAAACGAATACACACATAGATGTCACTTATTCTACATGGGTTTGTTCGGTGGCAGAAAACATGTACTGCTGTTCCTTTCTTCCTCCCTGAATGTAACTCTTACAGACCGGTCAATTGAGCTGACCCGCCTTTTCGTGTTTTTTTTTAAAAATTATTTCTTTATTTCTGTCTCATTATTGTTAACAAGAATACATATATACATATTTACATAGAACCATTTACAGTGTTGCATAATACCATTCACATTTGAATAATAAGAGACTATAAAAAAAAACATAGTCTACATGAATATTCATACAACACATTAAAACAATACTACACATTTAAATGTACATACAGTTATGATAAGATATGTAAAACATTTCACAATTAAAAGGATATGAAATTGTCTGTGTTTAAGTATATCACAGCAGGTTTTGGCACATGAACGTATCATACATTGACTGGAAAATAAATAATTTTATTTAAGTCACATAAAGAATCAAAATAATTACAGAAAGATCTGGCTTTAAAAAATAACCGGGTTCTTAAATCTTCATATCTATCACAGTGTCAAATAACATGAATTTCAGTTTCTATACTTGAACAAAATGGGCATTTCCGCATATTTTCTGCAAGGTTTTCGTATCTCCCTGTTTCTATTCTTAGGGGTGCAACTCCACACCTAAATTTACTATTTTTTTAAATTTTATCTTCATTATGACCAACTCAGATCTAAAATGATGAACTTGATACTGGCCGGTTTACATCAACACTTTTCCGTAGTTCAAATTATTTGAATTGTAACCGTCATAACAAAAGCTGTATCCAGTAGCTACTCAGTAACTATGTGAAATAGACTGGTTTAAACATATCTATTTTACATCGATTGTGAAACAAGGTCTTACAACTTATACTAGTCACTCTCGATGTCTGCTTCCTGGCTACCAACCAGTACTCGCGCCATTTTGAAGTTTGCGATCAAACACCGCTAATTGAAGGGCTCGAACTCACGACCTTCGGATCAGGAGTCAGGCGCTCTACCACTCGACCACTGCGCCTCCCATGTGAAATAGTCCAGACAGGTCAGCACTTTGATCAGTATACGTCCATGTATACACATTTACTTCTATAGATCTTATAGTTCTTCTACAAAGTGAAGCATACTCGTACAAAAATCCTTCGGAAATTAAGTATTACAATAGTTTTTCCCTATATGTTTTCGTTTGAAATTAATATTAATATTTGAAGTAAGTAAGTAAATTCTTTATTATCTTGACAAGTATGTAATAAATAATATATATCAGGTAAAACATGTATATGTCTGAAGCTATAAAAATTAGACATAACTCCAAAATACAATTTGTTTTAAATGTTCTTAATTTTAATTGGGTATGTTCCCTATATGTTTTATTATATAAAAATCGCGACTTTCCTATTGTAAATTTTCTCACAACGTTAAAAATAATATTAAGTTGTTAATAAATGTCTCAGTGTCAATAAATCTTTTGATATTTTGCGGTGCACGTCAGATTGAGTTTATAGCACCTCGTTAAGGACAATTACCCGAGGCAAGCGCATGCCCTGTGATTTCACAAACGGTAACACTGTTACAGTACGGCTAATAGACCCCTAATTACCCAGCCCCATTCTGTCCCCTTTTTGTTTTAGGTGGTAAAGTCGAAGCGGTCGGCTTTGCATGCTTGTGTTGGACAGTTGTCAGCATGACAGATGTGAACTGTCCAGTCCAGATTTTTTTGCTTGCTAGCGAGGAAGTTAGCATCTGGGAGTTTTTGTTCCTAGATGACGAAAATATCTTATAAGCTAACGACAGACCGGTTGCATTTTTACCAGAATTATGGAAAACTCTCCCGAAATATCGGACGAGACAATTTAACTGAGGGTTAATGCTTTTACATGTATAACATTTTTTCATACAGCCGTTGTAATTAAAATATGAAAAGCATATTGAGAAAATTAAATTATAATAAATTAATGCATAAAGATAAATATGCTTGCTTATGAATTGTATGATTTTAAATGATGCACTTAATGTAGAACAATTACTTTGAATGTATATATTCGATTAATTATTATATTATACTCAACTAATTTTTGAATTCGCTGTCTTTCATATTTGCTTCAAGAGAAAAATAATAAGATAAGAACTCCATCAATTTTTATTCAGCATCAATATTCCAAATTTTCACTTTTAAAGTGTGCACAGACATTGCGATGATATGAAGAAAATAAACCATTTAAACGTTGTACTGTAAAACCTCACTTAAAGACTACCTCAATAATAAGACTTCCTCGAAAGTAAGAACACAATTTGCAAGGCCATTTTCACTGCTCTGCTCTTTATTCAACCTCAATATTAAGACCACCTTAATAATAAGACCAGAATTCAAAGGTCCCAAGGATGGTCTTATTATTGAGGTTTTACGGTACATTGTATATTAATTTGGTGTAATCTAGTTTTAAATCAATAATCACATAATATACTTCATTCAGAAATTAAGTCACCAATCCAAATACATGTATTCATTTATAAATCAAAACATAATCAGTAAAACGCGTATATAAACGCTGAACTTTATTATAAGACATTGTAAGAATTAATAAAAAACATAGAAATAAAATATGTTCGGTGCGCACTTGTGATGGAATAAAGGGAAACTACTTAATTTTCATGTTCAGTTGCATTTTTAAATGTTAGGTTTATATATGACGGGTATTTGTATATGTAATTGTATGTGGTTTAGAATTAAAATTAAACTAGCATCTACAGAGGGTACCGGCTTCTGACACCAATAAGCAAATTATAAGACTTGCTCTCTGTCTAGCAATCCCTGTTCTTGGGTTCGCAGTATATTTCTGTCGAAAAAAGACAATGTTTTTATATTTATAAATATGTACTGATTCGGAAGAAAATAAATGTGGAAGCATAATCCGTATTATGTGATTCAGAACATTATCAGAGATATAGCTGGAGAATAAAATAATGTAATATATATGTGTGTGGAACCATTTGCTTGATTTTATATTTTGGAAACATTACATCACGTTTGCGTTCTTTTTTTCAATGTATTCCACGTCAAGTATTCTACAGTGCTCTTTAGAGACTGGTCAAAGAAAATAAGTCTTTATTTATGTATGAGATCTAATGGCTGCAAATTGGAAGCATTATCACGTTTCTGTCAATATCGATCGTATTCGGAATACTTCGGATCCGACGTTACAGCGCGTGCCGATGTCTCAGCCAATCAGATTACACCGATCGCTAGCGCGTGAGATTTCCTTTTAATAATAAAACAGCGTTAATTTTTATTGGCTAAAACCGCACTCCTCTCTTTTCATTTGTTCCTAGTATAAAATAAATATCCAAGAAAATTTCATTACGATTTGATAATTTCTTAGCTACCGTTACGACGTAATTCTTGTGTGTAATCACACATTTGTAATTAATTGAATAAGACACAATTTTGTCATAAAATTTCGCTTAATAATTGTAAGCGGGCTGTCATTGATAAATTCTGATTAAGAAAACAATAATTACAATTTCATTAATATAAAAAAATATAAAAACAAAATGTTGGCTGATGACGGAAGACTTTCGATGGCCGAAGATGTTAGGGATGGAAAAAGAAAAATAGATGATTTTGGCGGATTATATTCACTTGATCATACGTCAACTACTTCAAGATCCCTCGGTGAGAATTCAGGTAGGTTTAATAATTCTTTCTGTAAAAATAATTGACAAACATTTGGCTCAATCAGATTGTGTTTCCTCCCGACTCCGCTAGTTTCTCTGCAAACTGCATTAATTAAAAGCGACGGTAGCTGGTGTCGGGTTTTTATAGCCTTAACTATATTTCTATACCCCCTTAATGACGCTAACATGTAATATACTTAAATGTAAGTAATTTCATTTTTGCGTTAACAAGCCTGTCAGATTAAGATGGAAGCTGGTGTTACCTAATGTGTTTCTGAAACCAAACCCACGAGGGAATTCATTTTATATTGTTTACCCCAAATAAAATCAGGGTACAGAATAATGCTGCAAACTGAATTTGTTAGCAATAATTTTATTTACGGATAAACGAATTTTGAACAAGACGGATTCGCCTTACTTGACGAAATTGGCAATGGTCTCACAATTAATGGGATTAATATACATTGAGATAAATTGTATTACTTTAGAGAACCTCACACTTGTTACTGCAATAAATGAACAGTATTCAATTTGATGGTTATGAAATTTCCATAATGCGATATCTACCGCGTCTTGTAAATGGGTAATTCAATTCTAGAACTTGAAAATAAAATGCCGTTTCTTGCAACCGTTCCGCACTTTACGGAAAGATTCGTGAAAGAGATATTAAGTGAAAAGTGTTCCGGATTTTTTAAAAAGTTATTTTTGAACGATTTTTTAAAGTATGCATTGCATATTAAGCTTTCAGCTAAAACTATGCAATATACTAAAATGTTGCATTTAATATAGAAATCATGGACAATTATCTTCTCTCGCATTTTATAATTTCGGTCATTAAAAATGTCGAACTTTGGACTATAGTCGGGGAGATTTGAAATAGTGACTCGCTACTTATCATTGTTTCATTCTCGGGTTTTTTAATATATTTGTCGTTCTTTGGGAGAATATTTTGTGGCGAATCTTGAAACTTTAAAGCGACAGCATCTCGGCGTTCAAGTTGTCATAATGGGAATTGCAACAAAACCGCAATATACGAAAGTGTGTCTGGGTTTTTCTATACGACTTCGTATTTTTTGCGATCGGAAAAATAACATGAAAACAGTTTACAGCGTATTGTTTCCATGTTCGTTTAATTAAACAGAACGCCCTATTTTTTGGAAATATGAATCAAAGAATACAAACGAACGTGTGCATGATACTAAATAAAAAAAGAACGATCTAGTATTTTACATTTCAATATGCTTAAAGGCACGAAGTTCCATATTATTGTTTAGTCTTTCATTTTTTTACTTTCCTATACATTCTGATTTAACCTTGATGAAAATAAATATTGTTTGTTCTAGTTTTGAAATAAATATGTTTAAAATTGCTAGCAAAATACTTTTACCACTGACATATTTTTTAACAATGTATGTATTTTGAACTATTGTTAAATTGTTAAAATCACAATTCTTGTCCACGCGCCGCGTATCGAACCGAATCAAATATTGCTTCGTGAGTAATGTCCTTTACCAACTAATAATTTTGTGTAAAAATTCCTTATATTTGAATACGTAATTAATTATTGCATTTTAAATAATTTTCACATAAAAACGCTCAATTCGTTTGATCAAAATATACATCATCAACTAATAATAACAAAGAATATAAAAATCTATTCACATATAAATGTAAATTTATTCTATAGAGAAAAAACTCAACTTTTATTCAAGGACTGCGTTCTCTGACAAGGATTATGTTATCCGAATCTGAAGGGTGATACAAATATTTGGTAAGAATAGAACAGAACAGAATAGTCTATTAAGACACGAAATGTTTTAGTTACACATGAAACGCACTAGATCTATGGTGATTATTGCTATCTTTTTGTACAAAAAATATCATCGGAATTCACGAACGCAAGTTTATGAAAATGAACGAAATTATTTAAACTACGACTTGAAATGTTCTTGACTTCAAGTTGTTACACCTCTATATTCTTACACATGCGAAAAAAATGTGTTTTCCCTCGTATACTGACTGTGTATTTTACAATGGTGTCACTCTGTCCGCAGGATAACTCTGTAGCATTATGAAAAAATATTAAACAATGTTTTAAAAATATTTTTGGCAATGTAAGAAGGCAACGACAATATTCGGGGGATCATCAAACATACGTGTGCGTTGTTACTATCTTAAGAACGGTTTGGAATATGTTCTCAAATGGTAGAACGCTAAAAATTACCAGTAGCATGTTTCATGAATGTGGCATTCAGTGAGCACTCTCTAATTGTTAACTATTATACTACTGAACCCTGGTAGTTTATTTTTATCTCCGTGTACACAAATAAAGATTCGTGGATGTTTCAAATTCCCATATTTAACTATGCGGTACACGGTGTAAATGATAACATTCTTACATCATGTCCATTCGGTGTATTTTACCATTTCTCCATCAATTGGGAACAACAAAAGTTTGACTGGTGCTGGAATAACGTCGTTTTCAAACGTATTGTTTTTACACTTTACCATTGCCATATACGCTTAGGTTGTGTACAATGTCTACTGCTTATATTCCAGTGAATTTGAACCTTTGAATTAAACTAAATGCTTTGAAAACGGCCATGATTTCTTCGAATTTACGTACAGAATAAATATTAAACAAAACAGAACATATATCTTTTATTTTTCTAACGCAGATTGAAAATATTATATTTTGCATTAACATGTGAACAAATAATCTTGATAATGAGTGTACAATGACGGACATTTGTAAACATAAGGATTAGGGTGTCTTCGAATTTACGTACAGAATAAATATAAAAAATGTTTGATTCCGTCAATGAACTCTTATAATGTAATTTCAAGGCTTACATTTTCAAGTCAGATTCGCTATTTTCATTTCGTTGGCGTGCATCGCACGTCCTCAATTTTATTTACATAGTTTCAACAATAATCTTAAATATTTTGTTGCTGATATTGTCTAAAGAAAACGCGTAAAAGGATACAAAACGTATAAATTTATTAAGCTTTTTAATCAATCAACCGTTAGGCATTGCATTGTAGATACGGGAACGGAATATTTTTGTATTTGAGTTTATTTATCGTCGCCACCGGAATATGTCAAAACTATTCATTTAAATATGAATCCGCAATGCTTAGCATGAAAAGAGAGAAATATCTATACTTAACACCATTAAAAACGCAATTATATCACTTTTAAGCCTTAATTTTATTCCAAGTGTAAAAAAGCGTTTTATTGTTACAAATGAGTAAATCATTCTTTAAAAAAGAAATTAAACTACGATCATAATATTTAAATTTAATAATACGTTTAGGAAATTATGTTTGAGAATTAAAATATAATTATTTATTTATAATGTCATCGTTAGCTGAAACAGACAGGCGTGGAGTATAGGTACATTCATTAAGCGCATCGGAAATATTTTAACTCGGTAAAATGAATTTAAATATACGTGTATGCGTTTTCTTGAATTAACATCGCGATTACATTTTGGTAGTAATCTAAAACTGTTTCGTATCGATGTACAAAAAATGCCCAAACACAAATACTAATATTTCCATTTAAATGCCGACAAATATTGTCTCTAGATATGACTTAACTACATTGTAACTCTATGTATAAATGGTTTGCGATAAATTATTTTAAAAGTAGGTTCAATTAAATAATTAAGTAAAATACATTTTACTATGTTTAAGAGTTAAATTTTCTTATGATTAAATTCGATTAAAAATGTGTATTGTAGTCGTCTTGTTATCTCGAATTATATATGAGTTGCAGAAAATCATTTTGTATATAATAAAAACATCATATTTGCGTTTTTTTATCAAGACGCTTTTAATGTTAGAATTAACAACGAATAACCTGTTTCTACCCGACTTAAGAATTTCTGCTTTAGTTTGACGAGCCCGCTAATTGGTCAATAATTGGTCAATACCATCCTGTCATTTTTTATACCTCCGAGACGTCATCACAAGGTCACGGCTGCACGTGAACTTTGCCGCCATCTGTTTAACACCCTGTTGCATCTGACACAGAATCGGGATGGACTGTTATGGAACTAAATAATTTAATTATTCATATGTAGTCATTGATTCGTTTGTATAAGTCTGGTGTTAGCACGTTTATGCTAACGGTCAATGATCCACTTCAAAGCGGTATTGGCGGGTACGACTGTATTAGAAATGCACGTTTATGTTAGTATTTTAACAACTGTTTCATTTGTAATCCGTTTGTATGTAAGGTTGAAAATGTGTCTCTTCTCAGTCTGTTGCTATTTGCTTCAAGCACAGGTCGCACATAAAAGTTGCAAGTAATTACGATGTGAAAATCGCTAACAATAGCTGTCTTAGAACATAATTTCTGCCAGTTTTAAACAATTTGTTAACTTGAATTAATTATTAAGCAAATCCGGAAACATAACGTATCAGTCAACATTTACAATTTTTCTATTGTTTGTTCATGAATTCACGTATTTTTGATTTACTTTTGATCAAACGATTCTATTCAGGGCATCCCTTGAGAATGTTGTCCGGCATTTTTACATCTAATGTTTGTGGCCGTAAGCATTGAATGTATATAGATAACCGAAAGCAGCTTTTGTGTACAAAATGGAATGCAAATGATTCAATCTATTCAGTGATTTATTTACCGCAAGAATTTATTTTTATTACTGTAAAGAGGGCTCGTTTCTTTAAAGGGTTAGGACGGACAGTCGGGCAAATAATGCGTACTAACCGATTTCGGAAGCTTCATTAATGATGAAACATGAAGTTGATTTGTCATTAGTAGTACGAATAATATATAAGATAAACATTTAAATAAGACATGATGAGCTATGAATCACTTGAAAAGGAGCATTTGAATAAACGTTTTGCATATATTAAACAGATATTTTAAAAACACGAAGCTTTATATTTCAAACATGTTCCTTGTCCATAAGCGAGAGATTAAACAAATTCACCAAATTACTCTCTTGTTGTTCCATACTTATCTATCTTCCTATCATATTCGGGAACAATAAATCGAGATTTTAATTTTAAATTTTGGAAAGAAAGAAACGCCACTAAATATTAAGTATTAGATCTAATTAATACAATAAATAGTCATCAAATGAATGTACTAACTGTAGTGTTAATATGAACACAGTTTTTTAAACAATCTCATACATATGATATTGAACCATTCTAAGAATTGTTACCGTTTTTTATACGACCCCTTTTACCGTACAACATGCTTGAGTGAAGTTCTTCAATGCAATATGTATTTTGAGCCGATAAAAATACTTTAATTTTCAACGTTTAAATTGATCGCATTATAAATTCATTGGATAGTCTTTGGTATGTTGCGACAATTAATAATTTAAAAAATATCTTTTAGATACTATTGTTCATCAGTCTTTAATTAAAACAAATGAATACTACCCCTAATAGATAGATATGTAGACATCATTTTCCCCCTAAAAAATAGCAGAGCATAATAATATAAAGCATTTATAAATATTACTTTCATAGAAATTAATTTGATAAGATTTGTATTGTCTTCGGTGACCCAAAGGTAATGTATCGCTGCGTGCAAAATCCCCCTATTTCCGCCGCAAATCTTCTTCCTTAAACAATTATAATAAATATTCCCCTAGTACCTACCCATCCATTTTTTACAGATATGCATATCAGTGTTGTGTAAACCAATCAAATCTTACGTTAACATCCAAGGCAATTTCTCATCAACCGAACAACGTTTGTAACCTTGATTGGTTAACCTTTCGATAGAGGGTACGTTACCTTACCGAAATCCGCTGAATTTTGCTGAATTTACCGAAATCCACTTTGGATCTGGAGTGACCAGCAATCATCTCGGCATTTTTATGTTGCACAACAAATCTTAACCTTCATTTTTTCAAGATATTTCTTGTTTATTTAAGCGCCATACATACTCCTTCCATCCAGGGATGATTGATCAGTCATCCCAGCATCACGATACAAGAATAGCTAAATAATGATCTGATTGAATTAATATAAATACATGTACAATATTTTTCAGGACAAGATGGGGCATTCAAAAAGATTAAGTCCGAACAGTCACCAGTGTCGTCATCAAATTTAGGTACGGGCAGTACGGGTGGATCACATAACCCAAGCACGTGCCCAACACCCGCCAGACGGCGCCATCGAACCACATTCACACAAGAACAACTTCAGGAGTTAGAAGCGGCGTTTGCTAAAAGCCATTATCCGGACATTTATTGCAGAGAAGAGCTTGCTAGGATCACAAAATTAAATGAAGCCCGAATTCAGGTAAATATTCTTGAAAAAAGAAAGAAATAATTTGAGGAATGTAAGAGAAATCTTCCCAAGAAGTAAACGAAAAAATGAAATACTGCAATATAACAACATTTTTGGATTTAAATTAAAAATACATGAACGCTTCTAAGCAGCCGAACAAATTTTGGATTAAAACGCGTTTCGAATTTCACAGAGTCATCTAATTTTCATCGATGGAAATTAGCAATTAATCAATACTTGCAGATTAACTGTGCATTTAAAAATATAAAGAAATAAAAGAAGAAACTCACAAGATTGTTAGAAGTTAGGTAAATACACGAATGTCGGCAATGTTAAGTTAGCCTACTTCAGTTTAATCTAGAGAATACGTAAATGGATCTTCTTAAAGATGTAACTGGCTCATCTGAACCTAAACTTTTTTAATGGGCTTCATCCAGTTTGGTTGTTACATAGTCTAACACATCATTAATAAGAACGATTGTCAAGTATAACCGTTTAAAACAATCTTGTTTAATCATATTATACTAAGAGACAAAACTAGTAAAAAACACCCGCTTGTTTTTTAATTTTATGAAAATACGAATGTCTTTTTCAACAAATGCAGAGAAATACATTATAAACTATGATAAGCTCGAAGTAATTTGGAAACAAACACACAGTTGCTTATTTTAACCCTAGATGAAACGGCATGTCGTCTACTGAATGTGGAAGTGTTTAAATGAACAACACTACACTAAAACGGTTTCAAAATGGCCTCATATTATATTGTCCTTATTCTTCAAACTAATTCTGAATTTGTGTTACTTCATTCTTACTCGTACCTCAATCTTCTGAAACCGCATATTCACACACAAAAAGGTTTCTATCAAACTTGATGAACACTAGAAATGTAAAAATTAGAAAAAACGTTCCGTGAATTTTAATTTCAATTCCCAATACATCAGTGTAGAGATGAGGAATATTTTTTTACAAATAGATCCCTTAGCTAACATTCTAAAATTTTAATCGCTGACAAAAATAAATTCATTTCGTTTGAGCTCTCAAAAAATCAGAAATTGGTGATGAATAATAAACAAATGACCAGGAAATTTAACGCCCCGTAATAATTTGATATGCGTCGGTAATTAAAAATTTGCACATCCCGGAGCATTACCCTTCATGTGAAATTGTCTCCTCTCGTGTCCACAATGATTCCAAAATAACTGTTAGGGTCTCAGAGTTAACAGATCTTTATTGATTTCTCTAATTTTTTGTCCGACTAATTACCAGCCCTCGTCGATATTTTACCGTTATTTTAAATTATCGTCGACTCCCCGAGGCGGGGCGATGAAAACACTCAAAGGAGGTATTCTAAGCGTGAAGATTTTCAAGTGGTTTACAAGAAACAATGTTTTCTTTGAAATTGTCGCTGTAGTGTCCCATTAGGAAGCTGAAATATGGCGCTCAGTGTCTCGGACAAAAATGAACATGCTAGAGTTCAGAGAAATGCAAAGAATTCTAAGAACTTTGACCAGATGGCCAGCATTCTGAGAGGTTTTCTAGTTCACCGTAATAACAGTATTGAAATTGCTAAAAATTTTAATGACACGAAAGTACTGAAAATGACTGCTTCTATTGTTTAAATGTTTAAGATCAAACGAAACATACTAGCACGCGATTCATACGAGAAAAGAAACACTAAAACGAATCAACAAGGGTCAAGGGCTTCTAAAACATGTGGTGGTGTTGGAAAATGTTCAAGTTTATAAGTTGCAATAAGATGATATTCTGAAAACTTGTACAAATGACATTCTGTTTGCAGAATAAATATCATAGAACATTGTATTACGTTCAAAACTTCTTATTTTCATGCCGGATACCGGAGCCAAAAAATCATTTGAAATGAAAAGCAACGGGTTTTACTAGGATCGATCCGTATACAGTTTCTTCCACATTTTAAGTATCTCAGATAAATGCCCATGGTTAACAAACGAAAAGTGAACCTTCAAAAATATACTTGTATTATTGCGTGACAACTTGACTGAAGATAATCACGGCATCCAAAGTCATTTCTCCGCCACATCTGAACCCTGATTTATGTGGAGAAAGTGTCAATTGCTTGCGGAGGAGCATGCCAGTCTTTGTTGGTAACACAGGAGCACTGTTTAGGTCAACTAGTCGCCGTATATAACTGATATGCTGCTGTAAAACGGCACAAAACCCATGAATAATAATAATAAAGTATTTCGGCATTAGTTCATGTATATACAATGAAGTCAAAGATTTTTTTATGAACATTTTTAAATATATTGCCAAGTATGATAGGAAGCGCGATGATTTGATTTTTTCACGGACGCACCGGATCGCATGTAACGCTGAATCTCGGCTTGCCATCGGCGTGCAATGCAATTTTCGGAGTAAATGGCCAACGTAGATTGATACTAAGTGAATTTCCATAGTAAATGCCCTCCCAATTCTTTACTTGTAATGCTATAAATCTTTAGTAATATACATCAAATAGATAAATATTCAAATACGTTTAACTGCCATTTTAGGGATAACGAAATTGCGAATCTCTACTCCTTCTTTTCTAAGACGATCATAGGGTCTATTCCTGAAAGCAACATCGAAATCCAATTTACCAAACAGCAATGAAGGATGTCGTTGTCAGTGTGTGATAGGCATAATAAATTTTTCTTCGCCATTACGTGGGGATTTTCCGAGTATTCAGGTCTTTATGTATTAGCGACAATGTCCGTTCTCACAAAATGAACTCCCTCGAGGGCATGTGTTGATATTATTTGAATTGGTCATTTTTTCTACGTTGGTCATTTTTTTCTACATTGGTAATTTTTTTCTGCGCATCGTGGGTCATAGAAGGATGCATTTATTTCTGGTGATAAATCCATGTGATTTTCTGATCAAGCACAGATAAGGAGAGTGTTTCTTTGGCTTTGACAAAATGTATTTGTATTACTTGCAGACTGCAAAAATCTAACCTAAAATGTAATCTACCTAAAGTAATACTGGTATCGTTTATTACGGATATACTATTAAGAAGACACGTGTTGTTAAACAACCATTCCCGGTTTGAAACAAGTCCCATGGAATGCTTTGCACGCAAGCGCGTGGCAATTGATTACTTGCACGTGAGCGCCACGTGTCAAACCACAGTAATACTTCGAAACATTCCATTGCATTAACGGAAGTCATTCAACAAATGACAACATGTTTTCGATATTGAAATCTATATCACACTTAAGCATTTAATTTTGTAAGAGAACTACAATGTATATATATACATGTACGCTTCAAACGTGTCAGCCCCATGCAACTATGTACATGTTCGTTCGGTTAATTTTGTTAAAATTCAATCACATTATCATGAGTTTTTCTTTTAAAATATCAGGTCAAAGGAAATGGTTCAAATTGAATTAAATTAAATATAATACAAAAGTCTTGTATTCGATGTGGCAAATGAATATGTGAACAAAAGCGTCTGATTTAAAAGATGACTGCTTTGACATTTTCATGTATCCTGAGCGAGTATATTTTCCTCTTTCGCTTTTCAAATCAAGATTTGTTTTCACAGACTTAGCAGCTCATTTTAATGCTTATTCTTTCCTCGCATATCTCTGGTAGCTAGAAAATGCCATCCGAAATTGCTGTCTCTAACTCTAGCGAGACTAATTGACAACAAGCAAGCCTCTCTGTGACTAAGGCACGTCAATTTTCCCGCGTAATTTAATTACGTAAATGTCCTCGTATTTCTACTGCGTTAAAAGACGCGGGGACAAAATCGCACTTAGAATTTCAACTAACATCGTGTAGATCTCTCGTCACATCGCCTGCTTTTATTTGGATGCCATTGTTATGATGGAATGAAGAGAGCTAATGGTTTTAAGAATGGGTCTAGTGTACGACAGAGCGTGTTCAGTCCGCGGATCCTTTCACGAGAGGATTTCTTCCGAAGTAAATTGAACATTTTGTCAATTCCCATCTTCACTTTGATTGCATGCTGATTTCACCGACGACTTGCTTCATTGAGCGAGGTTTTCTGGAATCGCGAACGGGGAATTGAAAATCTCTTCGGAGAAACGAAACAATTATTTAAATCAATTCCGCCTGTAAGACTTTCTGCCGCTCGCAAATGGCCATATGTACATCTCCCTTTCGACGCTCTATAATTGTTCGAACGCAAATTTTCGTGTTTCTCTCGTAATGAGACGTTCTCCCCCCTCCTGCCTGATCGATTAGAAGAAAAGAGATAGAACATAATCAAAATCTATTCTCGTTTAATTATGTATGCAAATGAAGCATTCGTTGCTTAACTGTTTACTTCATTAGAGTGACAAATCGAACGTGCAATTTTGGGATTCTCCCTGGAATCAACAAATTAACCCTCCCAACAGCACGGTGACATAAAATGACTATAAAATATTTTATAGAAATATTCCATCAGTCATTGTCTTACCGCATGGGTTAGCTCAGTCATCAAGGCACACGCTTGTGAACAACGCAATATTGGAGGTATGTTCGAAACCCACGTGCGGCGTAATGTTCTCCGTAGCAAAATGATTGGAGGTATTATAAGTCATAGTCCTCTATACCTCTTATTTGTGCGAGGAAGCCGTTTGCACGTTCCTTGCGACAGAACATGTCTGTACCGGTTGGTAAGCCTGGATTAATCAAATCACTGCCGTACATACCATTATAACTGAGATATTGTAAGGAATGGTGTATTACTCTAACACAGGGCTGCACAATTTCAATGTTATACCCGCAATGAAAACTTGTTCATTTCGGTTGTTTGCCGAGTGGTGAATGTTCGCAGTTGGCTCTAGAGTCAGTGTACCCCTATTCCCATGATAACCCTTACACACATATCAACATACATGTACATGTTTACCCTTGCACCTATATTCCAATACATGTTTACCCTTACACATCCTCAGTGTCTAATGTTTCGTAGACTGTTATTTTCTTGAGGGTCTGTATTGGGAGGCACTGTCTTGTGCCTGTGGCGTTCCCTGGAACAATTTAATCTCTCTTTGACTATCTAAAATGCGTTCCAAACATGCATTTATTTAAACTTGGTACATAAACTATGTGAACATTTCGTTTATAATGTACGTGGTACGGACATATTACTTTACATGGTGTTTTTGTCACTTCAGGTCTGGTTTCAAAACCGAAGAGCAAAGTACAGGAAGCAAGAAAAACAACTGGCCAAATCTCTGTCTCCTGTTATCCCATCATGCAATAGCATGATGCGCAACATTTACCCGTCTAACAACCGTCCGTACGGCACTTATCCCAGCCCCGGAAGTATGAACAACATGGCGCGCTATCCACAAATGAACACTTCCTACAGTCCAGTGGCGCAGTTTTCAAGCATGAATACAATGCAGTCAAATATGGCTGCCACAATGCCAAGACAAATCCAACAATTTCCTGGAATGACTTCTGAATATAATTTGGTGAGTAAGATACAGCTCTAGTTTACTTCATTGATTTCTCGTAATGTAATTCCAACTTTTAAATTTCGTGATATCAGAGACAGACTGAAGCATGGATATCCATCTGCAATGTATACTCAATACATTTAAAAACGCACAGTTTGAGACCTGCGAAATGTTTGTAAAGTTTCATTTTATTGCGTTTTGAAACTTATTTAAATGAAAATACCCAATATTTGCAATGAAATATATCGTATATATTCCGAATAATATGAAATGACAGTTCTTTTCTAGTATCCCCAAGTCCAAAAATACTCGAGAAACTTTGTTTTGTGCGTTTTTGAATGCGCTGCGTATATATGGATTAAAACGTTACCTACTGAATCAACATATAAAATAGTAGTTCTACGAGATCTATGGCCCAGAATATGAATGATTTAGTATAGATCTAGTTTGCAAATGTACGAAAAATATGCACCATTATGTATACATGTATTTAAACGCATTTCTTCGAGTCAAGAAGAAAATTGGCCTAGGTTTTGCATATTATCAATTTTAAGTGTAAAATCGAGTATTTTAAAAAGACAGACTAGAAGTCGCTAAATATATTTACCATTTTCATTATTCCGCTGGAACACGGCAAATTGCCCAAATATGGTTGATTTGAGCAATAGTCTGGTCAGTTTTTTAAATCTTTTCTACCGCGACAATTTAACTTGAACTTTCTACAGAGACTGACGTTAAATGGACAGCTGCATAATATTTTAGTTTTCGGATGGAAGTACACACTGTCGATCTCTTTTTACGTACATTTGTATTTGACATTACTGGATATTAAAGATATAATTTTTGCATTTATTTAAACTTATGTTTTTAAATGTTCATTATTTCTCTTCAGGAAGTACATGAGGACGACTGGTACAACAAAAGTTTGACAGCACTACGTATGAATAATTCTCATCCCGGCCTCGGTAATCCTATGTTGCAGTACCAAGTCTAGAAATGCATTGGAAAATAAGGTTTCAGTGGCAATGCTTATTGATTGGATATAAATGTTTGAATATTCAAATTAACTTAAATTTGAAATTGGTGCAATAGTGCTGAAAGGAAGTTTTGATGAGAACTTCGATCTGTTTACATGAATGATTCAGATGGACGGGCATGGTGAAGAAAATTTGAGCACAGCCAGGATTCCCTGTTGTTCTACATTCTTTCATTCTGTGTCAGGAAGAAGTGGAGACGGTGGAGTTATATTGTTTAAGAAAATGTGTATTTTCGTATGCGTACGTATGTTGTGAATTGTGTTTTTATTCATATATTGATCCATTCCAATTCATGTACCCGAGTGTGCCAGATTTTAACAAATATGAATGGACACCGAAGGTGAGACATTTATAATAAGATGAATCACCAAAAATATGTTGAATTGCAGCGACAATCTATTATTCCTTTAGTGATTTTGAAGCAGTACTTTGTATTCTGTTTATTTCTATTTTAATGTTTATAGTCATTGTAACATTTTGCTGGTTCGAATAGCATAAAATTAAATATCTGAAATGTCGTTTATTATCATGTTATTATTCTTAAAGCATTCGCAGGAGCAACATTTGGTTGGGTTACTATGGTTACAGATACATATATGAATTTAAATTCCCTGTGTTGGAAATTCAATTAAAAATGGAATTGTAGTTCATAAAATTACAAGTGATAAATAATAATAGAACAGACAAATTTCAACATCACAGAGTAGCATGCATGTTGAAACAATACCTTCAAGACATCATTCTCACAAAGACTCGCCCTAAAGATCATCTTCCTCGTTTCCAATGTTATTGAATGGTTATTAAAATATTCAATGCTTCAAATTAAATGGAATATTTTCACCGTTATGACACCAATTACAGCCAGATGGGATAGGCCACCCTTAAAAAACAGTTTGTTTGCCAGGGGTCTGAGTGGTACCTAACCCCTAAATTTTGCTGAGGAGGTTTATGCCAACTTTTTTAAGGGTGGCTTAAATGACACCGAGTGGTTGGTGGTATATTGAATGAAAGAAGCTTTAAATGCTGGATATTTACCAAATTAAGGATTGGATAGTTCAATATGCAAAACTATGTGAGGATACAGCATGATGACAGTTAACAAAAGGGGCGTAGCTTACCTGAAATTAATGTGTAGGCCTAGTTTTAGGGGGGTTCGGGGGCATGCATGGTCCCCTGGAAAATGTTTTGTAGCTAGATCATCAGAGATGCCTTTTGGTGTATATGTTGCTCCAGTAAATATGCTTAGAACAACATCAAAAACATACTCTAAATATCTTACCGCAGTCTTTGCCATTTTTTTTTCGATTTTACGGAAAAAAATATGTAGGTCACAGCCTACACACCCTATAGCGATCTACGCACCTGAACAAGTGTGCATCTTAAAATCTATATTCAAACCTACTTTCACATGATTAATGTAAAAGAAAAGAAACAAAACTGTTCACAATAAAATCATGTTTTAATTACAATAATTTACACTCAAATTACATCATTATTTTTCATTAAAGACAAATTTTATACATACAATAAACTAGATCTGAATACCCATCCATACACACAGAAGGAAGAACAAAGAGATACGAGATAGTTGTGTTCCAAAATGTTTTAATTGAAACTAATTGGTTTTCTAAGGTCATATTTAAAGAAGTCTATGTTTGCTGTCTCTCCACCATACTTTGTGAAGTTGGATAGATAGGTAGGCAATCTAAAAAAAATATTTTTTATAAGTAATTGTTTCAATGTATTTTGACATCAAGACTTAAAAATTATTTTTTATACATACTTGTTTCAATGTATTTGTGTACATCAAGACTTAAAAATTGTAGCTAAGGGCAAATAACTTTTGGAGCACAGCTTTCTTGGTGAGTTGGCAGGGAGACAGAACAAACTCTTCACTCAGGTTTGGCCCAACAATTCAAAAAATAAGTTTAATTTTTCCTGAAATTTCTGTGCAGCTGTAAATGCGATAGCCAACATAATGTTTTTTTTATAAGTCCTTATCCACATGTAGACAAATTGTATATCAGATTAATGAAAAATTATATACAAACTTGATCAATATTGCCTAATAGTATTTTGTGAACACAACCATTTTATTCTTGGATAATATTGAGCAAACATATACAAAAAGTATAAACAGTGAGTTTTCTGTTTACTGAACACAATATCCATTAAATGTCACACACTCGTTTTCTCCATGACTTAACATAGCCACTTTCACAACTATTCAAATTGTCATGATAGAAATTATGTCAATATCAGTTTGAAAATATAAAGGTCCATAACTGAAAAAGAAATGGCCATTCAGAGACACACACAAACAAAATGTTTTATCATTTTCACAGGCAGTAAATAAATGGAATGCATGTTTTAATAAAAATATAATGTATTCATAAATGGTTCCTATGAATTAACAGCCAATTAATTATGCTTAATCTTTCCAGTTAAAAGCAATGTTGTATAAATATGACAGCTATCATATATGGGAGCAATCTGGCCTCGATCTCCCAAAGCATCTGAAATAGAAATCTCAGCTCAAAATTGAGATTTTGCTCAAATCAGAGCCTCAGTTTGAGACAAAACTCACTTTGAATCTCTTGAAGATTTTCTCAGAAAAGCTCGTTGTTTTGAATTTGAATCAGGTCTCAGGTAAGAAAAATATCAATGTTTTGAGAAATATATTTGAGCTGAGATTAAGCTCAGAATGAGATGCTTCAACAAAGCACATGGATTGCAACTTTAAATGCCAGTCAGAGACATGACCCACCTGCCTAACCTCTGAAGCAAGTAAACATTGATATAGGCTAACACACAATTGCAGTTTTACAATCAATACATTGTATATTGCAAATACCTTCACTTGATTTGACCATCTGGGACAACTGGTATAAAATGCTTATGTCACACCCTGCAATGTTATTGCAATGCATACATTTTGATAAAAAGACTGGTTTTACTACAGAAGTGATCATTCATATTGAATACCTTACTGATGTAACTTATGAATGCTAACAAATGCTATATAAAAATATACATCAAATTTGCAAGAACTCATTGACTCCATTATTATGTTTGAGTTGAAGCTACATGTATTCTATAAAGATGACAAACTTACCCAGGGCATCAAAAGTATGAGAGCCAATCCAAACCAGAAGCACTTCATATATGGTTTGATTCTCCTGGCAGTCTAATTGCTTTGATGATAAGAGTTAAAATAATATGGGACTTGGTTTGACAGCTTTAAGCATTATGGTACATTTCCCATGCTGGACAGTAGGCAATAAGTTACGCAAATATAAAAACATGCATTTCCTGTAGCGTCCAGAGACACCAAAAGATCACACTTGGCCGTTCCTTTAACCAAAAAAAAACAGTGCAATAGTCTTTATAATTACTCACTTGGCCAAAGTCTGGGGAGAGTGCAATCATTTTATGGCCAGTAAAAATTACTAAAATTACACTAAGAAATAAGGAAAAAACATATACTTAATATGGCATTCAGGCAAAAGATGAACAAACTTGGACCAGCTGACTATTGTGAAATATATATGTAATGTATTTTAATACTCTAATAACTTCTGACTGATGAATTATAATGACATAAAAATTACCAATACAACTTGGATTTACAAACTAATGAAGGACTAGCACGCACAATGTGTCATGATTTTAACAAAAATATCCAAGAATACGAGCACAATGAGACCACAAGGAGTTTGTCTGTATTTCTCGTCTATAAATATACAGTGCAACCTCTCCACAGCCACACCCTCTGGGTCATCACATGCAAATTTCATTGCTGATGAGAGGTAATTGCTCTAGCAAGGTCAATCAGAAAATTGTTAATGTTGTTGAAGAGAGGTTGTTGCTCAACAAAGGGCCACTCTGGGAGGTCGCATTGTACAAGCAATCTTGTAGTAAGGGACCACCAAAGAGACAAAACAAATGGCTTATTAGAAGGCTGGTAAAGCCATGGTAAAGGTGACTTTGGCACAGTCAAATGTAAAGCTGCTAAAATCGTTTATCAATTTAAATAAATCATAAGCTGATAATTGCAATATGTAAGTTACACAACATGCCGTAGAGACTTATAGCACCTTAAACATGAAGCAATATTTGATTATGCTAATAAAAAAGAAAGTACAAATTGTTTTGCAAAATTAAATCATAGAAATGAAAAGGTATACATATATTTCACATACAATTTATATCTGATACTGAAACAGTCTACAACATTGTTGAAGATATGGAATTTATATAAGTGAAACTATTTGATATCTGAATTCAAATCAACTCATTACATACATATGCCAGTTTGAGTATTACACAATTTTGATTTAACCAAGTCCTAAAAGAACTAAAAATATATGTAATAACATAGTCTACATAATAAATAGAGCTTCAACGATTCGATGCATCTGAATTTGACTACAGAGCTCACGATTCATACCCTGGTATTTTCGATTCAATTCGCTTTTTAGTTCCAGTTCGCCAAACTGTTATTTGGTACAGTAATCACGGTTTTAGCCACGCTTAGTCACGTCGTAGTCGCTTCCGTTATTTACCAGAAGTAAAGTTTAGTAAAATGGCTTCCGTCATTATGCTGAAAGATCCTCCATAGAAAAATGTTCTAGTCACATTTTCACAAAGATGAATGAGAATGCTGTTACATATATAAAATCGAATCGAAAAAATCGAAATCGAATCAGTTGACAGTTGAATAGTTGAAGCTCTAATAATAATGCAGCCGAGTTTGACAGTTCTACAATCGGGGGAAAAATAATTCAACAATTTCACACCACGCATACAAATATAAACCAGTCAAACCTAGATATGAAGTAACAATTTTTTTTTAATTACTACAATATAATATCTATAGCTTCATGTATGAAAATAAAGTTCTTGGATTTCTAAAAAAAGAAATATAAAAAAAAAAATATGAATATTAAAAAATATAAAACACCCTAACAAACTTGAAATGGAATTTAATTCCACATAGAATGCAATTAGTCAACAGGCACAGTAAGTTTTTTACAAAGCGCTGTAAGCTATAAATATATAACTCTGGAATGTTCCAACTAATAGGAATATTTTTGTAATATTTTACAAGAATTGAAGTGAAATATTCTATAATCCCCTCTATAATGATCTTTTATTTTAATGCTAACAAAAATGTTTAAGCTATTTGCCTTTATCTAAATATTTTAATCAAGTTCAACGCTTGCCTTCCAAGATATAACAATAGATACTTTTTTTCAAACTTTTATATTTACTTCAAGTCTGACACCCATCAAATTGTAGCAAAATCATTGAGCATGCTTACTTAATTAGAAGACATTTATTGCGTAGTTTTTTTAAAAATCTTGCAACTCGTGACTCTTTCACCGATTTTCTTTCAAGATTCAAAACCTATAACCAATCTATGAGACAAAATCCGTTCTAACACTTTCAGGGGATCGCATAACCTATTAATATGCAATGTAATATTTCAACAAAAAAATCATTGACTATGAAAATAAAACAACAACAACAAGATGACAAGAAAAAACAAGAAGAGCTACAACATATATCCCATCACACAAGATAATTGAATCAAACAATAAAATGAACAATACACTGTCACCCTGACAAATTTACCTGATCCTGCTTATCTACATTAGCATAATTCGGGTGTTTTTCAGCTGTTTTTTCTAGCCGTTATTCAGCTACTAGTATATTCCCAATGCCAAAAAGTATATATTTCCCAATTTGAATCTAAAATTTCCCAAAAAATCTGAAGAAAACATTTTGATTCAAATTAGACAAAAATTGACAAAGTTGGAGGCTTTTCTTTAACAGACAGTTTATTTTATAAATAGCAATTGTCCATTAGTTAATTACTATATCCTTTACTTTTAGTCCTAATATTTTGCTGTAATTGCTAATCTTTCTCCAAATTTCTAAGATTAACTAACAAAAAATCCCAATTAGAAGGGTATGGGTCATCTTCCCAAAATAAACACTGTAATTTCACACCGGACTAATTAGCAGTAACAGTATTTATTTTCAGCTTTCATGATGAAACAGATGTGTAAGGTACCAAATGTACGTGTTTAATAAGTTCCTGTATGCACAGGTCAGGATCAGCTCATGCAATTTGTACGAACAATAACAACATATATTTTAGTATATAAGACATCTGAAGCCTTATTCCCAAACATTTATAAGACTGAAACTCAGACTTAGACTTTAAACTTTTAAATTAAATGCTCCTACGTTGCTATAGTGCAATTTTATCAACCACGTACGTATGAATATATTACCTGGTCCATAGGTGTATTGAAATGTTCGTGTTTGTCTGTAAGCTTGAAAGAGAAAGGGCTGTGGTTGTGTTTTGATAGGAAAGTAATCAAAACAGCAGTTCGTTATAGCTTCACGCACGAGAATATTTCCTTACCTAAATTGGCATGGATAGGTCCTTAAAGTTCATGCACCTGTTCACGGTCAATCTAACTATACATATGTATAACAGTATAGATTATAATACAAACTGGCAAAAGCGTAGAGTGGGTAGCAACAATTACTCTGGAAAAAGTTCATTTGTTTGGATTGAATGATAACGAAAGGCTGGTAAATATAATTTTTGCAAATTTAAAGTCGAAGTCTGAGTTTTGGTCTTATGAATGTGCTTGTGAATAAGGTCCCCGACGCGACAGAATAGGAAAATGAACACCGATTTTTTGAACTGACAAACTAACAGGAGAACAGGCCTACTAAATGCACCACTATAAAGCCTTCATAATTATTCAAGGGCTGTTACAACAGTACTTTGATAAATGTACAATATACATGAAAGGCCAAAACCAATTTACATCTGTTTCCAGTAACCTGCTGAAAAAAAAGGATGGTAGGGTTTTTTTCCTTTTCTTTTACACACATATGGATAGAAATCCCTATCTCTGACTTTAAGAATATTTAGCCATGTAAAAATGGTGGTTCAGTTGTTAAATATCAAAGTCAGCTGGGTGACAGGTAAAAAAACAACTTTGATATTAGGGCCTATATGAATTTAATTATAGGTTGCAATTTAACTTGCAAACAGGTTACGCATTAAATATATGTTACAAATTTTGATTAATAATTTTCCATCATCAAAAACCCTAAAATTCTACAGAATCTTATTTTTTAAAAACAAGTTTGATGAATTCCATTACATATGAACACAAATGAAATTGTAAGTAAAAATTACAATTTTTATCGGTAACAATTTATTTTTTTGGCCAACAATAGCAGCCCTAGTCACCGTAAGGCATTTGTGAATTCTGATGTCATTGCTTATTTCACTAGCGTAATATCAAAATCATACATGAGTGTTATTACACATGTATGGGATGTGAAATTCATGGTGTAGATATTGTTATGACAAGCAAAAGCAGTTTGTGCCCACAAGAAATGGCACATTCAGGAAAATAAGACCTAGATTGTTGTCCAAACAATGGGAGAGGGCAAGAAACTAATAGATTCGGAAATAATTCAAAATGTGGTCCGTGTAGATGATGATGATGTCAAAACTGATGACCTTGACAAGAATGGAAGAGTTCCCTGTATCAGTTTATAATGCAGATCTAAATTATCTAATATCAGATTTATGGATTGCCATCACCCCGTGCTTTTCTTTGAGCCGTCACAAATTCTACATACTCAATATATCTGAAAAACAATAAGGAAAAGCTACAATTTTTTAAGATATTTAATAAAATTTGATTCGAGAAGACGAACGGTAACAAAATAAAACAGTGAGAATTTGACTCTGTGAGTACCTACATTATACAATGGATGTTTAAACTGTTTCCTGTGTTTTCCCCACTTGTGGGGAATGGTGACCTGGTCCGAGGCCCTTTGAGAGGGAAAATGTGGGGAAAGCAATAAACACTACACATTTCTATTTCCAACCCTTGAATCTTGTCTCCAGTGGCCAAGTGGTTAAGGCATGCGCTTTGGGAGCGGAAGGTCGAAGGTTCGAATCCCGGTCCTGATATGGCTGGTTGGTGAGCCGCCAGCTAGTTAAATAATAGTTACCATGTGCCTACCTGCTTGGTGCCAGGCATTAAAGGATAGGAATCGTGAAGTACATGTGCAACAGAAAGTAGGTGTTTCATGAGACAAAAATTGCTGGCCCGTTCAATAGGGGTGACACTTTAATAATTCAACACTTTTATAATACCACAATCATCTTAATGACTAAATCAGCATTATGAGATAAAGGGATATTTTAGGGGCCAATGTTTCTGATTTTCTGACTGAAACAATCAACAGAACTGAATGAGAAGGTCTTTACACAAAAGAAGGAGAAACTCTACACTTTTCAGAGATGGGAATGGGGCTGAATTTTGGCCCCAAATCGACCAAAACACTGGGGTCAATCAAAACATATTTACTCTCAAAGAATCAAGTACCTGTTGTCATGCTCCAATTTACAAGTTGAGTGAAACTTTCGCCTTTACATTCAAGCATATCAATATAGACCTCATTAAGAACCAAAAATCCTTTCTTTTTACAGATTGAGGAGGTAACAAGTCTATTTGCATGTAAATAAAATAGAAGATAGAATAGACTGGTTTTGTTTTCTCTCCTCTTCTATTGATCTCTATAATAGGTACCGTAAATATAAGTTGTTATATCGATAATAATGTCAAAATGGGGAAAACCTTCAAAAGAGATGCTCAGTTGAAGTGGTTTTAAGCTATGACATAATTTTTTATGTATACTAATTTAACACTACATCATCAGATAATAAATACTTCTTACCCATCTACATTTAAATCATCTTCTTTTAGCACCATATCTACTATGTTTGCGATTTCATCATCAGAAAATACTTTTCCTTCGTAAGCTTTCTTTTCTGTTTCGCTCGTTTCTTCTTCTGAAATTGAAATTTAAGCGCTAATTAAATATGTACCAGGGTTCTAGAAATTGTCTTTAAATACAGTAATCCCGGACTAATGTACATGTTAATGTTGATTTGTCCATCATGGGGGGCTAGTTGTACAAACAAAGAACATGGTACAGATTAACAGTTAAGTAGGCATGCATAGCAGTCTTGTCCCAAACTAAGTCCAACTCAACTGCTGGTAGCCCAAATACAGCAATAAGACTTGTCCGGGACGTCGGGCTAGTGGCCTTCTAGAGCCCAGTGTACTGGGACATAAATTCACAGAACATGAACAAAATAAGCCAGACCAGCCCTCGAACTCCCAAAGAATCTCAAACTGATATATTTCTCAAGTAAAGATACAGTAAAACTTCACTCAAAGACCACCTCAATATATGACCACCTCAAAATTAAGAGCACAATTTTTAAGTTCATTTTCACTGTTTTGAAAGATGTATTCAACTCCCGACATTAAGCCACCTCGTTAAGAACACGAGTCTTCAAGGGTTCCAAGGGTGGTCTTATTACTGAGGTTTTACTGTATTTCATTTCAAGTATGATGGAAATAAATGCATCAAACAGTCTAGTCAATGATAATAGCATTTGTATGTCTAGATATAGTACAAAAATCAGCATTTTTTGACTGAGCACTCTTTGACTTAAAGGAATCCTGGTACATTTTGTAAATGCTTTTAAACAAATGTACACTTAAACACTTCATTGTCACTTTTCGTACATGTTTCCCAAAACCACAAATTTATACAAGAGTCCGATTCAGGTGTTTTCCATCATGGACTCATGTAAGTTCCAGAAAACTTTTAAGAGAAATAATGCAGTGTTTTGGAGTATGTCTGTATAAAGGCATTAACATGCCATTTTTTTACAATTATTACTTGGCACATTTTGATAAAAAATAAAAAATATACGACCTAATAATCTTTCTTTCAAATGTATGATCTTGAAAATCAATGATTGAGAGATATCTCAATTGAAATCATTAGTAAAATCCAGGCCAGGGCTTTGAAATATTGAATTACTCAAAACTCAAATTTAACTCCGCTGAATATCATTACAGAGATATGAGGATGCCTAGTGAATGACAATGCTTACTGACTAGAGTCAGTGACCTTTTTGATGTGTTCACTTTTTTGAGAGTTGAGAGTGAATCTGAGATTCAGTGTATGTGAATGTTTATAATTGTTATTCCCAGCACTAAATTATTACATAATCAAACTTAGATTAACACTCAAATCTCTAAGTTAGTGTTTAAAAGAATAGTCACCACTCATTTAGCCATCATGTAACTCACTTTGCTTTCTCATATCTCTATAATGAAACAGTCAAACCTGTCTGTAAAGACCACCCATGGGAACAGAAAAATGTGGTCTTTGTTTACAGGTGGTCTCTATTAACAGATTAAATATCATTGCAAATGGTCCGATGGGAGATAAAATTGGTGGTCTTTGCAGACAGGTTTTGCAATAGTGGTCTTTGTTCGCAGGTGGTCTTTAACACTGTTTGACTGTACTCAGTAAATGTTGAGTTCTGAGTGGCAAGTGCTGAGTAACATTATAATTAAAGACACATAACTAGCTTGCTGTACATATTTTCATTCTTCAACAATCAGCATCAAATTCTAGCGTTGGCCTCTCATGACCCAGTAATAGTGCATGGGAATAAAACAATGATGAAACAGAAAAATTGCATTTAAAAAAAAACAACGTTTCTGTCATCAAGCAAATACAAATGTATTGCAAAAACCGTAACAAAAAGTTTGGAAACAATGAATGCTCAATAACAATGCAATACCAATGTTAAATGTTCCAAGCCAGGCCAACAAATGCTGTGCATCATGACAATGTTACAGTGCACATGACACTGTACATACAGAAGAATCCCATGTAAAGTGAGTATTTGCAAACCACAGCTAAGCTATCCAGTTATGACACTGTACGAGTACAGAAGCTCCACCCATCTCATTAATATGCACAATGGGTGGAGTTAAGTAAGAAGCAAATATTACCAGACATCACAGCCAGATTCCATGATGTTATTTACTACGGAGTCCATATATCGAGATGTGGTTTGACAGATTTTGTTTACATACAGTATTACAGACATATATACCTTCAGTCATTGTTACTTGTTCATTAAAAATTAAACTGTGATTAATAATTCATAGCTGTTTGTGTTTATAGAAAAAGAATTACTCATGAACTAGGTTATAAAACATGGTACATAATTATGTTCAAGTATCTACTAGCATTCAATATTGGATTTGACACAGGCTCTATAATACCCTGAATTTGTCGCAAGAACTAGATAGTAAAACCCAGGAATCAGTCATCGAGTGAGATTAGTACAAGTTATGAGAAATTGTTTCACAATCGATGTAAAATGGATACCTTTAAGCTGTAGTTTTCTTGTTTAAGCTCTAGATATTTCTGATCATAAATTAATCCAAGAAAAGGCAGGCCTTTTTCTGCCCATTTTGGGAAAAAGTCCCAAGATTAATTGGGAAAATTTGCATCGTAAAATTTGTCAACTTGGGAAAACTTAAATCACTTCATCTCCAATTCATAGTTAAAAGATCAGGCTTTTCTTATCTAAATTTTATATTATAAACAAGCATTCTAATCTACATTTCTTATATCAACTGTCAAAAAGACTCACAAAATGTCCACACACATTTATGACACAAGGGACAATAATGGCCACAGTTATTCAAAGAGCTTCAAGATATACCAGATCGCTCCAGAAGATGATTTTTTGTAGGTACTTCTGATTGGGAAAGAGTGGAAGCATGTCTTTAATTTCATTTATAATTAAAATTTGGCCATAGACAATAAATAAAAATTACTGGAAGGTATTTCACTTCCGAACCTCAGAATTATTCATTCAAACACTAGCAAATAAAAAAATACCAAGCACATTTCTTTCGAAATTTAACGAATGTTTCGCCAAACAGCCTCATCAGCATTACAACAAATAAGCCAAAACTATTTTTTTTTCTCGCAAATCAGTCTGTTCTTTTTTAGAATTACATGTATTAATTTACCACCAAAAAAAATCATATTAAAAGCAATTATATTAAAGCCAACAAATATAATTAATACCAAGCAACATTAAATGGGTAGTCTGATGCCAAAGTGAACTAACCCTCACATAGGTCATTTTGAGAAAATTGACTTTAAAGTATTTTGAATTCCCTATTAAAAAAGACGATAATTTGTAGACAACATAATTATGACAATAGTTTTTGAAAAAACTAATTTTGTGGGATAGTTCATTTTGGCATGCATACTTCACTTCCAAACTTGAAATAATGCCAAAGTGAACTACTGGTTCCTAGTTCAGTCAGGCTTAGTAATGTGGAAGAACCTATAGTAGATGTGGGTTAGTACACCTATTCAAAACCTCCTGCTATTATAGACATCTTAGAAAGCTGGAAACTAGACCAAAATAAAAATCCCTTTTTAGACAGTAACAAGGAGTTGATAGCTCAATTTTCATGAAAATGTGGGTTAGTTTGCTTTGGCATCGGACCATCCAAATAAGCAAGGCATACTGGTTAAGGGGTAGATCACCTGACTTCTGATCTGAAGGTCGTGAGTTCGAACTCCGCCTTGAGAGGTTATACCGCAAACTTCACAATCTCTGAATAGACGAAGTCTGGCGTTCGCAAAAAATGGGTTTTTACCCGCGATACAAACAATATTTAATTTAAGATCTATTGAAGTTCAGTCAGACATTAAATCCTCTCTTTGTTTTACTTGTAATATTCCACCATGTTTACGGCATATTGTTGTGTATACCGCAGGATTTGAAGGTAAAATTTATATTTATACCAATCCGGAGTATATTCCATTGTGTGAGCACTAGTTGGTGGCTAAGTGAGCAGTCATTAAAAAATATTAATTCAAGTTGTTACCCTGTTACACAATGGATGTAAAATGAATAAGTTTAAACTAAAGATTTACAGCAAAATCATCATAAGCAACAACAACAGCGATAGCAGCAGCAACAAAAACCGGAGCAATAACAGACGCAGAATTGTCAACAAGGACCACAAAAATAACAAGACCGAGAAACAATCTGTCACAGTCTCCACAGGGATTACGATCTTGCGAAGAAAACTGAAGAAAGAACCGTTAAATTAACCTTACAGGCATACTTGTAAAGGCGGATGAAATGTTGTGTGACAGAAAGCAAATCTCTCGGGACACTGATATTTGATCAGGAGCAATCAGACAAGATGACCATCATGATAATTGAAAGGAATTCACAGTGGACAATTAAGGAATGGGAAATCCTCGTTAGTGTGGTCACATAATGGTTCAATGAGTGACATACTGGGCGGGTGGGGAGACTACAATGAATATTGTCAATACCGGCACTTTTAACATGGTAACAATGTGATTTCTGTTTTTCCCCCGATCATCATGTTTTACAATGATTTAAACTGAAAATTTAGAGACATGATGATCAACATTCAATCTTTCTGGTTCGTCAGATTAAGAACTGGAAGCTAGTTCAGACACTTTTAAATCCTTCAAGGGTAGGATTTTTTTTTTAAAATCTACATCTTCAGTAGTTTTCTTATACATGTAATAAAGATTTATTCAAAATATTGAAACATACAGTTAACCCTCACCTACAGTAAAACCTCACATAATGACCACCTCTATAATAAGACTACCTCAAAATTAAGACCACACTTTTCAAGTCTATTTTGAGTGTTCCGCTCTTTATTGAACTTCAATATTAAGACCAGTTTTCAAGGGTCCCACAGGTGGTCTTTTTATTGAGGTTTTACTGTATATTGAAATATATAACGAAAGTATTTTTTCATATCATATTTAAGATTCCTCATCAATTCATAATCAAATTCAAATAAATAATGTGGAACAAAATCATTTTTTTGTTTCTGATAAATGATTACTATTCTCTAAAAGATACGTCAGTTGACTGTCGCTTGAGTTTTTTTTTACCAAATGGTTTTACCTATGCTGTATAGAAGCAAAATCCTGACTTTTATTATGCTAGTCTGATATTGTGATAAGAACTTTAAGGTAGAAGACCATATATTAGGGCATGTCTGAAAATCAGAAACAAAACAACTTTTAGTTATGCCTAGTGAAATAAAAGGATGCAGTATTGCTGCAATCCTATGTGCAATCATATCATATAAAAAGGTCACCATCTGGTGCAAGCAGGTGGTATTAAAATACCTGTCAGGTTTTATCTATATAGTACATGACAATCATTGGTATCGCAGTACATGTACACTTATCCATGGGCAGGTGCAGAACTACAGTAAAACCTCAATAATAAGACCACCCTTGGGACCCTTGAAAAGTGGTCTTAATATTGAGGTGGTCTTAATATTGAGGTTGAATGAGTGGAACAGTCGAAATGGTCTTGAAAATTGTGGTTATAATATTGAGGTGGTCTTATTATTGAGGTGGTCGTTAAGTCAGGTCTTACTGTATTTTATCTACTTCTTCATCAAAAGTTAAAAATCCTTGCGTCAATCCCCCATCTATTTCCCCAGTACTTACATACAGGACGGAGATCAATAGTATTTTGATTAATTTCTTAAATATGTAATAAAAAATGTGTACAATGGTAACTGTTAAAACATATTAGCATCAAATTTCCACATTCTTATTTTAACAGACCATAATATTTTAACTGCAATTGAACATAAAACATACATAAATTGGCATTAAATTCCCACATTTAAATACAAGTATATGAAACTACTATACTCCTATATTTACAATTATACTATACTCATATATTCACAATTATACTATACTCATATATTTACAATTATACTATACTCATATATTCACAATTATACTATACTCATATATTTACAATCATACTATACTCATATATTCACAATTATACTATACTCATATATTCACAATTATACTATACTCATATATTTACAATTATACTATACTCATATATTCAGAATTAATTTATTATATAATCATACTACATAATATAAGACTATTATAAATGAATTGTGAATATATGAGTTTAGTATAATCACATATATATGAGTAAAGTAAAGTCTTCCCGGTAGCGCCATTGACCGATTTTTCGTGTTCCACAAACATGACTTTATATATATATACAGGGTGTAAAAAAAGTTTGTTCACAAAGTCTGAATTTTAGTATTTTTTTAAAATGCTCATTTCATCTATGTGGCTATTGACCAATAGTTTCCTTCTGCGTGAGAGTTCTAAATAAAACAGATATGCATGAAAAAGCAGTATCTTACATTATGCGAAATACAGCCTTGATTCATTATCGTTATTTTCATTTTACCAAAATTCAAACTTTGTGAACAAACTTTTCTAACACCCTGTATATGAGTATTATAGTCTTATATTATGTAGAACTATATATAGATTGTAACTTAATATACTATTATAAATTGATTGTAACATACAGCATCATCCATATATACTTGAAATGGGGAAAGGAGGAATTTGTAATATTTTCTATAAAAAATTGTTATCCATGTTTCAGTTGCACAGTTTCACGAGGACTTCGATCAGTACTTCAGAAAATAAAATTTAATATCAAGGTACATTGAAAAATAGGGGTCATCTGAGATGATAAGTGTTAAATTTATAATGACCTAACAGATAAAATATTTTGCCATGGGAAGGCCACATGTACGGAACACACTGACAGTAAAACCTGTTCAAACTTCCCCCATATAGATAAACACATGGTGTGCTTCACAGTAAGAGAAATAATTGCCGAGAGTAGTAACAGCTGACCAATTCATTCAAATTGAGCGACCCTATCATATGACCATACCATGTGACCATACCATGTGACCATACCATGTGACCATATAATGATTAGGCCTGCATGATACAGCCATGCATTCAGTAAAGGTATTTGAGGCCATTGTTTTGTAATGTTCTGCAATTTGGTTCCCCGTGTGCAGGCAATGTGATACGATGGGCCAGGGATACAATACAAAACGTTCGCGACTGTTCAACGTACCTGAACGCAGGGCAGGTGATTCTCGGCTCAGTTTTGATAACTACCCTTTTGGTTTTCATTTGTATTAAGTTTGGTTATAAAGATATATAAAATAAATAAAAATTTTAGTAACTGATATTGACCAGACTCGGTAAATAGAATAGACCAATGTGTTTTTATATAAGTATGGTATATGGTTTGCAATCATTGATAGAAACAATTTAATGGGCAAAATATGTTGCTGATATTTTTTATGAATAAATTATTAATTTTTAAGGAAAATCACTGACCACAGCGCCAATGTGAATTTCAAGACTTAAGGGTCGCTGGAAAGCCTGCAGTAACCTGACACCAGGCCAACCATTCTTAGTACCACCCTTTAATGCAAGTGTATGTAAAAAAGCTATGAGTACAAATTGTATGTCTTTGGTATGTCTGAGTCACAGGAGATTGTCATTATTCTCTCCCCTACATATCTCTTCAAGAACTCATGACCATCTCCTGTGGTCTAAGTCGGTTAAAATCGGACTAAAATCCTGCCTTTCCACAGCTGAGGTAAATATTCTACTACTGAGCGACTGGGCCAGTGTGATTTATGGGTGAAAATACATAACTTCTATACAAAGTTATATAAATGAACAATACATGTACACTAAAAAAGCAAGCAACAGTACGTGTTCCTTATGTAATATATGCAACTCTACCACAGCCATCAACAATAGCCAACACCATATTTACTCCATCATAAGTCTCCAGTCAAAGAAGACTGCCACTGATATAGACCATAATACTTTTCTACCAAATAGAATATAATTAACACCCAGAATGGAAAAAAATACTGAAATTAACTCTTAAACTGAGCAAAGTTAACATCAAACCTTTACTCAAATCAAAGACACAGGTATCATCCATAAAACTCTGTAAAAACATCCCCTCAAAAAACATATTCTAAAAAATGTCTAATATTTTACTTACCTTCATGAAAATGTGTAATAGCTTTGGTGATTTCTGTACCATCTAATTTATTATTTCCATCATAATCATGTAATTTAAAGTAATGGAATTCTAATTCTTCTTCTGACATTTCTTCTTTAGGTTTATCCACAACGTCTTTCAAATGTTCCTTTATGTGGCTGTAAACAAGGTCAAAATATCAATACAAAGGCTATCATTAATTAATGACATATACTTGATTATCTTCCACTTTTTCTTGGAATGGGGACAAGGAGGATTGATTTAATATATTCCGCGATTATTGTTCACACTGTGAGGTTTATATGGGCAAGAGTATGATACATGTGAGGCTGGGTACACCCTCAAACCATGTTTAGACCCCACCCTTAAACCAAGTTTAAACCCCACCCTTAAACCAAGTTTAAATTCCACCCTTAAACCAAGTTTAGACCCCACCCTCAAACCAAGTTAAGACCTCACCCTCAAACTAAGTTTAGACCCTACCCTCAAACCAAGATTAAACCTCCACCCTCAAAACAAGTTTAGACCCCACACTCAAACCAAGTTAAGACCTCACCCTCAAACTAAGTTTAGACCCTACCCTCAAATCAAGATTAAACCTCCACCCTCAAACCAAGTTTAGACCGCACTCAAAAACAAGTTTAGATGCCACCCTCAAAACAAGTTTAGACCCCACCCTCAAACCAAGTTTAGACCCTATCCTCAAACCAAGTTTATACCCTATCCTCAAACCAAGTTTAGACCCTATCCTTAAACCAAGTTTATACCCTATCCTCAAACCAAGTTCAGACCAGCATGTAAGGTCCATTATCCTATAGCCATAAAAACTACTGTGTGCTGATATTCTGGAATTCAATATTCCATATTTTAGACAAGGATTCTGGTAAGGCACATAAATGGTCTACTAGATTTACTCCAATGGTACGAATACATGTGTTAAACTTTAATAATACAGTGTAGTTGATACTTCAATTACCAAGAAGGCCATTAATGCTACTAAGCAAACTTCAAACTTCCCTTTTTTATAATGGGACTTTAAGTTTATGTTACAAAAATTAGCAGGTACAGGTATGGACATTTTTAGCTATTCAAATTGATGCAGACCCCACCCTCCAGGCTGACACCTGAGTACAACCACCCTCAGTAAGCCAAGTGGACAGCTTCCTAACTTACAAATTCTACACCGAAGGGAATTTAAACCCCCAGCGGTAAGGGCAAGTGATTTGTGTACTGTAAGTTATTAATGCTACAGAATAGCTGTCCTATACTTTAACTGAGCCAATTAATATTCTTAACTGAACTAATAGTCAAAACCTGGATGGTTGTAGTATTTTGTTTTATTTCCAGAATAAATAACAGCAAGCAAAAGAAAAGAAACAAAGAGGCTGTGCAAAGATTCTATAGGACAGAGAGAGGAAACATGTGTATAAAGGGAGTCAATAAAAAAGAATAGAAAACTTTACCAAGAAGAATTACCTCCCCTGATAGTAGTACTGGTATTACTGGTGTCCAGTGGTAACAAGGACAAAGGAAAAATATACATTTCCCTCACTAATCAGACCATACTTCAATATTATTATAATTAACAGTATTTCGCGAATAGAAAACATTTTATTGTACACTTTTCTATTTTCTCCAACTACTTTCTCAATTTTCCTCATAAACAAATATATAATACATCTTGTTAATCTATTACTTTCCTTTCGTACTAGATAAACATATTCGTTCTTATTACTTGAAACATCTCACCTACCTTCTTACATGCTTCATGGTACGAAAGATCATATTTCCCCAAAAAAAGTATAATCATAACATGGTGAAAACAAAATGAAGAACAGGTACTGATATATTAAGGGTTTTCTCTTAAGTCTTTCAGGTTAACAGATGATTTCCAGATTTATGGGTAAATCACTATGTAAAACATATACTACAAAAGTATTCCTACTATCTCAATTCATAACACAGGTAATCATATTTATTCCTTATATTCCTTACTTCTGAACAAAATAAACACTTGACAATCAAGACAAGCAGCCAGAAATTTCTATAAGCATGATATAAAAGTAACTAGCCCGAGGCTTTGGGCTATTTGTACACAGTGTTGACTGTACTATGTAAATTGAATGATACTTGAATAGTACTTACTGGGCATCATGAGGATTTACTCCAAACCCATCTTGGTGTCCCCTTATGTCAGCATGACCTCCAGGAGGTTGTGGTGGTACATCGCCGCCTTGTTGATCCAGATTGGTTGGGGGCACACCGGGAGGATGGGCTTGCTGTACTGTGTAACACACACATACAGACAGAATTACAAGGACTTGGTAAATCATACTGATAGTTCTGTAATTACAAGAATATAAATAATAATATAGACCTATCTTCATATGAAGGTATAAAATAATTAGAGTACAAGAACTTAAATTAGGTGTTGTGTATTCCTATCTTAATATATATGTAATATGACACTGCATGAGTTGGGTTATAATTGCTTCTCTGATAGTAGACAGACTCATTTGTTGTTTAGCTCTACATATATGAATAAATGTTCATACAATAAAACTCTCTCGCTCTCTCTTATTACATACTATAGTAGTTGATATTAAATATGTACCAAACATAAAATTAGGCAGGAGAGAAGAATGATTAGACAGGTGTAAGATACAAAACTGTATATCATGGCATCAATCAATAGGTATCAATATATATATACATGCCAAAGCAAAATGTTATCAGTTCATTAAAATTTTGAATACCAGTGTCCTAATTTGATTATTCGAGTATAATGAAGGTTATGACTTAATTTATGTGACAGACCATCAAGGTTTGGGTCTGTCTTGCTTATGAAAACATAGCATGTATCCTCATCTAATAGACAGTTCACAATTGCATTCCTTGTACAACATAGATATATAAACAATTGTGAAGCAGACCAGTAAAGCTACAATAATCTGCCATGATCGTGGTACTTATTTATAGATCTATTAGATGAAAACAATGTCACATCAAATCAAGCCTAATATTATGTTGTCTGGCTACTACAACCAATATTCCATTTTGTGGTTAAGATTTGACAAATTTTACAGTGCTATAAAATGTGCCAGCCTACAGGTACACACCAATGTGGATTACCTAATGTTAAGTGGTGTTGTAATGTTTTGTTACTATTTTGATCATGATATTTCACATGTCAATGAATAAAGTATAACAACAAAATATTATATTCAAAGACTAGCCTCACACCGTACCTTTGTTATAACAGCATGTAAGGACAGTGTAACATATTGCATTTTAAAACATTATTTTTCTCTCCCTGGTGTCAACAAGATTACATGGATGAGACAAAACACGTTATATTAACACTACAATTAATACTCTGAATTGAATTAAACGTTCTACTGTTCGTTAAGGATCCAAGTATGGCAATTTCCATCACTAAAATCAGCAATTTCAACATTATGTTACTATCCGAGTACTAGTCCACTTTCAAGGATCCTGTTCATATTTTGCTAATAGTAACATAAACTTACATAAAAATGTACACACAAACTTAAATACTTGATGCTTAAAGTTGAAATGAACACTAGATCAAATATATAACCTACCTTTCACAAAATAAACTCAAAATTATGTTACAACTCAGATATCCGTGTTGATGAGGTGTCACTAATACACCGGTTGTTACTCTTCAATTTAGAGGTAACGTTCGCGCTAACACGTTGTTTTTAAAAATGACTGCTGTTACTGTTGATGACGAATTGGACCTGGACACAATTGTAAGCTGACATTCCTGACACTTGTTATATTCACACATTATGATAACTGGTTGATTTAAATCAAACTATGAATGAGATATCCAGATTTTGGCTCAAACCGTACGAAATACTGCTCATAATGCCTTACTGTCACTGACCTAAGTCAGTTGGGTTCACTTTCTGTTTCACCATAGTCCTATAAATAAGACCCTACATGCCTTATTTCACATTTTGACATTTTCAGGTAATATGCAAAGTGAAAGTAAATGTAAAATAACAACATAATGAATGTTTATGGTACAGTATAATATTTTGGACTAGTTAAAGTACTAGTTTCACCAGGGCATTATCTATAAATTGTTCCTTAATCGAGTTGTTCACAATTTTATTGTAAGTAACCAGCTGTTTGAATGGGCGACATAACTTATTTAGTACAGTGTCATAAGCATTTCAACTGGAGTTCTACATTAGTATTATTGTTACTAGAAGGTCATGTAGTGCTTATGTAAAAACTTCAGTGCTGGATAAAACATGATGTACTGTTTTACATTAACTTGTATGCTAGTAAGTTTTCATCCTGGCAATATAAATTGGTGAGATTAAAGAATAGAACCAGTCCATTACTGCGGCTGATTGGAAAAACATGCGTCTACAGTTTCAGTAGCAGAGAATTAGATTTTAAAACTGTTTCTATGTTGAATCCTCTTACAGCAAGATGTATGTCACCAGCTACATGATACAGGCTCGCCAGCAGTTCAGTGGTTGAAGAAACTTGGAGAATCTATACTAGATGTTGATAATTTTACTTTGTTGGGTAAAGTTTATTAATTTTACTACCATAATATATATGTTACTATAAAATTAAGATGTGGTGGAACATTGAACGTACGTTACACTGTATCTTTAATTATTTGTCACGAAGGGCCAGATTGTATGATTGCAGTTACATTATGGACTAGGCACTGCTGTCATGGGGGTCATGAAACTCCATTGAGTTCATTTTTAAATTCACTAAGGAAGTATTTCATTGTTGTTGAACACTTCGACCATCAATTGGTCTTCATCAAGGGTATATATATGGACTGTATAAGAGGTAAAGTTTGTGGTATGGAAATATATAAGCGAATTAAGTGAATTCAAGAAAATGGCTTGTTCACTGTCTGAAATTCTTTTTGACATACTTCACTATTAATTTAAACAATACTCATTTTGGCGATTTGTGAACCTACCTGCTTGAAAAGGTCTGAAATCTCTAATTTCTGAACTTTAAAATTTCGTCACAAATTCCACTAATGCAGCACTCCTGCTAGGTTTTTATTATTTATCGCTAAAATCAAGTTAAGAAAATCAGATGCTTTCTAGGGAACAACCTTGTTTCATCAAATTTACTGTAGTCCTTATCTAGTCTACATTTGTATTTTACTTAAATTGTACTTGTATTACTTATTTTTGTTAACCAGTAATGAGCATTATTCTTTGTTTGTAGAATTTGCTGATGTGAAAGAGAGACAAAGTGTGAACTTTCCTCTGCTTCCGCGCATGTTCCATTTGTTACGTGAATGTCTCCTAAATCATAGATGGTCAGCAGGATTACAGGTGTTTCAGAATGTTACTCCTCTTGCAAAAGACACGAGTCGAACTATCTGGAAGGTTTGTGACTATTTTGTGTTTGCTGATGTTTGATTTTTTACCAGAATTTGATTTGCAACAGTTAGTTGCGTTTTAGCACAACCTGGCCCCCATTTTAATGAAGATTTGACATCACTCTGAATGCAGATAAGAGACTTTAGTCTGAGATTAGAAATTTGAGTATATAAACCAGGCTTGAAATTCAAGTATCTAATTGGATGGTTCTTAGCCATAAATTGACCAATGGCTGGGCGGCAATTTCAATTTTATCGATGTGGGCCCATGTGTTGCTAGTTATAGTTCTGTTTATTTAGTTAAATGGGTTATAATGTACACTAGACCAGAGCATTTCCTATTACCTTTTAATTGAGATGGCATTTTATACACAATACTTATTAAATATCAGAGAATATAAGAAGTTGTGTATTGATTATTGTTAGAGATTGTCAGTCTACAGGGTACAACTATTCACAAAACAAGTGTTTTAATAAATACCAGGCCTTCCTTACTTAATGTGCATTTGCCGTGAAAGTGGCCTGTACTCAAGTATTGTTAAGTGTCTTAATGGGGAAATATATTTTTGGCTGTGTATTAATAAATGTGAAACTTTAAATGACCATAATATTATTATGAAGTAATGAATAAAATAATTAAATACATATACCTGCTTACCTACCTTCCCACCTTAATCCATGCCAAACAAACAGTTTTTGTTAGGATTGCCCTATGCATCTTTCTACAGGAGGTAACAACTTCACTTTTTGCGTTAATGCTTAAAAGCTCTGATTTGAAAATTGGTTTATAAATAAATGTATGCCAGAATAATGTCCAAATATTCCAAATAGTCTAAACTTGAATGATTGTCTTATTTTCAAAATATTAGTTTGACTTTCGTTTCAGCATTGTTTAGTTAAATCTTCACAAACCAGTGCATATCTCTAGATGATGATTAACTGAGATTAAATACCTGTCTTTTAAGTTAATATACATGTGATGTTACTTTAACATTAAAATTGAAAGTAAGATTATGTTGAGAGATATATATAAAGTATGATATCAACCTTTGTATATCAGATTGGATCAGAATTACTTACTGTAGATGGAAGAGAGAACAGTGATTTAATGTTACAGCTATTCAAGTAAGTTAATCCTACATTCTGTAACTTGCATTCAAATCATACATTCTGAAATGTGCTATCATTTGATGGTCATGTGGAAAGTCATCACTAAACAATTGATACCAAACATACGAGCTGTTCCATGACTAAATCATGTATAAGTGACATTGATGATGACGTCAAATATTTCCTGGTGAAAGTTTTGAAGTCGCTAACTAAGCACTTTCTCGAAAGTGTTTTGGTTGTTTACTTTTGATTTATAGAATTATAAGAATGTGAAAATTTTTGTAAGTGTTGCAAATATTTGTTTATGATTTAATTACAGACAATTTTTAAGCATTCATAAATATTTCAGTAAATCATTTCTGACATGACGTCATCATTTTGTAGTCTAATTTAGATTTTATTCTTAATATTAGAATTGTTATACACAGAAAAGTAGAAGTTTGATTTTAATATTTTTGGTAGTAAATAACACTAGAAAAATATATCTGTTTAAAATGTAAAAATCTGCAGATGGATTTTTTGGTCAATATTGCTGGTTTTATCGTGGAAGTGCTCAATTATCATATGGAAGCCAGGGTGACGATATGAATTATCAACTCAGGGAAAATAATATCATCTGCTTCGTGTCTTCTTCAGTCACTGTTTGAGACTGCAACAGTTTTTGTGACACGGGTATCTCCAAAAGTATTTTAGAGTCGTGAAAGTTTTCAGGAAAGTTGATCAGCATGTGAAGTTGTGCACCTGGGGTTTTGTTTTAACTGGTTACAATTTTTTTGCGTTAGTAAACCTGGTTTTCCTGGAATTTTCATTTTCTTGTTGTGAGACATATTACAGCGAGAAATAATGTAAATTGCCTGCTGTATTGCACAAATCATTTCAAAACCTTTTTAAAAAAATTTTGATGTTATTTTATCTTTCTTTTCAAGATAGTGCTGTCAATGAAATTAATATCTGAAATGCCATTCTCAATATATTTGTACATGTACTTTTGTGACGACCAAACTTTTTCAGCACAAATTACTGGCTGTGTATCGGTGATAGAACCAATGTACCAGAGGGGCGTCTTATGTTCAAACATAGTTAATATCTTCAAATTACAATTTTTTGTTTAAAATTTACCATGGCCTAATCTTCTGAAAAGTAAATACTAAATTTATCAAGAATTTCCATAAAAATAAAATGGATTTCTTACCACTTTCAAGTTGTTTTTTAAATATCTATACAATTCACAAACTTTTCTGTACACATTCATTCAATCTGTGGTAGTTAAGAATTTGTTCATCTTGTTTCTTTGATCAATTGTATAGAGGGATCTGTTATATAAATTAAATGAAAAATTAGAGAAAATACAGTTGTCGTATCGCCATCTTATAGAAAAAAATACACGGCATTAGTAGTAAGTTTTCTTTTAATTCTTCAGTCAGATGAAGTTGATTACCGACTTGAATTCAAAAGAAGTGGTGATAGACTTTATGTCATATCTTCTCAGTATTGGTGAAAACAATGATGCTCTTGTAAAAATGCAGGTATGTTGTTATACTACTAACATTTAAGCTTCATGTAAACCATATTATATCTCAACTTATTAAGTGACTATGGATTACTCTAAAGCTGTTATCACATATCTGTGCATGTTACCATGATACCATAAGAATCATATTTCACAGTGCGCATGTCTTGGCTAGACTTGTTTTCTGTGATGATTTTTCTGAAGATGATATGTCTAGTTATTTCCCCCAACCTCTAGTTCATATATGTGTCTGTCTCTCAGATTTTTGGCCCAAATGCACTGAGCCTCGTTTCTGAGTCAAACGCAATAAAGATGACATCATATTTTCACATTATGACATCATGTTTTCACATTGATTGCAACAGCTTGATGAAACATTTCAGTAAAAGATTTATAATTCAACGGCGAGCAGAAGCAAAACAATTATCGGTAAACATTGAGACGGCCACTTTTCTTCAGGAAACGAACAATACAATGTATAGAGTTACATTTATTTGTAAAATATTTTTGTATCTGAAAACATTTTTCTGTACATAATTCGTGAAACTCAGATTTTTTTGTAGATCTAGTCTTGATGACCATATTAAAAATGCTGTAATTTGCTAAAAAATGTCATTATGCTTAAAACTTTTGTATTGTAGTGATCTACAAATGTCCGTGCATTCAGAAATGTTAATACAGTTGACACTCAATTGACCGTGAAGAAATTAACAAATTTATCCCGACCTATTGTTTGTGTCGCAATTAATTTGTTCACTGATTTATAAAAATAACATCGTAGTTTGCAATCTAATTGATAAGTGTTGCAGTGAATATTTACCCTTTTCATAAAACTGATAAATTCAGCCACTCGCCGTATATGATTAAATATTGTTGAAAAAGGGCATTAAACCCGAAAAAAAAGAAACACATATATTATGTCTGTGATATTATTTATTAAAAGTATACCAATTATCACGAGTCAATTAGTTTTACAACACCTGTAGCAAAACACATGAATGGTAAGTTTTACAACACCGCCATAGCAAAAATGCGTACATACAAGACAAGTAAGTTTGCCAGTACTGGAATCGGATATGTCGACATCCGAATATGTCAACATATTTTATCAGGTCCCTATAATGTCGACATAACGGGTTTCGACTGTAACTCCATTTCGCCCAGGTATGTCACTTTGGCCAAAAATCTCAGAGAATGACACCTATATATTGAAGTAGTTGGTTGTTTGCAGATGAGTTACTTATGGTTAGGTAGTTCTGGTTGGAAAACCTGGAACACTGGACAGTTATACATACCTATACTATTGAACAAAACAGTGAAATGTAGTAGTAAACCTAGTAGGAACTATAGCACAATAGTAAATAATTTCACATTGCTTCTTTTTGTCAGTTATTATGCCCCCTGCAATTCAAAGAATGGCGAAGGGTCATAAAGTGTTACCCCTATCTATCTGTGCGTCCATCAGGGCAGACTCTTGAAAGGATGGATGGATTCAGTAAATACGCCGCACATAATCATGGGGTAATAAAATACTGGAAAAGTTTGATTTCAGTCACAATTCACCCATTTTTGGAGGAGTTATGGCCCTTTTTAGACTTAAAAAGCCAATTGCAGGGGCATCAGTGTCCTATGGACACGATTGGTGTGTATTTTTTATTTTCATTTATCCCCCAAACTTGATCAATGATTTCCTACCATTCAGACACAATTTGTGAAAAGGGAGTTTGTTTGTTCTATGACAAATAAACTGTAGATATGTATATACGGTGTATTTCAGTGTTTAAGATTTCTTGTTTCTACTTGTATGTAGGAGAAAGTGAAGAAAGTTAAACATCACAAATCAGAAGCTAGTGTGCATATGGACAGAGTTCATAAAGCTTACATGGGTCTATTGTGGTATCTCGAATGGAAGAAAGTATGTAATACTTTGGAGAGAGTGGAACAAAGACAGCAACAGCAAGGTAGGTTTGTATAATAAATGAGTGAGGGCTGTTCTGAAAGGGCATATCACTCACAAAATTTTATTTTTGTAACCTTCCACACCACATATCAAGGGCTCAACGCAACCCTGTCGTAACTCCTATGTATTTATATAGGAGTTCGACAGTGTTGCGTTGAGCCCTCGATATATCGACACATCTATGACTAGAGCTGTGTTAGTGACATTGGTTATGACGTTGAGTATTTCCCAATAAATTTTTGATGTCACAAAGTAAGCACTTTCTCAGAAGAGTTTGTAGTTGTTTAATTTTGATTTATAGAAAACAAATGAACATGATACATGATTGTTGATACAATCGATAAGTATAATGTGTATTTCAGTAAAGTATTTTTGTCATGATGCCATTTTGTAGTTTATTTTGCATTTTGTTCTGAACATTTGAATTGCTATTATTTCAAATTTTTAAATTCAAGTGGTTTTTTTTCAGTTGAGTACAGCAGTCAGAATCCTGCAACTTCTGAAATCCAGTCATTGAACATGCAAAAATCTAGTTTTTGGACAAAGGCTGTAAAATGTTTTGATGAAATTAGAAATTCTCCTGGTGTATGGGATATTTTTGTGCGTAGACACGTTGAGGTAATTATACTTTTTTGTAGATTGTTTACTGTGACTTATTTACATACATGCTGTGCAACCACACAAATTCAATGACTTTTTGGCTGGGATATTCCTGCATCTCTCGTGGAATTTCTGGCCAAGGACACACATGTATGAACAGGTGTGCGTCCCGGGAACTCACAAGCATCAGGTTATTCCAATATTGGCAAATCGACACTTTTCATTATTTAAACGCCATTGTGGAAATTGTTTTCACCAAATATCGTCTAAGTGCTTGCACCTTGCAAGATGCTTGGTAATGCATGATCACAACGGCTGATGTCACAGCCAAAACAAATGCATTGTATTTGTCGAAGTCATTTTAGAGATTATTATTCATACATGTAGAATCTATAACATTAATTTCTGTCAATCCGGTATTATTCACAAGTGTTTAGTTTTGCTTATAATAGTGAAAGGTCTCCCTGATGAAGTGGCTATGGTTGCTGACTTAAATCACTTGCCCCCTTGACTTCACTTGTGTCAAGTGATTCCAGTCAAACTTCACATGTGTCATGTGATTACAGTCAAACTGCACTTGTGTCAAGTGATTCCAGTCAAACTTCATATGCATCAAGTGATTCCAGTCAAACTTCACATGCATCAAGTGATTCCTATCAAACTTCACATGTGTCAAGTGATTCCAGTCAAACTTTACATGCGTCAAGTGATTCTAGTCAACCTTCACATGTGTCAAGTGATTCCAGTCAAACTTCACTTGCATGAAGTGATTCCAGTCAAACTTCACATGCATCAAGTGATTCCTATCAAACTTCTCATGCATCATGTGATTCCAGTAAAACTTCACATGCGTCAAGTGATTCCAGTCAAACTTCACATGCGTCATGTGATTCCAGTCAAACTTCACATGCATGAAGTGATTCCAGTCAAACTTCACATGCAAGCATGATGATAAGGTTTGTCACCTGTAAGAGTTGTGTCTATAAAGTCTAAGGTCAAGGTCCACTTCAAGGACATTGATAACTCACATGTGGCATCTCTTGTTAACAATGAGACCAATTTTATGTCTGTAAGATTATGATCTATTTTCTGTTATACATTATAGTTACATATGCATGAAGGCAATACTGATACAGCTTTGAATGTGCTGAAAGATTATTGTGAAAGAAATCCGGAGAGCTTAAATGCCCACAAATATCTGTACGATTTCTGCGAGAAGCATTTGCCAGACAGTGAGGACACAATGGGGCAGCTGGAGGTAATAATTTGTAAATTTAAGTTTGATTTCTGATCTTATCCTGTGCAATTTGTCTTTGAGGTACAGGACTGTTGCTGATTGGCCGGGAAATTGTCATTTGTTTCCAATACAGAGGAACAATAATTATACCCCTACAAACGTAGTTTAGGGGGGTGATATTGGAGTCACTTTGTCAGTCATTCAGTATGTTGGTTTTCAGCCTTTTTTGATTCATCTCATGAACTGTTCATTGGATTTTGACAAAAGTTTACCTGAAACATTTGCATCATGCTTAGTGGCGCATATTGTTGCTGCGTTCAGATTCAGCAATTTATGACGGAGTTACGGCCCTTTGATTATTTTGGTGCTTTGGTCAGTTTGGTTTTCGTCTATCCAATTCAACTCCGGAACCACTCATTGAATTTTGACGAAACTTTACAGGAAGCTACTATTTGTACTGTTAATAACAATTTATGGTGATTAACGACTTAAAGGTCCAATTGGCTGGGAAACAGAAAAAGTAAAATAAACACGTCTTTTATATCAATGAGTAGTTTATAAAATACATGTACATATGCTGTGCATGTAACTTAAGTCATGCTGAAACATTTATATGTTTGTTTGTTTAACTTTTAAAATAAGAAATCCTGCCCATGTGTTCTTTAGTTGTTTAAAACAAATCTTCTAAATACATAAATCACTCAAAATTGAAAACTTAACAGTCTAACAGTAGCCTTTATCAAAAATAAAATGGCATGTATGCTATATTATTTTGGTTTTTCAATATATCACATTGATTATAAAGTTATATTTTCATCAGACACCTTATAAGATTAGTGTCTTAATGTGATTTTATTTCAGATTATCGCAGATTTGTCACCAAGCGATGAACTTGTCCTAAAGTACTGTGAGCACTTAATGAAAGGTTGGCTTTTCTGCAGTCTTATCTACTCTTAATCTGTTTTAGAATAACTGTTATTTTGACAAAATGCTCTTAAGCCTAAGGTAAACTGACCTTTGGTACATGCTGTATTTTGATAGCTTTGCATTATATATAATCAGTTATTTTGCAGCTTTGTAGTATATGGTATACAATTTTGGCAAATGAACATATTTGTATAAATTCACGTCATTGAGTTGACTTACAAATTGCCTAGTTTCACCCATTTTCAAAAAAAATTACACACATGAAAAGTCTATTTCTCAGGTTTTTCTTACACTAACTTCATGCAAAAGAAGCAGTCCTTATGCTCATTACGATATTTTCAGACATATTTGTTTATTATGCCAAAGTCAATTAAAAACATTGTATGGTACACAGAGTCAGTGTTGAGCACATGGCATTTACTTACCAGTACTGTTGAAAAAGTTAGAACTCATTAGCACACTGTTTGATCAACTAACTGCAATATTTGACAGGAATACTGTTCTAAATTGGTGGTTAACCCACAAATTTATCCCCAGTGATGTCCTGCAGATTTTACTCCCAATCGCTCATTCCTACTGATTTGAACTTTCTGAAACAAAATTGTCACCTTTGTACAATAAAGATGATATCATTGTTAACTAAGTACCTGCCTACAAGCGATTCTGTCTTATTAATTCATTTCTGTTTTCTTTACAGATAAGATTTTCTCTGCTTCCAAATACTTGATCAAGTTGTTAGATTATTCCTGTTGGCAGGATGAGGTTCCACCATGGAAGATGTTTGCCAAATGTCTGAATCAAATCAAACTTGTCAGGTATATTTATGCACGATCTTTTGATTTGCCATCAAAATCGATGTCCATATTTTTCAAGCCAGTTAGAAAATTGTTGCTGGCAACTGAAATTTAGAAAATTTAATTATATTTTCTTGCTATGTACAATGTATAGTCTGTAAGCAGCTACGTTCAAAACTGCAGCAATGAGGGGGAAGTAATTTACAATTCTTGCGACTTTATCGTTTTTCGTTGAAACTTTAGTAATTAATTTTGTTTTTATTCAGGGGCAGAAAACATAAATCCGTCGCTGCAGAATTTGAAAAATATACAAAAGACAGAGAGAGTTGGTGGCTGCCATATCACTTTTCAAAATACAAAGCGGAGGAGGGCAGGAATGTTGCCAACTTAAATCTACACAAAGCTTGTGTCGCCAGTGTTTTGTATGGAAATGGTAATATATTATCTTGATTGAAACCGTGGGTTAGCTAACAAATGTATTGTTGAGGTCTGAATGTTTGCCATTTATCGATTTGCTGATGGTTTGAAATAATACTGTCAAACTTTACTTAAAGACCACTTTATTAATAAGACCATATTTTATGGACATTTTGTTGTTGTCTGTATGATAATTTGAGATTCGGACCACACCCCAACTAAGACGAACGTTCATCAGAACCAATACTGGTTTTATTGTCGAGGTTCACTGTACAAGTACATACTTATGTTATTTCTTGTTTCATGTATGTTTGTGGGGCAAGCGTTTAATTCAATACAAAAAAATTCAAAATCGACATACTCATATTTGAAGTTCTTTTCTTGTTATATTTATACTTTACCCCACAGGTAACCAAGTCCTCTGCAGATTACCGTTTCTTTGATAACTCACTAATTTAACATGTAGTACTTCTTAGTTCTAAGTAAGTTGTTAATCAGTTTTCCGCAACGAGTTTTAATTCTTTACAAGTTGATGGTGTCAGGAGTATTTCTTGACAAATATGGTATTACTGGAGTGAACCTTTTATCATATTTTTTTCTTTGTATAGATTGTGAATTTGTTGTGGAAGTCAGGAGTCATCTCAGCAAGTCAGAGAGAAAGTCACTACAAAAATATTTGAAACAAGATGATACTTGAATATCGAGCGTTCAGTTATAAACAATGAAGTTAGAGAAGTATGGTAAACAAGAATTCTGATCAGAGGTTGCGAGGTCACCATCGTTGGATGCCCATGTTCCCTCTATATGCAATGGCCCTTGACCATGGGATACTTGACTGGAAGAATTTTGTACATATGAATTATCAGTGGGACATGTTGTTGGATTTATAGTGGTCTGCATGGAAACTAGTGAAATTGGCCCAATCTTGCTTCATTCCAGCCAAACAAAAGTTCATTAAGTCTTTCCTACAATGATAGATAACGTCATAAATCTGCAAGACACCAAGTTATTGGATTAAGTTATTTGGTAATATGTTAAAACCGAAACATTTAGGATACAGGAATTCATTACCTTCTCAAGTTAATGTATGTTGTTTTTTTTCCAATTGGAGAGTACCAAATTGTTAAAATTAACTTTATGGGTCACTTGGTGTTTCACATATTCATAAAACTAAACTTGACTATTAATCAGTTTTCCAACTGTACATAGTGTAACAGAGTGAATACCATGGATAATGATGATGAGAGATATGTAAAAGTCACAACACAGCTACTATAAACTGTCCAAGTTAACTTTCTTGCATACTTGTTTTTATGTACATTATAAACTATTTGTATTGTATTGTATTGCATACCTGACCCGGAATTCCCTTGTTTCCATTTGTGCAGAAAAACTCAATCTTACACCCCCCATGTAGGATGAGTCTTGTGCTAATGACGTCACGTAACATCAAATAATAACTTGAATGAATTTGTAAAACAATATGTTAATATAAGTAAAAGTCCTTAAAACTTTAGTTGTTTTATTAAAGCTCGTCCTTTATTTGTTAAAAAGGTATGCAAGAAAAAGAATTTTTCATGGGCTTCCTGTGCAGATGGAAATATCTGGTACTCGGGTAACTGTCCACGCAGTCATTCAGCAGATCCTCATTCCCACAAAATCAGTGCCGGATATTTCTATCTGTACCAGAAGCCAGTGGAAGATTCTTATACTCTTATACTGATGCATTGGTCTCATGGTTTCATGACAAATACTGAACCATCTGATCTCTTCCATGTGCTATTGTATGTTCAGCAAGTTCTGGGCAGTGTCGTTATTAAACACTCGTGCAAAACTCCCTAAGAGTTAGGCCCAATGTTATACACAGAGTTTTGAAACTAATAATGAAACATTGTCCTTTAAGGATTGGTCAATTTTATGACTGTGTTCAGAAATAACCTATCGGGCGTATCATGTTTGAGTTTTGAGATTCCGTACCATGACATTGTTAAAGCGAGGATTGTCAGTATGGCACAATATGATGACTTTGGTATATTTCCAATGTGTTGGAAGCACGGCATTGTAAATAAATACATTATGTAAAAATACTTCCGTGTGTTTCTTATATTCCCCATACTTTCTGGATTTGATGTTGAATTTTGTAGTAGGATTTACTATCACTGTAATGTTCAGTTTGGGGAGGTAATCAAAACATGTATTTTCTTTCAAATAAGCAGCACAACAGATGCCAGTTGCTTACCTGCATTAATTCTAAATTAAAACTAAAACAAATCCTGAGCAGAGTATTAATTATACACAATTACCAGTAGATTCTTAGATTAAAACGACAATTAAGGCACGACATCCTTGCAGATGAAAAATATTTTCCATTTCGCTGAATTTGACAAGAAATAAGACATTCAACTCCTGAATGTTTTCAAAGACTGCTGTTACTGAAGAACTATTGGTGTAAGCTATTAATTGTGATATTTTCTGAAATGTAATGCGTATGAAAATGTTTTTGATGTACATGTATGCTTGATGAGAACTATTGTCATTTGCTGTTGGTAATCAAAACGATAGCAAATCTGACGATGAGATCAAAGAATATCCCTTCTGCTTATATGTCTAGAATAAGTTTAAATAACTAACTAATAGTCATTGTGTGAAATAAAATGCAGTTTGATGGTTTGAAACAGCGAGGCAACCATCAGAGAAGAGAAACTGTCCTGTCGCTTTAGGTCTAGAGCAGAGTATAACTCGCACAATTGCCAGTATTTCCTCAGTTTATTTCAATGTTTCCAATTGTTGAACCAGAATTTATCAATTTTACACTGGTACAGGTCAGGTAGTGTCACACATATATTGACATGGAGGACATCCCCCAAATGTCATGAGTTCTGTCCCTTTATCCATCCCCGAGTAATCTCCCTTTACCCCTTCTATAGCATATTTATATATACAGTCAATCTTGTATCAAGAGACCACCAAAGGGTCAGACAAAGCTTGGTTCCAGATAAGATATCAGGTTTCAATATTTTCTTGTCTGCAGCCATACATACATTTGTACTTGAAATGTGCTTCAACATGTTAAAAATACAGTGAACAAAACAAACAGTTTTATTCTTTTATTTGTTAAAAAGTGTTCACCAGATCTTATGAAATACATACACACACTTAATCTTTATAAATTAATCTGCGGTCAATTAAGAATTAGCGGTCGTTCAAAGGTCGCGTTAAACAGTCTCTTGGCAAAACGTAAAGATATAGCGTAAATTGTCGGGAAGATTTCAAAGTGGTTGCTTACTTCAAATGGCCGCATAAAACATGTGGTTGCATAAGCAAGATTGACTGTAGTATGTATTATATAATTATACAAAGCACTCTAGACAGGATAAAGGGAGGGAACTTGTCACAATCTCCTCTGATTTAAAATGTATTGACCAAACAAGTTTTAAAAAGATGTAATAAACAATAATTTATTCAGTAGCATATGCAGTTTAATGTACAAATCTAAACAACAATAATATTCTGAATGCAACATCTTAATTAAGAAAATAGTGTTGAACAAATATGGGAGTATTTACATACATATATATGTGTATACAGTTGTGTAATGCATTAGAAATTGCCACAGTTGGTGGCCTCATCTCAGTGGTTGAGGTTTTTTGCCCAACTAAGGTCCTCATTTCTTTGTTAGACACCAGTATTGGTCTTCAAGAAGGTAAACTTGTAAGTGATTTCATCAGTTCACAATTGAGCTTAAAGGTAGATAGGCTCATTATTTATCAAACAAAGATACATTAATACCATCATTATCATAAGGACATACTCTAAAACGCTGCATCATAACTTTTCTTAAAAGTTAAATGTGACTGCAAAACATGAGTCTGATACAGCTATTTCCTTTATGCTAGCACTAACTCAACACATATGTCAGGATAGAAAATACCTGCATCGTACTCGGGCATTTGTGGTTTTATTAAACATGGAATTGACAATGCTGTATTGTAGAGAATAGTTGTATTAAGCCTTTTACCATCAATTTTTCCATATTTACAACTAAGCATATCTTGACAAATATTTGTGACTATATACCTTTAAATAAGTTTGTACACTGTATATATACACAAAGTTCAAATTCAGGCATGGATCACCAGTATATTGATGTATAGTGCATCTGTTCAATATCTAAAGTGGGTAATCTGGAAGTATCTAAGCAGTTGTAAATGTTTATACAATATTTTATTTATATCCAAACTGTAGTTGGTAAGGAATTCATTCTAATAGTAACTGGTAAGCTGTAACTGGCCAGAGCAATGACCAATACCCTGCTGGGTATGAAAAAAACAATTCATTGAATATGGACAATTCCATTGAATTCATGATGTATGAGGTCACTGAAATTTTGCAATCAGCAATTAAGATGAAGAAAAAAACTTGTTAAGAAACATTTCCAAGCATCAAGTCTCATCTTTATCAGATTTCCTCTTCTCAAGAAAAGTATTAATTTCTCTATCCGCTGCATCCAATCTGTAGTCTCGAGTGTTACCTTTGATATAAAATAAAGTTCCGATCAATGTCGTTACAGTTACAAATAAAGCTGCAAATTGTATGTTTTTCATAGCTGATATATATGTACAGCTCCTTATATTAGAAGATAGTTCACTTGTCTGTTAACTCCTCCCTGAAATGTGAAATGCTACAGTTTAAGGATCGAAAGTATATAAATACAGTAAAACCCAACAAAAAGACACCCCTTCATTATCAAGGACTGCATTTTCATTGACCACAATTCACCTTTTGATACTTCTGTGGGATTTCCTACCTCTTCTGTAAGTGACGTCATTTTAATTTTTATGAAAATGTCACATGTGATGCCAACATTTGCAAGCAGGAAACAATATTTACTCAATATGGTCACTTCGTTTTCATATATATTGCCTTATGGGGCAGGGGGCAAATATTGCTTGCTGTCAGTAAATGGTGACGTTTTTAAAGGAAATGACGTCACTTACAGAATTAGAAGAGGTTGAAATCATACTGAACCAGTGGTGCTCATATTTTAACTCAATTATCAGAGCAACATAAGGTAAGATTAAGAAGCATCAGTAGAAAGTTAGTAAATCCTGGTAACTTGGGAGTAATGAAATGCAAAATATTTTTTTTCCTCCATTGCATGTGTTGAATGGTTGATTAGTATACTATCTAAATATCATCCTTGCAGCGAAATATCAAAATCCTAGAGTCTGAGGAGTTCTATGCATAAAAATCACATGTAATAAATTAAGGCCAAACGTATACAAAACTGAATCCTTGATGGCAGTCTTTTAAACAAAGCCTGTCAGAATCCAACTAGTAGTAGTATGGAATTATCTGCCAATTCATGACTACCGAGTTATACAGTGAAACCCTGTTTTGGGCTTGGCCTGCCTTTAATGTAAATAACATGTAAGATGCAATCTTAACTAATTATTCTTCATAGATCTTCATTATTCTTTTAAGGACAATTCACCGAGTTGGACCGATTATAAATTTAGCAGACGATGTGTAGCTAGTCAAAAACTGTTCCTCATGGACTAGCGACTACTGCAGTATTGAGTAATCGGGTGATTTACGGTCTTAACGTCCCCAAGTTTAAACGTCCCCAGACGAATACGTAGAGTTTAAAATTATATTGTGTGAGGATATTTCATTGTTAAAGTGATTTTAGAGTTTAAAATTATATTGTGTGAGGATATTTCATTGTAATTTTAGAGTTTTCTTTTTGTCAATTTAGTCTGAAAACTGTATTACGTGTAATCTTAACATGTGAGAAAAGCAGCATGGAGTTAAATGTGATTTATGTGGTTTGTGGAACCTGATCAGACGTGAAATACGGGTAAGTTATCTGTTTAAAATGTTGTTAATGTCGGTTTCTATACGTAATTCTAATGATTTTGCGAACATATTATATAAATGCGAAAGACTTTTCTATAACGGGACCAGCGACTGCACAGAAATCCAATCCAACGTAATGAAAGATATTTTCATTTCGTAATTTAAATGATTAGAATACGAATTTCACTTTACATTATTAGTTATACAGGTTGTTGACAGGGTATATGGGGGAATATAACCAGTTTGTGTGCCATATAACCCGAGGCGTTAGCCGAGGGTTATATGAATCGCAGACTGGTTATATTCACCCATATACACTGTCAACAACCTGTATAACGAATTAATAATACTGCAATTCCGTGTTTTCATACGAATTTAGTTAAACAAGCAATGTGTCAATGCCTAGCTCTCTATATCTAATAATTAGATCTGTTATTTTTGGTGTTTTTGGTTCATAAAATTGTTTAGAGTGTTTTAGTTTTGTAAAATATCAGTTATTAAAACGTATTCCTTTAAAATTATATCGGGAATTACTTGTTGTAGATCAAAATATTTTTATTTCACTCACACGTTATATTGCCTGAAAATTAATTGCATTACCCCGTAAGGTACCTCAATACACATGGTTAAGCGCGCGCTTGCACTCTAATTTTTATTTTCGAGCGTCTGATCTCATGGACTTTATCGAACTGAATTTTGCTCAAACCTTAAAAAATCTATCGTTTTGAATATTAATACTAGCACACATGTAATCTGTTTAATATTTATTGAATCATGTGTGAAGATCAATTGTCAAATTCTAGTAACTTGCAGACATAACTTGGTATTCTATATCAACTCCAACATGGTTTCAGGGAAAAAAGATCTTGTGTGACTCAATTAATTATGCTGGTTGATGACCTTGTTAAATCAGTGTACAACAAGGAACAAGTTGACCTGATTCTATTAGACTTTAGCAAGGCATTTGATAAAGTGAGCCATGAGAAAGTCCTTCTAAAAATCCATAACTATGGAATACGAGGTCAAACCCTTAAATGGATAAAGAGCTTCCTTGATAATCGCCAACAGTCCGTTGTCCTTAATGGTACAAGCTCTGATCCGATCCCAGTTTCTTCGGGTGTCCCACAGGGGTCCGTACTTGGACCCCTGCTCTTTCTCGCATACATAAATGATCTCCCACAAAACATTGAGTCAAAAGTCCGCCTATTTGCAGATGACACTGCAATATACATGGCCCTCACCACGGTTAAACAGTCCCAAACCCTTCAAAATGATCTGAAAAGACTTGAACAGTGGGAGATCGACTGGGATATGGAGTTCAATCCTTCCAAATGCCAAGTCATCCACATCACCAGGAGAAAACATACTATACCCTCACAATACTTCCTCCATAATACCCTCCTTGAATCTGTCACCTCAGCAAGATACCTTGGAGTAGATATCTCCAGTGATCTTTCATGGGACACCCACATAAATAGGTCAACTACAATAGCAAATCAAACTCTAGGCTTTCTTCGTAGAAACTTAAAAACAAAATCAACCCCACTGAAATCCATGGCTTACCAGACCCTAGTACGACCCCAGCTGGAATATGGTTCAGAAATCTGGTCCCCCTTTTCCCAGTTCCTTATATATCAGCTAGAGTCAGTCCAAAGAAGGGCAGCCCGCTGGGCGATGTCTGACTTTGGACGCACATCTAGTGTTACGGAAATGCTAGATAGTCTGAAGTGGCGCAGGTTAGACTTCAGACGCATTGACTCTAGACTGTCCCTTATGTACAAAATAAGAAATGATTTGGTTGCAGTCCCCATCCAAGGTTATCTCACCCCTCTAACTAGAGTATCCCGCCACTACCACACCCTGTCGTACAGACTAATTCCTGCAACCAAAGACTATTACAAATACACATTCTTTCCCCGGACTGTTCATCATTGGAACAGTCTACCCCCCTATATTCCATGTCTCCCCACCCTGGTACAGTTTAATGTTGCAATTAGTAACATTGAACATACCATCTTACCATGACTGCATTCCCACCTGTTTTTAAACTGTTAATATCATTAACATTTCTTTTTATCACTCGTACTTTATTTTTGATGACCATACTTTTACTTCTTTTAACTTTCCTCAGCGGCTTGACGCGCACAACTTGTGTAAGTCCTCGAAAGAGGTTTGACAATGAAGATAGATAGATAGACATCAAGAGATAAAAGTTTTCGAGTCGAGCCGTCAACGAAAATTGTCACGAGGCGCATGAAGGGAAAAACGTCATATACCCTGTCAGCGCCGTGTATATAGAATCCTATACGCGAGCCTTTAACCAATGAAATTACTGGATTTTTCTTTGCAGTATTATAAGTATATATATATATATGATTTCAGAAAATATATTGAGACTTATTTTTTCAAAAGACCTATTTTAATTTTTTTTTAATTACTTCAATCAATTGAGAAAAACTTTATATAACTTGGCCTTATTCTCTGAACACGCACTTAACCAGAGAAATATCATACTTCATGCTAGAAAAAAATAATACTGGTATGTTTTACTGTATGTGTAAAATTCAATAAAACTAGTAAACGTATTTGGTTTTGGTCAATTGTGGGGTCGTTTCGTCAAATTATTTTAGCACTGGGGACGTTTTGGACAAAAGTGGGGACGTTTTAACCAAACATGGGGACGTTTTGGTCTGGGGACGTTTGAACTTGGGGACGTTTTAACTTGCTTCCAATCAGGTGATATATAGTCTAGTCCAAAATAGTTGACGTTTACATGCTCATTTAACCATAAACATTCATTTCGTTGTCATTTTACTTTGACTTTGCATGTGAAATAAGTTATGTAGGGACTTATTTATAGGACAAGGTAGTAGGAGATGTCAAGGACACCTCCACCATGTCCACCGAGTCCACCACACATTGTGCTTACTTATCAAATTTCTCCTCCTTGCTACGGTCCAGTTTCAATTGTTCTATCGCGGTTGTAATAGTTGGTTTCCAAATATAATATCCAGCACCGATATTAATGGCAATTAAAACTACAAGCGCGGGTTTTGATATTCCCGTCCTACCTTTACGGAGCCACATTTCCGTTGTTGTGACAGACGTTGGCGTCGTTTTATTTCTACATCATGATAATTAGCCAAATAAAGGCTATACACAACTAAATCGTTACTCGTTTTTTAGCCGAGTTCTACATCTACATATACAGGTAACATCGGCTCAGTCACACTTGACTATTACGCGATGGTGGTTACTGGTCAGAAGAAAGATAAATAGTAGTAAGATTGGAAAATAGCTTGACAGATAAAAGGAAGAAAAATAAGAAAAGATATTCCCAGCTGCTTTATCACCTCCCCCCCAAGCCTCTTCGGTTATGGTAGCCATGGCCGACACAGCCCCTGCGATCATCAGTGGTTTACTTACAGCTTGGACCCTAAACTTAAATAGAGAGACTGAACAACCCACGCTTAAAGGATACTTAGTCGGAGGCCTCTGCGGTGTATGCAGGCAGGTTGTTCCATGGTGTTATAGTTCTAGGGAAGAACCAGTACATGCATATGATTTAAAGGTTTTGAATCTGAACAAAGACATGTATTTCTTGCATGCCAGACAGGAATTACTAGCTGGAAGACTAATACCCCCGTGTATATTGGTCCAGGTATAATGTAAGATATATTAAGTTGCTACAGGGAACGCCACATACACATGATACAATGACTCTCCACACAGACCCATTGGAATTGTTGGCAGGATACTTAATGCAATAAATGCCAGTACAATGAACGTATTCTGATAATTATAATTATCACGGACCTATATACCTGGTATATAGGTCCGTGTAATTATGTAGGACGAAAAAATAAGTTCTTGTTCACATAATTTTATCAGAATTTCTTTTCAGAGGATTCTTATCCCGCGGGAAATATTTTTATGTAGTTTCTTGAAGCTTGCAGTCTTTTACCCGAGGGTAGTACCTGACTGTATATGTACTGTAGGATTTACATGCACACGTACCATGTTTCATTCGTATTGCAAAAACTACTGGCACCATTCAAAAAATGTTATCCAGTCTGTCTGTCCGTCCCTTCATCAGTCCGTCCGTCCGTCTATTGACCAAACCTAGTTGTGCATATCGTCGGCACGTAATGTTTGTAATAAATTTCACGGAGTTATTGTCCTTTGTTATTGTTTCGTGAATAATTTTGTCCGCGCTATTTCTCGGCTACACTTGGTCGGATTTCAGTGAAACTTTACAAGATTTAATAGTACTAGTGAAATATGGTTGTGCATATCGTTGGCACATCATGCTCTGATAATTTTTCCAAAGTTATAGCCCTTTATTTTGTTTTTGTCAATATTTTCAATTGCCGAAGACCCTCATGCATACAGTTTTCATTTCTGTATATTTAATTGATTATTTCATATAAAAAATCTCTTTACTTGCTTATGCTTTATTGGTATTGTTCAACACATCGTTACTTTTGCAAAAGAACTAACATAAACAGTTGACAATTTCATATTATTGCCATGAATATCCTAGTATCGTGTGTTACAATTAGTTTCAATGTATGTATATGTACACCTTAGTGGAAGGTCATAAACATGACGGAGCATGTCAAATTTTGTTGCCCCTTTTCATAAAGTGTTTCTTCTTCTTCATCTTCTACTTTTTGTCTTACTATAATTACCACTTAAAGATCTTAACATTTTCCTATGACAAAGCTAACATTAAAATTGTAATAATAAATATAACTGTTTCACAGCGGTTTCTGTTTTTTCTATGCTACAGTTGTGTCAAAACTCTCCATGACATGGTTACAGTTACCGTATGTCAAGGCGGTATCTGGGGTTATTCGTCATCTGTGATAGCTCTTGTTGAAATATGTGATATATTTCATAGTACAAAAATGTCACTTGTGCAACATAACCTGTATTTAGTTAAAGCAAACCGGCATACAAAATTACCAAAAACATTGGTCATTGGAAACAAACACATTGCCGACTTTCGGAACCACGTTGGGGAATGTTTTGTGACCCGCATTTTCAGTGTTTTAGCTCTCTATACTTCAGACGCTGTTCTGCATGCCCATTTACCAGGTGGTTCGCAATACTTGAATAGCACATAATTACATGATGTATGCAGGAACTATAATTTGATCGATACAAACCCATTTATATTGAATATTTTTCGAAATTCTATAGCTTCGTGAAACACCCTTTGTAATCTCTATAGTAAGCATGGTGGTGGCGGATTACCAAAATCGACATTTTTCTACCTTTACCGTACGGGCAGAAATCCGCTTTTATGCCGAAATAACTCGTTGGTTTATGGCTGTGAAAGCGAACCGTCTTCTTAAGAAATTATTTACTGAAGTAAAACGGTACATGAACGTATAACATGGTTCATGTAGTTGCTAGGCTGTTATACATTTGATCGGTGGTAATATGCCGATTACAATGCGTTTCACTAATGAGAACGTAATTATGTGTTTCATGTATAGAATGCTGTCTTTAATTTAACCGTTACTACGAACAATATATATCACAACATATCAACATTGTGCCTGGCAGCAGAAACCGATTCTTTTGGTCATCCACCTTATGCAATTACATCAGTTTGACGTATGTGTAACAACAGAAAAGTGATGAATAATTAATTATAAGTCTACTATACTATAAGGAAATTTTAACCATAGTTTATTCCATATGTACGAGTATATATCCGTATCATTTGTGTATCAATAAAAACAAAGACCTAAATGGTATTTAGGTCTTTGATAAAAATCATACCGGTATTAATTTAAGGTTAAAATGAACTTGAATGAAGTCAAGTTCTACGGAGATATCTATTCAATTTAAACGGAAGCGGTCATTTTCACCGATTCAGTGTGTAGCTTACGGACCAATTGATGATGATTTGCCCACTCACCCCTATCCAAATATCGACAAAACAGTAACCGTAAAAAACGGTTAGTTAAGAATGTCACAGTAAGTTCCTGGCAAAATATGACTGATTCTGATCCGCGCGCACGGGAGAAAAAGATGGCGAACAAAAACGTATTAGATCTATACCGATAGAGTGGGCACATCTGCATTAAAAAGTGAATATATATGTGCTCTTATTGAAAATATTCGTGTCAAACTATTTATAAGTTCTTACTATCAGATCTATAAAATGGTTGTTAATCTAGATGTACGTAGATCATGTCACGGACCTATATACATGTATATAGGTCCGTGATCATGTATATGAAATATATAGGCCTATAGATTTCTATCTTGGACTAACTGCTTTCGGCGCCAGCATTATATAAATCATACTTGTCTAGTTTGAAAGAAGTGGATTCAGAGTGCAAGATTTTAGTAAATACTTTCGAAATTTAAATGGGTCTTTTCAAACTTCACGGCGTGTTAAAAATACAAAGCCACCGCGCACTGGCCGGGGCGTTGCATGGTGATGATGTAAACATTATTTATGATAACGTTGAAGATCTCTCATACGAAGTTATTGATCGAGTTACAGAGAATCGATGTATGTGATGCAGTTTGATTTAGTTCAATCAAAATAGAGGATCGTGTGTTGTGGACATTTGCGGAACATAATAACTGGTTTATAGGTATGTTATCAATAAAGGATTATTTGTCTGAAAAGCAAAATATGAGTAAATTTCGGATGGTACCAGTAGATTGTAGATTGACATGCCTTGTTGCAGACATTATTTACTGAAATGTTATTAATATGATTTGTGCACGGTTTATGCTTATGTCTTTTTATTCAAGCCGAAACGTTTGTGTTGTATCCGAATCATTAGAAATTGAATGACTTTTATTTTTACCTAAATAAATGTCTTAATTGTGCTGCTTCAATAACTATTCATGTCATTTATTCATGTCATAGTTCATAACATATCTGTAGTCTACTAGATTTCTTATTACATTGCCATATTTCTATTGACTCAAATAATTCTACAGACTTTTACTTATGGAATGTGCAACATATTTAATTGTGGATAAAGAAAATTAAAATAATTTAAAACCATGACTCAGTGATCGAATAAGTCATAAGTGGAGATTTATCTAGAATGCATTTTTTTTATTGGTCATTGGTATTTATTCATGTAGATTTAGAGACCAGATACAGCAGTGGGCTGAATAAACTATTAGTTTCTTAAATTTTGTCCTTTTGGTAAAGTTTTCCCTAAATTCCAGTTGTTTTTTATTTCATTTTTCTGTTTTCAGTATATTGATAATTTTCCTATCATTATTTGCTTTCACATATCAAGTTAACTTATTAAACAATTACAATATTGATAACGTCATCTTCATCAGAAAAATATTGATAAAGACTCTTAACAGGACATTTATTTTTACACATGATATCATTAGTAGTGTTCAACACAATATTAACACTATTTTCATTACTCAATTTGGACACACTACTGTCTTTTTACTTTATTTGTAACATATTTGACATATTAAGCGTCAAACTTGTTTGGGGTACCCCATAACTTATTAAGTGTTGTCTTGAAGCAGTTCATTGTGGGTGCATTAACTACATCTTCTAGTAAATCATTCCAGATATCTATTATTAAGATCAAATGTTTATAATAGTGTAGTTGTTTACTGCTATGATCTTGGGTCTCTTGACTTTATTAGGAGTGTAATTCAATGGTTCAATTAGGAATGTATATTGTACATACAGTCACTCTTGTATTAAGAGACCACCCAAGGGACAGTCAAAAAGTGGTCGCTTAATGAAATGGTCTCTTAATAGATATTGACAAAAATTAAGAAGAAATAAATGTCCAACTGAACATTCAAACCGTATAAATACCATCCTCATAACTGAAATAAAACTTTAATCCATGTGTGTATTTATAAAGGCTGATAGTAATTAACGTTTTTTTATAAGACAATGGTTTTACGGGGTCTATTGAAAAGGATTACATTCGAAACAAAGTGACTGTTTACACATTTCAACCAAGTGTTAAATTATGCGATGTGTTTTGTCTGACATTTTCATTCTTTCAGTGAGTATAAAGAAAATTAAATATAAAGTAAAGATAAAAGCGGGCGAGTCGGAATAAAATTACATCTCGCACATTTCTTCTCGGGACATAGTAATGTAAAAAACTCTGTGACATCAAGGAACTTAAGTTGCTTAGCAACAATGTTACATGAGCTTGATTCTTGTTGAAATTATGATCGTTATGCTGTGTAATTCATGTACATTTAAGACCCCACTCAAGTGGACACATATGCAACGAGTTTACAACTGTGTCGTCGAGTAATTACCTGATCGCATTTATCACGCCTTATTGTTTATTCAATTGTTTAAAGGACAATGCGCGAATGCAGTTTTGAATCAGGTGTGAAATGCCCTATGGGATTAAGTGCATGTGGTCGATTAATGGATTTTTTAACTATCTTTTTTACCTGTCGGGACTGGTTTAATGCGGTCGCTGGTCGCGTTAGAGAAAAGTCGCTTAATAGATACTATTTATATAGTAAAATGCTCGGGGGAATTTAAGTGGTCGCTTACAGCAAATGGTCGCATAAGACATGTGGTCGCATCAGCAAGATTGACTGTAATTAAACCTCGTAGAATTTCAGAATATGTATTTTTTAATCTGTGAAATTCCAAAATTTTTCATTCACATTTATCATATGTATGAACTGGGTTATGTTTAAATATTATTTGTTGAAATGCTGCCATTTAAGTAACAATTCCATATTTCAAATAATATGTATATGTATTTATTTTTAGAAATTGCAATACTTAGGAAACACTTCATTACTTCATTTCAATTTTAGAGCATAGTGTTGGTATCAATATTATATTTAATATTAACTACTTTGAAATACTTCCCACTGACATGTCTGACAACAACAAAAACACGGTCAAATGTTTGTTTTGCAAACATTACTCTATTATTCAATTGTGTCTATGTTTGTGTCACATTGTGTTCAAGCTAGGGCACTTTGTTTGTAGCAAAACAGGGAGAAGTGAGATAAACAAAAAGCTTAGTGAACGACTCTTGTCAGACAAGTTAATATCAATGATCTTTTAATGTATAAAGTAATAACAAAAACTGCTTTCAGTTTATCATTTAGTTAGTAAGTAATTAGGTAAATTGTTAACTGTAGCGATTTTTGTACACACAAATACATAATATACTTAAGTGGTTTAAAATACACCTGGCTAATTGAACACATTTTCTTTGCCTGAGCTAACTTTTGTATTTCTTTTAATATAATAATATTTATTGTGCACTATTTTTGTAGGAAATGAGCAGGCTTGCGATGGAGGGAAATAGCTCAATACAAGGTGGAATGTCGAGGATACCTCGCTTTGCACAAGGAAACAGGAGTATGCTACAGTCTAATATGTTCAACAATCAGCAACCTTTACCAGGAGTTGGTGCCAGTCAAAATCCTTCAAGACTGGAACAAATGCAGATGGAATATCAGAAAAACATTCTTAAACAGAAAGAAGAAAAATTGATCAATATGTATGAAGATCAACAAAAAAGGGCTTTAAAGAAAGTCAATCAAAATAGAGGTATGGTAAGAGACTTTTTTGATGAAAGAAGAGTCAATAGCGGAAGTAGTACTAAAAGTGTAGTTGGTCCAACCATGGACCAGTTGTATCAAAAGAAAAAACAAGAACATCGTTACGGAACTCAAACTGGTTATAATACAAGTAGTGCAGGAAGTAGACAGTCCTCAGGTTCTAGGTTTGGTTTTGATATTAAAAACAGTCCAGAAGTTATTAATAGAAATATGGGTCGTGATCGTGCAAAACCTTTAGCTCCTATTCAATCGAATATTGACAATTCTGAAAATCCATTTGCTCGACGTAAGCCACAAATAGTGAGACCAAGGACATATAAAGATAAACCACAAAACAGAGAATATTCTAATAATGTTGCTATGCCTAAAAGTGCTCCTAATGGTTATAACCATAATGAAAATTATGACAATGATTTCGAAGATAGTCCACCACCAAATAATGAAAAGTTGCAACACCTTCAACAAAAGCGGAAGATGTTACAAAACCAAAGACTGTCTAATAAAGCACTAGCAGCTCAGAAGAATCAACCAACTACTAGAAAAACTCCGCCGGTGAATAGAAATTCGAATTATGAGTATCAGACATCAGAAGAAGATGAAGGATACGATGAGGTCAATGAACAATCTGAAGGTCGAGCATCAAATGATGAAATGAAAAGGAAGCAGGTAGAATTAATGGCACAAATTGAGTCACAGCAGCGAGAGTTAGAGAGGCTTCGACAGGAAAGAGAGGTCGCAGAAGTAGAGGTAAGCATTTAGACGTATTCTTGATATTAAAGTAAAATTTTAGCCCAGTGTTTCTTTTCACTTCTAGGGGAATGGTGGCGGGGCCCTTAAATAGGGGAAAATAGCGTTGTGAGGGGAAAATAGGGTGAAAATAATGTGCATAACAAAGTATACATGTCTATATTCACTACACTTCTTTGTTGCAGTGATGTAAACATGTAAATATGCTAACAGATTGGTTAGTTTCATTACAGGTCAATGTTTCTATCTTTCTGACTAAAAATATCAACAATACTGGCAATATATCTCAAATTAAAAAAAAAAGCTGTAGGAGGGGAATTTTAACTGAGAAAAGGGGAAAAAAACATACTTTTGAGTGAGGGGAAAGGGTCCGAATTTCGGCCCCAAAAAGGCCCCAAAAAAAACACTGTAGCCATATAAATATATTTACATTTTAGTGGTCATACAAATGGCGTGACATAGTAATAATAATGATAGTAATAATGATGATGATAAATAATAATAATTGTGTAAACTGATGTTGGAGCTTGAAGTCCTATTTAAGCAGAGCAAATACTGAACTGAATATTTTCTTATGATCGAGCTATTATGCCTTTTATAGCATATTTTCATACAATGCTTATTTTATAATGCTTGTGTACTTATATAATCACCATTCTGACATCTGAAAATAAAAGCAAAAGTGTTTCTAATAAAGCTAGTTAAATTAATAATTTGCTTTGATCAAAACCATAATACTAAATGAAAATTCCCTCAGCTTCAAAAGCATTGGTCTTTGAAAATGACACTTTTATTTCTTGTTAAAATACTGTTTCTACAGTCAATTAGTTTCATTACTTGAAGTGATCAAACAGAATTGTTTATTCCATTTTCCCCAAAGAGAACAACACACTTAACTATACATTCACTAAGCTAGTTATTTATTCATAAGGATTTGGAAATTCCCAACAGTAGGTTCAGATTTTATGTTTAATGGACGTGTAATTATGAGCCTTTTAGAAATATAGAAATGTATGGAAGAGTGCATTTGACATCTAGTCTTTTTATCTTAAGGAGGCTTAGTCAATATGCTCTCTCTAGATAGAACTTTATCACACTGGGAACTTGTCCGCTAGTACATCATGCAAGTTCACCAATAGATCTCTCTTTTATTTTCTGGATTCAATGTCATTTAATTATTATTACCTGCAAAGAAACATTCCCAAGTTTGGGCTGTTACGAGGAAAAAAAGACCGCAATCATATTTTAGGCTTTGCCTTACTTTTTTCAGAGCATTAACCAGTTTGGGCAAGTTGATCCACAATTAGCCCAAAATCATTCTTACAAGCCTGAACTTATGTAACACTAATTCATAAAAAAGCAGAATTTTTTAGTCACAATTATGCATCTTTACAATTTGTTAAAGTCATGGATTGATTTTTTGGGATTTCCAAGAAAACTACATTGAATAGCTGAATCAATCTGGCAAGCACTCTGCTAGCCCAAAATCAGAATTACAAGGTTACCAAGAAGATTGGTATTTTATTAATTTTGTCCAAATTCATTTAGAATAATTGTAACTGTATGCATGAAATAGGATAATGTAGATTGTGTGCGAGTCTCTAAGAGTCATAATTTTGTGAAACAAATATAAAACTACCTCATAACAAGAATTTGAAAAGGTCAAACCATTCATGTATAAATGGTACGAGTGCTGGGCACTGGTTTGGCCTTTTTTGGGGGCTGGTGTTTATGGGTACCATTTTAGTACCTTCTGAAAATAATATCCCATATTTCCATTTAGAATTCCCTTCTCAAAAAGGAAATATTCTTGTAAGATAACCTCATTAAGTAGGATTGATTCACATTTCCTTAATCTTATAAGACATTTAAAAAAAATGCTGTTAATATTTGAAGTAACTGATGAATAGTACATTGTATGTATATTCATAATCATTTCATACGTCGCTATTGCATGTAAAGACAGTGACCCTATACGATAGTGTCCATTTATTGATCAATAGAGCTGATAACGATTTTTGGGTAAAATCCGTTTTTTTACTAGTTCTAAAGCATTAAACAAATTTTCATACTTTTTGAAAGTTATATCATTTGAAAGAATAATTAACTAAGCTTTTTAAACATATAAGTTTTATCATGATATTAGTAGTATAACTATGCATAATAATTAGTTTTAACCAACCACCCATTGTATTTTGGAGTTTTCTGAAGGTAGTATTGACCCAGCTGGGGTTGCTACTATGTATATACATATTCTATAGAAGTGGTAATGGGAGATAACTCTAAATGAGATAAAGGGAAAGAACTTATGACAATCTCCTGTGATAAGATTAAGGGAAATAATGAACCAAACTTATATGTTTGGTACATAATTTCCCTTTTCATCTACAGGTATGGGTTTAAGACCCTAAAGATGTTTAGTGCCCTGCTGTACATATATACATTATATAGTATGTAGTATCATGTACATTGTATACATATGAAGATAATCTTTGACAAATTAAGAATGTCTGAAAAAAGACCACTAAACTAACATTCAGAGTTTGTTAACATGGGCCTATTTAATTATTCATAGTTCCATCAACTCTGTAGTATAATCTAAACCACAATCTAGTTCCTTCAAGCTCGTAATGTCTCTGGGGTGGCTTGTTTTCTCATTGAAGTATTGATCATACCATTATATTATGGGATGGGATATCGCCAAGTAGGCACTATTACGCATATCAGTGTATGTAGTTATAATGCATATACATGTATATATATGCGTGCACTGCACAAAGGTAACTTTTGTAGAATGTATACCGGGCACTAGACAGCTTTTTAGAGCTTTTAATCCAGTACCCATACCAGTATACTACAGGGGAATTTTGCATTTTCAAAAGACGAAAAGAGAATTTTGATCCAAACTTACTTGATCATTTTCTACTTCATGTTACCATTGTTATCATTTCTTGACAAATATACGGTATTTTCTGACATAAATGTCCTGATATGATTATCTATCAAGAGCTGGTTATCAACCAAAACTAATCTTATAAGTATTGTCTGTCCTTTTTGAAGGGGATTGCAACCAATGTAAGACAAAAACTTAAAGTTTAGTAGGGGAATAATACCCATAAATGGCCCAAAATATGATCAAACAAGATCCATGGTATAAAATACAAGTACCGTAAAACCTCACTTAAAGACCCCCTTCATAATAGGACCACCATAAAATTAAGACCACAATTTTCAAGTCCATTTTCATTGTTTTGCTCTTTATTCAGTCCCAATATTTTGACCACCTCAATAAGTAAACCTGTTTTTCAAGGGTCCCTAGGGTGGTCATATTATTGAGGTTTTACTGTATACATTGCCATGTGTGTGAAGTACTAGAATCAGTTACAGTTTATCATTGTATGCACGCACATTGCCAAACTGAATGATCATACATTATCAGTAATTAATACTTGTTTATTCTTTGTGTATAATCCATGCAACCATTACTGTATCTGCGTGTTCAGTTCAAATGGCTATTCATAGAGATACATTTAGCCAATTATACCAGACAATTATATACCGTTTCACTGCTCAATCCAGAACAAGTCAATAAAGGTACTTACCAACTTCATGTATACAAAGCTGGCTCAGTGTCACGAAGCATATATTAACCAGCATGTGCATTGTATACGTATGAATATATATATATATATATACTATCTTTGGCAAATTAAGAATATCAGAAAAAGAACACTAAACTAACATTCAGAGTTTGTTTACAATTAATGATTATAAAAATGCAGAGAAGAATGAGTTTTTTTTCGTTTTTTTTCACCGCAACTACAAAATTTTAAAATCACACTTTTGTACCTATAAATCAGTGATAAATTACTCGGGACATTAATGTATCTGTGACGATATGCAAGTGTTGCCCGATTTGTTTCATTGTACTTAAGCACAGTTAAATGATTGAGGAACAAATTAGAATTTATTGCTAAATTATCACATTAATTTATTTCATTCTATGAGGACACTCGTGGTGTTGTAAAATGATCTCTCCTTCAGATGTACCATAATTATGTTTGCCTTTGTCAATAAAAGTTTTAATGAGTCTGTATTGTGACATAAATGTCCATTAATATTCAAACAACCTAAGTTTAATCTCTTGTTCTATCGGACATTAAACATCATAAACTTGTCTTAATTAGTGGTACCAGGAGGGCTGTTCGTACCACTGTTTGAGGAAATAATCAATGAAATAATTAATGAAATAATTAATGAAATAATCAATGAAATAATTAACGAAATAAGGCACAGTATTTTTTCATGATGATGAGTGTCATTATATGATTTAGTTCAGTAAAGGATCAAAGTAGGAGTGAAAATTGAAATTAAGACATATGAATGAAAAAGATTAATGAAAGGTGTAATTGTAATGATACATTGAATAAGGGTATTAAATTGTCATTAATCGAAATGGTATATGGTGTTTGCTCATCCTAATAGTCGACAGCGTTAAGCATTTAATTGAAAATATTATATGTAGTGTATAATGTAATTGAGTGGAGAACATTATTAGACTTGAAGAGAACAGTCTTAACTCGTACTGATTTCTAAATGTAATCTTCTAGTTCATAAAAGCTGAATTTCGATTTCACATAATGAGATCATCTTATCTTTGCATAAATACTGCTCAGATATACAGTTAACTCTGAGGAAGTCTCACTAATTGTATATTTGAAAAGATTGATTGGACTGGAATGCCACTTAACGCAGAATAAATTGCATATTAGGACTTGTTCACAAGTATACAAATAAATTTGCACACAAATCGTTCAATGTAGAAGTGGAACAGTAAAACCTCAATGATAAGACCATCCTTGGGTCATTTGAAAACTGGTCTTATTATTGAGGTGGTCTTAATATTGAGGTTGAGCAAAAAGCAAAACAGTGAAAATGGACTTGAAAATTGTTTTCTCATTTTTGAGGTGGTCTAATTATTGAATATTGAGGTGGTCGTATTACTGAGATTGACTTATTTTTGAGGTGGTCTTATTATTAAGTTGGTGTTTTAAGTTTTGTTTTACTGTATATATCTCTCTGTTTGTATTAGAAATTTGCAATTCTAAGCCTAAGTTAACTATAACATTTTTGGCAGAGTGTATACATTTCTGACTGAGATCAATACACAAACTTGCATAACATAATACTTGATGTACAAATATCCGTACAGTATCATGAATCAATTTAATTCGGACATTTTCTTATCCTACAGGAAAGGAGAGAGAGAGAAAGACGGAAGAGAGTGGAAGAAGAGAGGAGGCAAAACATGATAGAAGAAGAAAAAAGAAGACAGAAAGATGAAGAAGAAGAAAGAATAAGACAACAATGGGAAGAGGAAAAACATAAAAAAATGGAGCTGGAGAAAAAACGAATGCGAGATGCTTCTAGAAATTCAAATATCTCCTCAAATGAAAATAGAAATAATTACCATGACAACCATTCGCCTACCCCACCACCTCAGCCGAGACCTACAAAAGCTAGAAAAGTAGTTCCTAATAAACCACCGCAGAAACGACCACCTCAATACGAGCCAGTCGTGTCAGGTGATCATACTGCTCTATACGAACAGGCTGGTAATATTGACGGAGCGTATGAAGATACTGGACGTTTGGCTTCTTGTCACAATTGTGGACGTAGCTTTGCTGAAGACAGATTAGCCAAGCATGAGAAGGCTTGTAAAAATGCTACAAAGAAAAGAAAAACTCTGGACCCAACAAAACTGAGAACGAGAGGAACAGAAATGGAGCAGTATGTTGCCCATAGGCAACCTACCCCAACTAAGGTATACTAGTAATTACAAATTGTAAATATTGATATATACTAGACAAAAAAAGAAACACACCATGGTTTTTTGAAAATAATTTTATTTCTGTATCCGATATTAATTAATAGCAAATGTGTGGGGGGCACATACTCATAGATTTACTCTTATCTGTTGGTCCGTCCGTCTGTCTTTTCAATACTGAGGAAACTTGACTGCCCCAAAATACCATAAAACCTCAAAATTAAGACCACCCTTGGTACCCTTGAACACTGGTCTTCTGGTTGAGGTGGTCTTAATATCGAGGTTGAATAAAGAGCAAAACTGAATATGGACTTGAAAATAGTTTTTTTAAATTTTGAGGTGGTCTTAATATTGAGGTGATCTTTAAGTGAGGTTTACTGTATATGACAATTCATGCAGTATTCCTTCGAAGAGTGGTATTGTAAGAAATTACCACGGGGTTTTAACATCACTTGTGAAAGCAGTATGTGGAATACTTGCTGCATGGAGGAACATGCTACTCTCAGCAATATTTGTTCATACTTGTCTGCATTGCCTGTAAAACAACGTTTCCACGTAAGAGCCAAGATTTTCCTTCCTTATGCATGTATTATTCATATTCACCAGACAGTATTGATTTTGATGCGAAACCATGCATTTATCATAATGGCATCAGAAGTTTATATTATTAATTCAAATTGTATGCATACATAACTGGTTTCTGGTATACAAGATGCTATCGAACTATGTTCTTCTTTAAATCACAGATTGAGATAGATTTATTTAGGTCAAAACATACTTTTACAATTTATACAAATATATCACAATAAAATATTAAATTTTTCATATTTCACAAAAACATGGATATTGCAAATACATGAAGTAAGAACCTGCAACATTGTAAACTCAAGCAGTTGTTAGAATTATATCACTTAGAATATTGTCATGTTATAAATGAAACACAGAATATGATCAAAATACTTCATTGAAACAGTTGTAACATTTTTTTGAGTACTTCTAAGGTAGGATTAATGCTATTGGCATGTTCAATTATGAATTTCTTGTGTAAGTCGCTAGTCAAATATTATTCAAAATTAGCTATTACATGTGCTTTGCATGTTTGCATACAAACATGTTTAATGTATTGAAAAGTGATACAGTTTTTGACTTTGTAATGTTTGCATATTTTGTGACAATATCAACCAACTTTCCTCATTTCTCAATATTCCTTACTCTGATTTTTGCAAGCATTTTCACTAGCGATATGTCTATAATCGCCTATTTGCAAACATCATACTTGGGATATGTCTTATGATAATTGCTGATTCACAAAAATGTCCACTTATACACAGTAAATATATGGATTAAAAAACATTTCTATAACTTTTCAGGCCAAGAAAAAGAAAGACTGGAGGGCAGAACATGAAAGTTTTATCCAAGCTATTAGGTATGCAAAGAAAGCAAAGGCTATAGAAGAAAGTGGAGGAAATCTTGCTGATCTGCCGCCACCCCCTCCCTCTGAGAACCCAGACTATGTAAAGTGTCCACATTGCGCCCGGAAGTTCAACGAGGGGGCTGCTGAACGCCATATACCACATTGTAAGAACACGGCTAACAGACCAAAACCCCCACCTCAGAGAAGGCGATAGGTGTAACATCTATACTATACTTAGTTGTACAAATGTAATTTGATTTAATACAATATGCTAAATATGTAAACCTTAGACAAGTTAAAGGTCGTGATTATTTAAAAAAAAATCTAAGTGGATTTTTACATCGTTCACTCTAACCTTATCGTTAGTATTTAATAATGCTTGTTTTTAGTCATATATTATAGTCATAATAAATTTATTATACTGATTTTTGCAGAAAGAAATAAAATGAACGTACATTCAATAGATTCGCCTTTTTGATAATTCTATTGTATACTTTTAAGTCTTTGGTCTTTGATTTCAGCATCATAATTGTTGATGATAAATATTGCTTGAGTCATATTAAACATTTTCTATATACATGTACATATATTCATATGCTTGAAAAATTCACTATTAATCAGTGAATTGTTTGCGGTAAAGTGTTTCAGTGACTGTCTAGTCTTGCCATATCTATAGTGATATTTCTTGGTTATATTTTTGAATGAATGTGTTGTTATTTTAGCATTTACAACTCAATTCACAATTCATGTTTTCCCCATCTTCCATGAATGGCTGATCATTCATCATTCTATCTTAAGTAATACAATTATTTCATATATGGTTGAGTGGGATATCATTTACAATACTTTCAATTTTACATCTGCAATTGCGAATTTCACATTTTCGTATGTATGCTCGGTATTTCAATTTGTTTTAACCTAAGTATGGGTTTTTATAGCTAGGTATTATACTGCATTTTGTTCAATGCCAGTTATTGCCCTTTTACAAAATATAAATGCTGAAATGTATTTAATGAATGGGTAACCAAAGCTTGTTTTCTGTTGTGAGATGAATATGTTTATAACAAATATGTTCAACTGCTATTTTGCAAGAAGAATTCTTGATTGATTGATTGATGGATTGAGTGATGGATTGATTGATGGATTGACTGATGGATTGACTGATGGATTGACTGATGGATTGACTGATTTACTGACTGATTAATTGATTTACAAAATGTATATTTTATGCAAATTTGTTTTGATATATGCAATATTTCTGTGCAAGGTCACGCCTCACAAATCAATCTAACAGACTTCAGTTTTTATGAAGTGACTTGTGTTCACATTTTTTTTCAGGTTTTATCACAAAACCACATTTTTGTTGTGATTGAAATACTTAAAATATACGAAATAATTTCATGACACAGACATTTGCATTTTGCAATTCTTGTGTTGTTTTTTTGGACAGAGAATAATTTTCTTGGTCTAAATGATTTTTTTTTGATTTTTTTTGGAGAGTGAATTTAGTTTCCTTGTCCATAGGTATGAGGGGGCCGAGGGCATCCCACTTCACTAAATGAATTAATTCTTCTGAAAACATGACACAAAACTATGTCAAGAAAATATGCTTAAGGAAGATGTTTGATGGTTTACACCTATGGGTAGTTTGTAGAAAATAAGTCTTGAATATTTTTTTTTCATTTCAATTACATTGTACTCTTTGGAATATTTCACAAGTACCTAATGCATATTGTATCTTTTTAGACATATTTTTTTTCAAATTTCTTAAAATTTTCTTTTATTATTTAAAGTCATTGATAGATAGCAAAGTTGGAATTTGACTTTAAGTCTATTACATGGAGCTGTTTATGAAAAAACTTGCCAAGTCTGTGGCGATTAGCATATTGGGTTTTGTTTGTATTTTTGGGGAGATAAAATGTAAGCACTCTGTTAATTGTTTAATTATTTTCGTTATAAGCCATACTTGTCTTTAAAACATTGAAACAACTACTGATAAATTACATTTTATATTGAGAAACAAAGTCAATAGTTAATTATATTTGAAAATACAAATTTATGTTGTTGTTCGCATCTTCGGCGCTACCGTAAAGGGGTCTATTGTGTGTCATAAAATTGTGTAAACAACTGCAATTGACACGCAGTTACATGCAGTTACAGTCTCATTAGCGGGACCTAAAACCGCAATTAACTGGTCGTTGTGACCGGATATGCTGGTCGTATTACGGAAAAGCGAGTTGGTCATAATTTGGGACCCTGCGACCATTGAATTAAAGAACAAAAAAATCGGGTCCGAGAAAAAGTGGTCGTATTAGTGGACCGGTCTTAAGGCGGAACTTTACTGTACTTCAAAATCATAGGTTCTGAGATGTTTCAGTTTTCTTTCAGGAAAATAAGAACATTTGGACTTTCTTTAGGAGATAAGGGTGTTCAAAGCATTAGCAGGTGTTTATTAATAATTGGTACTAAATTATACACTAGTATTGATACTTGTTCCATTCTTGACTTGTTTAAAACTTTTTAATATGCTTAAAACAATTTAATATGCTTATATTAAACATTACTGGATGAGCGCTGCTGTACGATTTCCGACCTCTTCTTTAAGTGACGTCATTTCCAGAAAACGTCACATGTGACGTCACCATGTACTGACAGTACGCAATAGTTGTCCCATATGGCAATATGAAAACGAAGTGACCATATGGAGTAAATATTGATTCTTTCTTGAAAATAGTGACTTCACATGTTGAGTTTCCTTGAAAAGTCGTCACTTACAGAAGAGGTAGTAAATCCCATACCAGCGCTCATATAATGTTGTTGAACGATTTTGTTAAGATTTTGTATGTTGAATATATGCTGTGATGGTCTCAAGGTCTGTGATTTTCTAACACCAAATAAATTGTTAAGACATGTTGTTAATTAATTAAATTAAATTTTACTGATTGTTACTAACATAGCTGGTTTTAATGAATTTGTTACTTAGTTAATATTAGCAAAATGTCATTTTATGTTATATGTGCAAGTAAATATATTTTATGTAAATGTATGTGACTGAATGAATAAACAATATTCAAAAAAAGTACTTTGGTATTTTTGTGAATAAAGTATAAAATTACTTATGAAGATGTCACAGGTCAAATGGAAGATTAAAACAAGGCCAAAGTTTCCTGCCAAAGTTTCAATCATTGTTATAACCCTCACCCCCTCGGTACATACACATGAAAGTTTCTGGGTATACCTATGCATATTATATATTAGTTAATCTTCCAAGGAAGTCTTGGGCTGATAAGAATATGAACCGATAGACAGACTTAGTTGATTGGAAAGATTTGGGTACACCTTAGAAATTTTCCATAAACATGTTTAAAAGTCTGAAACTCAATAACTGATATTATTGTCAACGTTTCTTCGTTAGGAATGTGTATACCCAGGAAGATCATGGGTATCGTTCGTATAGCATCTAGGCAAGTAATATATATACTCATATTTCTAAACATACTTTCAAGTGGTCAAGTAGTATATAGGCATTGGTCTGGGGAGTGGGAGGTTGAAGGTTTGAAACCCATTAGAGATTTGTTCTGGTATGGCCACTTGGTGAGCCACCAGTAAGTTAAAAAAAACCATTTGCCTTCCTGTTTGGTGTCTGTTAAATGGAAGGAATCTGGACATTTAAATAGGAGCGACACTTTAATGAATATTTCACACTCTACAAATGAAATAATCAACATGAGAAAGTGTTCTCCAGTATTTCAATAATGATTCTCGGCATATGGATTTGTTTCAGTATGTTCGGTAAGTATCTGGTCTGATGGTCCATTCAGTGTTTTATTATTCTATGATTGGACTCAATGCTTACTAAACACATTGCTGTAAATCCCTATGTCGTTAAAATTTGTAACTGACGGTAGGCTTCCAAAATGATCTGAAAATAAACATGACTAATATCTTACTCCATAGTTGTAATTCCTAATATCCACCATTAACTCTATACTACAGAATATTGCTTGCTGTTTATGTTTATAAAAAGTGAAGTGTTCATTTATAATTATGGTCTCACCCCTACTTAAAGGGCCAGCCATTTCTGACTTATGAGACACCTACCTTCCGAGCACATTTACTTTCCGATTCCTATCCTTCAATGTCATGCACCCGGCAGCTATAGGCACACGGTAACCATTGTTTAACTAGTTAGCGGCTCACCAACTAGCCAGATCAAAACGGACCCCTACCGGGATTCGAACCTTCGATCTCCCGCTCCCAAGGCGGATGCATCAACCACTCGGCCAAGAGAGACGTTTTATATTGAAAGGAAAAGACACACCGAGAAACTTCCTTTTGATTTCAATGAACGTAGCATTATTATACAACATGCGATCAAACACGTATGGGCATAATGACTAAAAATTTATGAATAAATATCGTATGAGGAAGAAGGTACGTACTCTGTGCAAACTTGTAAACTATATGAAAGTTCCATGAAGGAGTTAAAGCGTTGGAGGCAGTCTTTGTTGCGTCAGTCACGAAAAAAGGCTCCTATGGAAAATGTGGTACAAGATCTTCTTAGGTAGCTGGAAATCAACACAAACCGCAGATTATCCATTTATGATTTGTTAAAGAACTTTCGAGTTTTGGTATTTTAATGTAATTTTTTAAGGCAGCCGCTTTAAAGATGAAAAGTAATCATACTGCGATTCATATTTAAACTGTAAATAACGCTTTTTATTGATTTTCACGTCATAAGGAAAAGGATTAGGCTGTGTGTGATTGAATAGCCTGAAGAACGCATCAATAAATGATACACTTATTTTATTCGAAGATTTTAATATTATTCAAATGCTGAACACATCTTGAATATGGATGTATACGGACCTATAGCAACACGATCAGTTTACACAAACAGATGACTATTATGATAAAAACATGCAGCATAACATCACGTGTAGCAAATGACGAAACCCAAACCAAAATATTGGATAAATGATAAGTCTACATGCTTTGTGAAGAACTTAACTATAACACTGATTTAAGAGAAGGTAAGTTTTAATATATTCTATTGAATTATGTTTATAATAATAAATTTATCCAAGCAGGGTGCTATAACCTTCTTGTACATGCTTAGGCGACGTCGTTGATGAAGGTATTTTAACAATGTTATTCTTTATGCTGAAAAAAAAATGTAATGAGTTACAATTATTATGCTCTGTAAAGCAAAAATATTAAATATTACCATAATTGATACGTTGAATAACTGTGTAAGTTACCACTTGCGAAACTTTGATGTGATACATTTTTACCGGCGTTTTAACAGTAATATTTTCGTTTTGTACGGCGGTCATTTGACCTAACCGGTGTTCCTAGGTTACCAACAAGTACCGTATCATTTTCTTCCGAATTGAACTGACAACGTAAATCAGAGGGGAGCAAATGATTTTCGCTGTTTTATAGTCGGTGAAATTGGAGACAGAGTATACAGCTCACTCGGGGAGGGATACATCGAAATATGTCCGTATTAACGCAGCGATATGTTGAATTGTGATCACAGAAATGGGAGTACCAATCTGGCACGAATGATAAATTTATAAAACAATATTTTCAATGAAAACCCATTTGTAGGTCCATACGTCCACTCAAACAGGCATGTTTGGTTATAGTACAACGGACAATTCACTGAAGAGTAAGCGATGTTTCCTGGCAGCTCTGATATTAGCGATTGTTGGGTTTCTGCTGGTCGTGATTGGTGTATGTATGCCTTTCTGGTACTCACAGACTGATGTCGTTCATGCTGGCGTGTTCCAGTTATGTGTATGGTCATTTAAAGAATGTGTACAAATTGATGGTGAGTGATTGTGTACAAATACAGTGCAACGTCTCCAGTGCGGCCCTCTCTTGAGCAACAACCTCTCTGTAAGAATATTTCTTCCGTAGTGAAAGTGTACTATTGATTGAACCCCTGTAGAGCAATAACCTCTCAGCAACAGCCATAATTGGCATCTCATTCAGGGTGTTGCTATGGAGAGGTTGCACTGTTTAAGATTTTGTATGAACTTATTTGTTTCACTTTGACGCAGGAAGTGTTTAGACCAGTCGTAGTCTCGGGCACAAAACATGACATTCAGATGTCGCATTAACGTATGGTGGGACCCAGTATAAAGTCCCCCCCATAGAGAGCGACATTTTTATTATAACAGTATCAGGAACTTAAACATTTTCTTGTTTTGTGTTCAGCTACGTTCTTATACTAAATTTAATCATAATGAGCTTCATAATCTATCCAGCTTTTAGAATATACTTTTGTGTTCGAAATCTCAGTTGAACAATATTAAAAAACTGACCAGAGTATTGCGAAGCAACTGTATCGACTTTGTAAAACATAAATCTGCACTTCTTTTCGAAAAATCGAAAAAAATAAAATGGCCAAGACTGCAATAAGATATCTAATCTATGTTTTTGATGTTATTGTAAGCATATTTACAGGAACGAACCAAAACACATGTCTGACTCCGGGGGACCTTGTTCCCGGACCCCCCTAAAACTAGGCCTACACATTAGTTTCAGCTAAGCCACGTCCCTAAACTATAGATAAGCGTAAGATGAAAAACATAGTATACTTAGTGATTGAACTGTCTTTTGAAACATATACGACTCGTCCCGCTTTGAATGCATTCTTTTATTTAGCGCAACGTCCTAATTTTGTCGCTTACACGCCCCGATCTTCCAAAGCACCTCAAATAGAAATCTCAGCGTATTATTGAGATTGTTCAAATCAGAGCCTGAGTTTGAGATAAATCTCATTTTGGATCTCTTGAAAACTTTCTGAGAAAAAGCTCACCTCATTTCTCGTTTTGTAATACCGATTTTGAATCGGGTGTCAGATAAGAAAAGTCTCAAGGATTTGAGATAATTTTTTAGCTGAGATTTAGCTCAGATTGAGATGCTTCGTTAGATCGGGGTCATGATTCCTAAATTGAGACAATCGGAAATCCTCGGTCATTATTGTGTACCACACGTTACGTTGACCGAAGAAATCAAGATGCTATAAGTAGTTCCCTCATTTACAATATTTACCTCCCTTGTTCTGAATAGTCATAGCCATATTGGCAGGCAAACTTCCTTAAAAGTTTATAGGGAATATAATGTAAACGATGATAAAATAATCAGATATATAAAATTACTTATTCATTATGCTCATGTGGGCAGATGGTTCAGAAAGGTAAAGAAAAAGTGGTTGTCACGTGCAAATTCTCTTGGTATTTTCACAATTATCACATCTTTGTGAATTACTCATATAAGTGCTAATCAGTTTTGCCTATCAAAATGGCTGATGATTAAGAATAAGGGAGGTAAATATTGTAGATGTGAGAACTATCTATTGTCTAAAGTAAATTATGTTTTATGTTTTAGCTACAGCTACTTATTGGGCTCTTTCAATCAGTGGTATGATCGCTCTGCTGATTGCTATGGTATTCTTGTGTACATACCCGATAAGGAAAACAGTGGACCATTGTAAGATCGCACTCGGTATCTGTGTGTCAATATTCCTGATGATAGGAGGTTTGTAATTCACAATATAACACATTAAATCTTGATAGCTAATTTATTCCAAAATTTTATTTTTAAGTTATATACAGTAAACCCCACTTAAAAACCACCTCAATATTAAGACCACCGCAATATTAAGACTATCTCAATATTAAGACCACCTCAATATTAAGACCACCGCAATATTAAGACTACCTCAATATTAAGACCACCTCAATATTAAGATCACAATTTTCAAGCCCAGTTTAACTGAATTGCTCTTTATTCAACCTCAGAATTAAAACCACCTCAATAAGAAGACCAGTTTTCAAGGGTCCCAATGGTGGTCTTATTGCTGAGGTTTTACTGTACTTAGAATTCAGTAAAAGTTTCGTGCTTCATTGTTGCTGAAGATCAAACTTTTGAAGACTAAGATACTTGAATACGACGATTTTGACAGACTTGTCGATCGATTTGTGTCAGGATTATTTTACATCTAAAAGCGTCTTCATACGTCACTAAATACGTAACATTCTTACTCGTGTAAGATACATGTACAATACCATTCGTATATCCTCGGCACAATACTTCCTATCTTGCAAGTCTTATATGTATATTGTCGGCACCAAACACGTATATCTGTAGTTTTATTGTTACCAGGCCGATGATGCAACTGGAATTTACAATTTTGTTTATTTCTTTACACGTATGATTAGATTATGGCAAATGAAGTCCATAGTAGTTGTAAAGCATACGAAAATTGACATTGTCACCAAATTATGTCACTTACAAATGTTCTTTTTTTTAAATATTTTTAAGTTAGATAGATAGATATTTTTATTAACCTCCATGTATAGGAGAGCAAAACATTTTTACATTTATATACAGTTACAAGTAAACATTTTACAGGAAAGATTTGGTGAATTACCTCCCTTTATCAAAAAAATACATATTTTTTTATTTTTTGCACTAAAAACACCCGTTAAAAATAAAAAGTGAATGCCTGCCTAGAATATTAAATAACTTGCATCTGCTTTGAAATTAAATTTAACAAACATAATTATAATTTATAAATTTATTTTAATTGTGTTTAGTTACCATCTATATTGAAGGGAAATTACCCAATTCCTGATAGTGTCTGTTATGGTTGGACTACCTTAAGTGTTAACCGAGGAATTCTGATTGGTTTACGATGGGCGTAAGAATACACGACACAATAGTATCGCACTACTTATTCTTTATTTCAGTGGTACTTATCCTGGCGCTGGTCATTATTTTCATTACTGATTACTTAGAACTTTATGGAAATTCTTCGGCCGACGTTTTTCAAATTTTAGGATTTTCCTGGTATCTGACGTTGGCGGGATTAATTATTCTTGTTGCAGCGTTCGTTTGCTTCATTCTTCACATGTTTTTTATGGTTTACGATTAGTAATGGTGAAAAGTAATGTTTATCAATAGACCAATGACAACGATATTGTCAGTTTCAACTGTCTTAGAGAAAACACGTATTGTTGCCTTTCGTTATTGTTTCATATTTGTGATATCTATCAAGGTCATGGTGTGTTTAAGTAAACCATTCATGGTGTGTTTAAGTGAACTATTAATGCTATATATCTTGTATTCGAGGTGTTAAGTAAATCTGCATATCAAAATGTATTGCATTTATACAGGAAGTCGCACTTGAAATATATTTAAAAACGTATCATTGCGGACATATCTGTTCAGATATATTTAGAGTTAAAGTATACAAATGTATGTCATTACAAAGTTAAATATTCAATAGTGCTGCAGCCCGGAGTTAATTGTTCAATTTCGTAGACAATATTATTTGTACTGTTGTTCTTTTTTAGTTCTGTATAAATATTGATAACAATATATGCATTCTTGACATTTGACGAATTGCGTAACAATGAAGCACCTGATTGAAACTTTGAGTCGTATGTTATTGTAAATTATTTTTAATTGTCAGTTGTACACAGCCATTTAGAAGTTTTGAAAAATAACTGTGAACACATCACTGTTATTGTTTGTATTTATTGTTAATAAAAGTATTTAAACTGGAACTGCATTCTTATAGAAATGAATGTTAGAGTTGAGGGAGAAATAACACTTACACAGTGCACAGCCACTCCAAAAGCACAAGGAATCGTGGAAGGCATACTATGATACTGTACATATATGTCCACAAATAGAACATGTGCACAAGTAATCGTGGAAGGCATACTGTTATACCATACATACATGTCCACAACTAAAACCTATGCACAAGGGACACAGACATTAATCTAACTTATGTTGAGAACTAAAACATATGCACAAGAAATCGTGGAAGGCACACTGCTATGCTATACCTGTACTTACATGTCAACAACTAAAACATAATTATGCACAAGAAATCGTAGAAGGCATACTGCTATGCTATACCTGTACTTACATGTCCACAACTAAAACATAATTATGCACAAGAAATCGTGGAAGGCATACTTCTATACTATACCTGAACTTACATGTCCACAACTAAAACATATGCACAAGAAATCGTGGAAGGCATACTGCTATGCTATACCTGTACTTACATGTCCACAACTAAAACATAATTATGCACAAGAAATCGTGGAAGGCATACTTCTATACTATACCTGAACTTACATGTCCACAACTAAAACATAATTATGCATAAGGAATCGTGAAAGGCATACTAATATACTATTATACATACATCACCACAACTAAAACATAATTATGCACTTGTAAGGAATCGTGAAAGGCATACTATTATACTATACATACATCACCACAACTAAAACATATGCACTTGTAAAGAATCGTGAAAGGCATACTAATATACTATTATACATACATGACAACAACTAAAACATATGCACTTGTAAGGAATCGTCAAAGGCATACTAATATACTATTATACATACATCACCATAACTAAAACATATGCACTTGTAAGGAATCGTGAAAGGCATACTACTATACTATTATACATACATCACCACAACTAAAACATATGCACTTGTAACTAATCGTGAAAGGCATACTAATACACTATTATACATACATCACCACAACTAAAACATATGCACTTGTAAGTAATCGTGAAAGGCATACTACTATACTACTATACATACATGACCACAACTAAAACATATGCACTTGTAAGGAATCGTGAAAGGCATACTACTATACTAATATACATACATGACCACAACTAAAACATATGCACTTGTAAGTAATCGTGAAAGGCATACTACTATACTACTATACATACATCACCACAACTAAAACATATGCAGTTGTAAGCAATCGTGAAAGGCATACTAATATACTACTATACATACATGATTACAACTAAAACATATGCACTTGTAAGGAATCGTGAAAGGCATACTAATATACTATACATACATGTCAACAAGTAAAACATAATTATGCACAAGGAAATGTGGAAGGCATGCTACTATTCCATACATACATGTCCACAACTAAAACTATTTTTTCCAATTAATACTGATAGTATCATTTCTTTTCTATATTTTCCCTATTATACCTTTTTGTTTCAATGAATGTGTTGTTGTCAAAAAAATAACGCGAAACCGCAAGTTACACGGAAATACTAGTAGCAGCAAACAGTATACCGCAATTGAACGGTCAGCGGTCAGAAACTGGTTTCATGTGCTACGTATGTCCATTGATCTTACACATTTGAAAAACACATAACCGCAAAAAATCGGCTGGGAAATACCTTGTCATAGTTCTATGTGTCTCCTTATTATGCAAGCTGTATATTTGTGTAATGTTTTTGTGTTGTGCTGTGTTGGTTGATTGTGGGTACTTTGGGTTGATTTTGTGCTGTTAACGTTAATTAGACTTCCGGGTTTAACTCGTTTTGAAAAAAAGAACGCATTTCCGATCAGTTTAAGTAAAGTAGGTGATTTTTTATTGCGTATACCTCTGATTATGTTTAAGGAAACTAGGTAGAACGCTGGATGTAGTAGGCGTGATGGTTTTGGTAGTATTTCGGTGTTAAGCGGGAGTACAACTAATGGCTGGTTTCCCAAGTATTAACATTTTGACGATGACGGGCACCAGCGAGAGGGTATACAACCGGAGAAAGTGCGGGAAAGAGTTCGCCCATATGGGAAATCCCGGTGGTGAGGATACACTTATGTAGAGATACAAATTTCCATATCATATATATTCGGGAGACGTATCAACTTAACAATTTTGCTATTCTGTGCGCAACAGTTTGAAGTCATTCGCGGACTTGAGGCCTGGTACATTTATATTATATATATAATATTGAGCAGGAATGTTACTGTTTACATGCGGGAGATTGCGAAATGTAAATCATATCTGATTATTATCATAATTCGACTCATAAAGAAACCTACACGATGGTTGACTTCCTTATATAACCAAATAATTTTCCTCCAAATTTTAGGTCAAAATATCCAAACAAATTGCGATACTATAAAAGATGATAGGAACACGCGGACTGTCGTAATATCTAAACGGTTTGGAATGTTTCCTTGTAATTTTCCTAGGCTGGTAACCTTCTTAAGTTTATATTGTTAATCTATGAAAGTATTAAACAAATAGTATTTGTAATAGTCTTGAATTTCTTCTTAAAAATACATTTTATCAGCTGCTAGCTTGGTGCCATTTGCAAACGTTGCCGTTTTTAGCAAGGGGCTCGTCAGAGCCAATTGCTATAGTAGGCGAAATCCGTGGACACTCATCGGATGAGTCATCTCAAGTCTTACATTCTGAACCGCCAAAGGCTACATACTCCTAAAGAAAGTAGTCATTGTAGCGGATTTGAGCTGACTTCACTTACGCAAAAGAAAGAACCCCAAAGAAACTTGCTGATCAAATATTGCAAATTCCAGAAATGTCTGCCTACGCCTCAGCCGTATCACACATGCAGTGCACTGAATACAAGCTAGCGGACGATAGTATAAGATAGTGTGTAGTAGGCAGCGGACGATAGCAGGAGGCAGAGATATGTATACAAGAAAACGGTACAACATATAATATATCCAACGAACAATTATACGTATATTAAAATTATAGGAAATGCAATTTTCCGTCATCGTTCTGTTGAATATCGACGATTTACGAAACATAATTTTTGTTTTATTGTCATCCTGTCTGTAGGTCGGTCGATTGGTTGTTCTGTCCAATATACAACATATGTAGTTTGTGCAGCACCTTACTCTCTCTCTTTGTTAACTACTTCTTCAGTTTTCAAGGGATTACAATACAGTTTGATAGTACAAGTACCGTAATACATGATTTGTAGATGTGGAAGACATAAATTTGCTATGCATCCATCAAAATATTTTAGAATTCTGGCCCTTTGAACTGAACTTTCCTTTTAGAACAAATGTAGCAAAATACTTTTCTATGGATTGCATTGAAACTTGGCATACAATCAACATTAATGTACTGTTTACTTTTTCTCCATCCATCCTTCTGACTGTCTGTACCAATTCATTGTATACAATCTTGCGTGTTTAACTCCTTAACTATTTGATTTACTGACATAACAAAGTGTTCTTGATAGACTATTGTGATAGGTAAAATAGACTTGTCAAAGTGATGTCTGTGATCACGCCCAGTCACTAAATTTGGTATACATCTTGGTATGATACGAACACAGACAAACAAACAATTGAAACATGCACATTTGCAGACTTTGAAAAGTTGATTAACAGTGCTAAGTGACATAGACATACTTTAAATTGATCGTTTATAGACAATAAGGGGAGATGTGGACGGATTATTGATCCAGTGTTTGTGACGTCAGTAGAACTTATTTTTAACCAAGACGGACCCATGTGAATTCGAGAGATTGTCAAAGGAGTAGAAGGAGGAACCATCTTTCAAAATTTAAAGACAGTCAATATCCCAAACTGGTGGTGAATTTTGCGGGTGTGTTCTTAAAGTATGAAATATAAATACAATCTGGTATAATTACAATATACTTATGCATAGGCTATAATACGCTAAATGAGTAATACGCTAGATAGTTTTGTATATGAATGGTACAGATGATTATTTTCATGACTATATAATTATATACCAGGAACTTTATTTATTGTTTTAGTATAATGAAATATGACTTACAAAACTGAAATATAATATTAGTGATAAAACCTCTATTATGCACGTTTTAATGGTGTTGTCAATGACGTTACCAAACATCATCACAGTGTTATGCGATCTCAGAGGACTGTGTATACTGTCTAGTGATAGGAAATTGTTATTTTGCACATTTATTCTACACATACTGACATATTTTGTGTTGAAATATGCATGAAATGCACCTTACTGATCAAATGATATAACAAACGTCCATGCTGAACACTCCTCGCAAGTTGTACGTTACACTTCAATAAGATAAGATTCTAATGGACTATTGAAAGATAATTCACTCAAACACATATACTGGCATAATGAGGGCATATTTATGTACAATGGACCTCACTCACGCATGTTGTCGAATATTTCTGGATATGCGCGTTATCTCATACACATATTTTTGTACATAATGTGAGAACTAACAATTATTAAATACAGTATAGCTAAGTTTGTTTCAATTACATACCCGGTATATGTGTACGTCCGGTATATCAGATGGTATAGGTTTTATCACTGGTTGAATTTAACTCTTCATTGCTATCTATCTGACGACGAGGCAGTTACCACCAAGCAAAGGATCACTGGTTGAATTTAACTCTTCATTGCTATCTTATCTGACGACGAGACAGTTACCACCAAGCAAAGGATCACTGGTTGAATTTAACTCTTCATTGCTATCTTATCTGACGACGAGACAGTTACCACCAAGCAAAGGAAAAGAAGGTAAATAAACGTTTGTTAGATTAATTTGGGTTTACACCAGTGTAGTTTACTGCATGTATGTCGAATTGTTAGTTTTTTTATTTAAACAATTTAATATGGCTAAAATATGCTGGTGACAAAGTCTGAGTAATGCTTGTACTTTCGATTTCAAACTGATTCTCACAATGGTTTCATAAAGGCTGAACTATCTAAATGGATACAATAATTGTTATTTTCCATTTTATGTAGTCAATACTATATGGAGTGTCGTTCCTGTACTAGATGTCTTTACTAGTGATGTATGCAGTTCGAACGGTGTGCTATCACAAAATATTTGTAAACTCCTATGTGGTATCTGTTATTCCATAAGAAGATGTATAGCAGTGGGATAAACGGGAAATTAGGGAAATTCGATATTGGTTATATACACTATCTAAATTCTCACCGTTCATTTTTATGCCCGACTCTGAAAGGGGGGGGGGGGGAGGGGGCATAATTCCGTCCGTCGGTCCTTCGGTCCTTCCGTCCGTCACAAAATCTTGTGTCACTCATATCTCAAAACAATATGAGCCGGAGTCATTAAACTTTACAGGAATGTTCACCAGCATGTGAAGTTGTGCACCTGGGGTTTCATGTTCGGCTGTGCCCAGTAAGTGCAGAGTTATGGTCCTTGACTTAGTTAAACTATAGCCTACAGAGTATATTCAATCTTGTGTCACTCATATCGCCAAAAGTATATGAGCCAGAGTCATTAAACTTTACAGGAAAGTTCACCAGCATGTGAAGTTGTGCACCTGTGGTTTCATGTTGGGCTGTGCAATAAGTGCAAAGTTATGGCCCTTGACTTAGTTAAAATATAGCATACAGAATTTGCGATATTGTGTCGCACATATCTCCAAAAGTATATGAGCCAGAGTTATATAAGACTTTACAGAAATGTTCACATGCATGTGTTATATTGCACCTGGGGATTCATAATTCGGTGAGCCCAGTAAGTGCAAAGTTATGGCCCTTGATTTATTGAAAATATAGCATACAGAGCGTGCAATTTTGTGTCGCGCATATCTCCAACAGTATATCAGCTACAATCACCAAACTGTACAGGAATGTTCACCAACCTGTATAGTTGTGCACCTGGGGTTTCGTGTTTGCCTGTGTCCAGTAAGTGCAAAGTTATGGCCCTTCACTTATCACCATAATCAGCACAGTTGTTCACTCAAGGTAATTTTGATATCCATTCACAAACTATGAGCAGCATAGTAGCATTTGCTTTTGTGACAAAGGCTGCAAGTGGGGGCATCTGTGTCCTGTGTCCTATGGACGCATTCTTGTTTTAAACTTGATTAGTTTTTATTTAAACGGCTTATCAATGTACACAAAGTTGGTTTTAAAAATCAAAACTTCCTGATTTAGAAACCATACTTTCTGATCAGGAAATTTCTTCCACTGTATAGATAGCACACGCAAAGTAGATTTACAAATCTGTCATCGTTACCGACTAAGCTAATCTCCCAACTACGTTACATGCAGCAAACCATTATTAACCAGTGAATGGATTTTGATAGAATATATTCCCCATGCACAGCTACACACTTTTGAAATCTTGCTACCCATGACCTAATTGCTGGTATACTGTTGAGACACTGAAAACTTGCAGAACCAAGGGCCCTTCTAGTAACATAGCGCTAACCTGAGAGCATTTTTACCAAGGGAAATAGGAAAAAGTCACAGGGGCTTAGGTCAGTGTGTTCAACCGGAATAACATTTTCTTGTTCTAAGAAAGATTGAACAATTTTACTTTTGTGGGCTGAAGCATCGTCATGAATAAGCTGTATGCCTTTCAAACCTTTAAAATACTTGGGCGTTTCATTTGATAGAATATTTTGACAGATGTAAGTACTTTATGTTTGTAAAACTTACCTGTGATGGTTCTACCCTCTCTTCGCAAGGAATTTGTACAACAGGACCACTAGAATTAAAGAAAATGGCATATGAAACCTTCATATCGCTGGGACTCAAAATAGTACAACAAAGTTTCATCCCCAGTGAGCAACTCAGAAATATAACTATGATCACATTTTTTAATATATATTTTTTCAAAGTTTTTTTGGCACAATCGAAACGCTTGGCCTTCTGGTTTGGTGTCAACAAGTGAATAGAGCCATCTAGCACAAAGCTTCTTTAATTTCAAACAGTCAGTCTGAATATGATGGACGGTCCCTTCTGAAATGCCTAGACTATTAGCTATCTGGGAAATAGTATATCGGCCATCTTTAGTAGGTAAAGCCTAGAGAACTTCGATAGTTAAATGTCTTGTTTCTTGAAAAATATGTCAAAATGAATAAATTACTGAAATAAAATTAATTTTATCGGCCAGGATGTCATTTCTAGTAAAAGTTGTGTAAAGTTTTTTCCATGTAAACATTAATAGTGTATTAGAAACGTAAGGCCGCTTGAACTTGACAATTAGGAAGTAAAATATTTTCTACATGAAGTTTGAGAAATGCATCACATGAAAAGCCACATTATAAAACATTACTTCCCCAAGGACTTATTCCTTGCAAAAGTGTCAAAGTGAGTAATTTACAATAATAAAAAATATTTTCGTCGTCCATGATGTTATTTCTAATAAAAAGAAAAAGTATTTACGTACATAATTGCGTAGTAGAAATGTAATACTGCTTTACTTTGAAGACAAACTGCCTAAAGTGTGAGAAAATGTAAGACATGGAAAGCCACACTCACAAAAAATAACTTCCTCACACATATTTATAAGGTACTTTTTGTACTTGTTCATACTATGAATCATTATAACATTTATCAATCCGGTAGTTGTACTATTTCCTATAGTTTGATTGAAATGGCAGACGGGTCTACATTGTTCTTTATGTTGTATGTAAAACGTGTAGCTGGAATTTTTTAATGTCACAACTATATTCATTTCTTACATTAAATACGTTGTGTGAGTGATTATAAGTTAACCAAAGCATTATTTTTCGAAATCAAATATTGGACTGTGTAGTTATGCTAATAATCGCCTTGGTGTTCCGAATGCATTGGATTATTAGTGCAAATATCAACTAATCACTTATTTATATTCACTGACAAAATAAAAAAACATGAAAATACAATCACTATAATTACACAATATTAACATAAATTCTTCATGCTCCAATACAAATATGCGCTGTAAATATGTTACCTGATTAATTACGCAAGTTCAAAAAGTCGTTCACCAACGCAAGTTCCGTCTTGTTATGGCGACGCCACGATGGTGGTCTTATGACGTCAAATTCCGAATATCATTCATTCCGCTTTCTAAGCTTATTGTTTACTTCTTAACATGAGATACATTATTGTTTGACTTCAAATTCCTAGACTTATACCGACTGAATTGATTTTACTGCAATTTCAGGAACCGAATCGATTTGTTCATCATCTTTTAAATGTTTATATACGCATGGCAAATTGAGGCAAATCATGAAATTAAACTATTTCGTATTGTTATGACCATATATCGATTAAGTGTGACGTTAGCTAGCTGTTACATCGGTTTAAACCAGTATTTTTACTGACAGTTCCAAGGCTGTAATTCGCTGTATGGTTGTTATTTCTTTTTGTGTTTTCAATGTATGTTATATTTCCCTTTCCCCTTTGTAATTTTGTCACTTTATATAGTGTTAATGGTATTTTCTGCCCAGTTTCGGCCTATTGTTGTCAGCTTCATTGACTTGTCCTGTGATCATTAACATCCATTAATTCCCCCACTGTTTGGCCTCTGATTCTCCTAGTTATTCCTTATGATCGGCCAGGCCATTCCTTGCGCCTCTGTTTCCTTACGTATGTACATTTGAGCCTCCTCATATGCCTGATATTTTATGGATTGTCACACTTCTTTATTCTGCGACAAGAGATGGCTGCAGCAATACTGCCTTCCATCAGAAATGTGATGATCAAGGTCCCACAGTAACAGTGTTATATAATAGACAAGGAACAGTATATGGCGGGTACACTAGGGTGAGTTGGACAAGTGTCAACAATTGTTATGCGAATTCGGCTAGCGAATTTCTGTTTCGCTTGTACTATAATGGGACATCATCTCCGCTCCAGTTTCCAATTAGGCCGGGTAACAAAAGCCGTGGTATTTACAATCACACTAACTATGGTCCTACTTTTGGTGCAGGACATGATCTCCAAACCTTCAACGGAACTATCACTAATTCTGGTGGATACTTTGCACTGAATGGTTCCATGACCATTGGAAACACTTACGATGCCAGAGGACTAACACAGAAAGAAATAAACAACGAAAACATGCATGTTACAGAGCTGGAAGTGTATTACGTTTCAGGTAGTGTACGATTGTAATTTTACTGTTATCATCGTATTACAATTACAAAATGACCCTTCGTGAGAACATTATGATTATATGATATGCAAACGCAATGTATTATTTACTTTTTTAAGTATTCAATAATTTATACTCCTGTCGTTCTGTTGTTTAAACATTTATTGATCCGGATGCCTCTATGGCCATGTCTTAATTTGTAATATCTTAATCAGCACATTGAAAATGAAGTTTTTATATGCTGTTTCATGTTTGTTTTTGCGAAACTAAACAGCTGCTGACACGTGATCGAGAACCGTGGAGAAAAGTTTGTGACTGGAATGAAGAGGTTTGTACTGGATAAATTCATCCTCCAAATCTTGATGACTTACTTGTCCATCATCTATCATACTCCCTTGATATCTTCGAGTATGCAATTTCAAGCTCTAGTAACGATCATACCCTGAGAAGGAAAACGAACTTTTAACAGAAGTAATTTTCAATCTTTGTCCTTAATTGGTTACCTCTATACAAAAACAAAATACTACAGAACTCCCCTCGTAAATGAAGATTTATTAGGCATATTTTCTAAACAAAGCACAACGAAGCAATAACCAATCGTATTTTCATATCATGAAATCTATTAAATGTTTTAGTTAACACTATGCATTGCTTTCCGATCAGGAAGAGTGTTACTAAATTAGGATAGTAAAGCAAACTGCCACCTTTTGCTGATTAGTCAGATAGTAAAGGAATTAAAGCTCTGTCACTATCTTAACAGATATTGCAGACACTCAAAGAGCAAATTCAAGGGTTTAGTCCTTTACAAGATGCTGAGGTCACTGATGCAAGGCTTGTACTGATAGGCCCAGTTGGTGCCGGAAAGTCCAGTTTCTTAAACTCCGTGGATTCAGTTTTTACAGGACACATTACCCAGAAAGCCAGTAGTGGAAGTTCAGAACAAAGTGTTTCGACGAGGGTACGGTTGTTTTACAGCATCATTTTGTTTTGACCATGTAAAGTTCTTTTTAAAACTTTAAACCCAGTCGTGTTATTGATACTAACAATAGTGGACCGAGAGTGATATCATTTCATACAGTGATGTTAGGAAGGATGAAATACAAGTTCTCGTACATTGTCTTAACCAATATGATGGTTTATTTACTATCACATTTTGGTCGCTTCAACACTTTTTGCGTAGGCCATGTTTATTACTTGCATTGATCACTAGTTGTTCCTGTTCCTTTGAAAGACACTCTTCATTACAGTACGTGCCGTACCGTATAAAGAGTAATGATTGTACGCTAAAGTTCTACCTAAGTGACACACCAGGACTTGAGGAAACCTTCGGACTCGATACCGTCGAGTTTAATTACCTATTTCAAGGAAATATGCCGGATTACTACGTGGTAAGAAAGGGTTTATTCTAATATCACAAAGTTTCATTTTTTTTTACACTACACAAATAAACTAAAGAAACAGATATTCAATTTGATGAAAAGGTAATTAGATATGTGCTCCGATTCATTTATACTTGAAGGATTATCCAGGATGCCAAATGTATGCGGTACCGTAGTACCATTTAATACATCTTCTTGATATGTACAATTCAAATACACGAGATTCGCAATTCGTTTATTTTTATATACAGCATTCTAATTGTTGATAACCAATATACAAATTGTATATACAATGTATACTATATCTTAACTCATACCGATATGATGATGTCTTCGAGTGCTAGATATTACATTGAGATTGAATTCAATTACTTTATATCTACAATTAGATTACCTGGATTCGCAATTCTAACAGTAAATATTTACTATTCAAAATCAAGATATCTAACATTTAAATTGCAGATATTCAAATAGTAGATACACTGTATCTGCTTTCGGGATGCCAGATATCTGCTTCAATGTTTTATATATTTTTTAAATTAATATTATCTGGTCAACCCGAATTAATATCAAGTATTCATTTCGAATACCAGATATCTTCAACTCGAATACTAGATATCAACAAATCGAATGGCAAGTATGTAGTACCTGTATTCAAATAGTAGAATGTAAATGATTTGCATAGTAGATATCTGTTTTTCGAATGCCAGATATCTATTTTAGATTCTTAGATGAATATTAACTCAAATAAGTAACAAGTATTCAACATTTTACCTTTACCTAGTCTGTCTCAAAATTGCTAACCCGAACATGAATGTTTGCAGCTTACCCCCTACTCTCTATTACAACCAGAGAGTCCTGGTTTCAAAGCAACACCCACGTTAAACGATAAGGTTCATTGTGTTATCTTTGTACTGGATGCAACAACCATTGATGTTTTGTCCACCAAATTTCTGGAGAAAATGAAACAGATAAAACTGCTCCTGTACAAGCATGGTGAGTGTGTTGTCATTCTATTCAAACGAAAAGATATAAATTTACAAAGATTATTTCATTTTTTATAATTAATTAGTTAATATAACTATTATCGCTTTGTTTTCAATTGTGTAAATACAGCAACATTTAGTATGTTCATTGACCTAGTAAACTGCACTCCTACGCGCGACCGCATTGTGTTAATCTTAGCTTAATCAAAGAAAAGCAAAGTGAATATAGCATATGGAGCATGTACTAAACACTTACTGTCCATGTACATTCAATCTCTAGCCACTGGCTGAAAATCTAACAGAAATAAACAAACAACATCGACATTATGCGAATATCGCGGTCTTTCATACATACCATAACAATGGAAAGACTAGTGACACGATCTCGTCAGAAGAAGCGTAAACATTGCAGACGAAACTTAAACTACATGTTAAGTTCGTCGGAATATTAAAAGGAAATATTGTACTTAAACAATGTACTCGACGGTTTGGAGCAAATACAATTTCAAATAATTTTGTATTTACAGAAATACCACACATGGTCTTGTTGACGAAGGTCGACAAACTCTGCAGAGACGTTAAACAAGATGTTACTAACATGTACAAAAGCGAGATTGTTGAAGAGCATGTGAAAAAGACATCCGACCTTCTTGGCATCCCGTTATTAAACATTCATCCAATGAAGAACTACGTTGCTGAAGCTGAATGCGACGTTGACATTGGTATTGCGGTATTGAGAGCCGTCAGACACGCTCTGTATTGTGCCAATGATTTTCTACAAGCCGTTACTAATCGAAGAGTTTGTTAAGATAGGACACATTGAATTTGACTTTTTGCCCAAATACACATACATTGAAAACTGTTATTTATTCCGTGTGCACTGAGTTTCTTCTCTTTCTTGAAAGAAATGATTGACTGGTCCTTCACTAAATATATAATTTTCTATTCGTATAAACTATTGTGTTTTTTGTAAGTTACCACTTCCATTTGTTAAACCCTATGACGATGAGTAACTTCCTGGACAATAGGTAAGACATGTCATTCTTCTATGCTAAGAACTGTAGACTGTTATGTTTTGGTATAACAGGAAAGTAATTGTACGTTATTCGACGTAGAGAAAATTAAAACACTTAATGTAGAAAATAAAGAAAGTATTCCAACCTAAATATTAATGTTTTATCTGCGACTATTATTGTTATCCCAATTCCGACACACTGAATTAGGCCCCATGTACTTATAATTACTGACAGTTCAAAGAATGCAGGTTTTACCTTAATGTTCTTCGTGTTGCGTCATTTTGTAATGAGGCGTTCCATGTACATTATGTTCCTTTATAAAGCTGTGTTGTCTAGGTTCCATGCCTGCATCATTTTGGTCTTGTTTTGTGTCCCCTCCTCGTCCGTTTGGCATACATTTGTATTCTCTACCTGCATGTGTCTCCATATATCGGTTATTCTAGCTTTGTCTGGATTTATGAATGTGCCCTTCAATGTTTTGCCATTTTACAGTTTTGTACAAATTTAACACAAATAATAAGCAATTTGTTTTCTATATTTTGAAAGACAAACGTATAGCCCGTATTCGATACATGTTTTAAAATGTGTTTTCCAATATGCGGTTTTGGGAGAATAATAACATACCTTGTGATACATACTAAATACATGTACATATTATAGATATATTAATATATATGTTATTCGTTGAATGGTTTTTATACTTTATAGTTGAATAATATTATTATGAAATCACCTACTGAGCTACATGATTTTGAAATAAGTTGAGTTCTTAGTTCTATATTGTGATATAAGGTAGACAACATAGTGTTTCATCAGGAAGCAAACTCGCGGCAGGTCATGCCCTTCCGTGAAAATTTGATAAAAATGTCGATTTTCCTCCTCATGTGGAGAAGTTGCCGGCTCCTTGTGGAAGGGTAAGTTAGTACTGGTTAGATTTCAGTCCAGGAAAAACTGCTTAGGTGAACCGGCCGCCGTATATAACTGAAATATCGTTGAGAAATGGCGTTAAACCCGATGAAACAAACAAACATCAGGAAGCAAACATATTCTATTGCTTATCTTCCAATGATCATGTCCGTGAATTTACGCACAATTTTGCATTTCTATACGTAACATAAAAATGAAAGAAGAAGTGAAGCCGGCAATATCACATATAATGTACACACCCGCTCGACATGTACACTCAGTCATGCAAAATATACAAACATGTAAACATTTACAAAGCAAAACAGAGAAATTAAATGATGAATTTATTGAACTGTTAGCATATTAAATTACATTGGGCCCGTTTTATCAACGTTCTATCGCACGAAATTTTCGTAAGATTTTCTTACGACGTTCTTACGATCTCAAAAGCGTTTTATAAAACAAATCGTAGTCGTTACGAATTCGTAAGTTTTAACAAAAATGCTACGAATGGTTATAGGCATTCGTAACGTTCGAAACAAAAATGATATTAATATTTCACATTAATCAACAACAGTTTTGAATTTTTTTATCAATTCATCTTCTTCATATCACATGAAATTGTCTGGCATTTCTGAAAAAAAATAGATTAATACAATAATAAGTATTTATTGTTATCTTCTACGTATAGGATGATTCCATGCATACTAGCTGATTCAGTAGTCTATCAACGTTATCATCAGTCACAAAGTAAAACTACTCAGTACTGACAACCAAAAAGTAATTTGAAGTGTGTAGGTGGATTTGTACATGGAATTAAAATGTATGGTTTACATTTAAAGTACAGAATCAACTATGTCATACAACCTTTTAAATTTAATAGTGTTATTTGATTACTGCTAAGCCTAACTTTAAACTGTTTAGACATGAACTGGATGAATATATATTAAGACAGGTAAATTATTATCTTTTGGCAAGTTAATGGTTTGTTTGATTTTTACTACATGTATTTATATTATGAACTCATATAAATCATAAGAATTACAGTGGTTGTGACTTTAAGCAGCACTACACATTTTCTTTAACAATAGTCTGCATCATTAACATCACCAGCTAAATGACATCCTCAATGACATTTTACTGCAAAAAATAAAGTATTAAATCCTCAATAAATTAAATCTTCTAGTTCAAACTCAAGAAAATAATAAATTATTTAAGCAAGTTTTTATTCTGCTGAGCTAGAATACCACTCAATATACTAGTTATTGAGCTGTGTAGTAGAGTGTGACGAAACGGTAGAGCACCTTGTAAGAGTTGGGGAGGGGTCGAGTCCCACACTGGGTGCACATCCATCTGCATTTATATGAAGGTAGCAGCAGTGTAGTGACGTAAGTGCGAGAAGAGCAGCGGTGTCGGGTGATACAGCCAACTGGTTAGTACAGTTGGTAGAGCGCCCTGCTGGGGACGTGGCTTCCAACAATTCATCAAGCGCCACACCACTATAGTACTTGCATATTTCAGTTCGAACCTCTTATGACCAGCCCCTTATGGGTAAACGTTCGCATCTTAGTCATCAGACCTGCAATGGCAAACCAGATCACCCATGATGTTTTATGAAATATAAGGCAGGCATATCTACCGGCATATCTTATTGAATAATGTTCTGTTACGTTGTCCCAGTACTTTTAAGCAGCTGCCCACCAAAGTGTTTTCGTCTTTCTCGGTGAAGTTAGTTTGCCTAGTTTTTTGCATGAATATGCCTTGCCGCTTTAAAGATATTTCAATAAATGACAAGAATTAAACTGTGAATAGTGGTAGAGATTCTTTAAAAAAATGGCACAATGAAAACTTGAAATGTTTTTGATGAAGAAAAAATTACATATCTAAATATCGGTTAGTATTATGGCTTCTTTTTGATTGAAAAAATGTGAATATTTTTTCCATGTATTCAATAATTTTACAGTTTTATGTCATAACATGAAAATTTCCTTTTAGATATAGAAGAATGTTATAATTATTTCATTTTAACCATTTGTTATCAATATATAAAATCATGATTCAACTTATAAAGTGAGATAATGTTAACTCAAGTCGACTTCGATTTCAAATTAAATAAATTTTATTCCAATGCAAACGTTTCAATCTACTTGTGAATATAATTGCAGTTTACATGTTATAAGCTTTGAATTCATATTATCTGTCGTATAAAGAATTTCCATTCAAACTAAAATGACAAGGGATTCTTTTCAGTATTTTGAATAAGTTGGCTAGATTATGTTTGCATAAACGCAACACTATATAATGTCTGTATGGATTCTTTCTTTCGACTTTGATGAGTCATAAGGAAATCACTTTTCAAATTTATAAGCTATAAGTGACCAACATATTTGTGCGCGTGATATGCAAACATATACGCTGTGTTAAAGATGTATCTGGCTCATCTTAACGCAAACATATTTGAAAGGGCTCATTCAGTGCTGTTACTACAATGGCTAAAACGTCTTTAATGTATAGTTTTGTGCTCTTTTTATACAACGAAGTTGCTGTGTTAAATGTTGGTTGATATTCGAATATATATATCGATCTAACCTCGAATGTACCATAAAATCACGAATACTGATTATATAACAATCAGTTTCTGCATTCGTTAAAGGTAAAAAATATTGAATGTCTTTTTTTAAATAAAAAGCTTGGCCCGTTATGTCCCTACATATGGTCCGAAGTGTCTGGTCATTAATGCCCGTGGTCCGAAGTGTCCTGACACCCGCGAGATACGTCTCTTTTTACCTCCCCGTGAAGAGCGTGTACTGATTTACTGTGCGCTCGAACATTCTTATTCGTAAGATCACTATCGTACTTACGACCGCGTTGATAAAACGGTCGTAAGTATTTTCGTATAACAATTCTTACGAACATTGATAAAACGGGCCCATTAAGTATGCGCTCTTCATAAACTTGTAGAAATAAAGAGAAAACTTATATTATTTTTGTTTAGCCTTATATCGTTAAGGGGACTATATCGAAAATACACAACAGCACTAGATATATTTCAAATTTATTTGCACATTCATCACATATTTGAGACACATGTTTAGATTTAGGTTTTTTTAGTTACATAGTAATGTTGAAGAAAATTACTCATATTGCAGACAATTTTATCAAGAATGGTGATGGGCATCCAGGAATAGAACCAATGACCTTAGAATTCCCCCTAGTTCCTCATTTTTCATCCGATGCAAAGCCGAAGTTGTTTGTTCTAGCGATGCGGCTTCTTGCGTTTGTAAGACTACCATTTTAAAGTAAATACGTATGACTGTACCTTGGTTGAAATATGATAAGACGTAAACAAATAGATATGCACGTTGGAGTTTAACAATTGTTTAAAGTTGTTTTACAGCACTAAACGATATTTTCAAACAGTTCTGTCGATGAGGTATAGTCGTCTAAAAATGCCTTTATTTTGTCAATTTCTAATTACATTGTATATATGTTATTTAAATGATAGAAATTAAATGAATCGATGTCTGGTCTGTTCAATCAGAATATTTCACTCGAGAACTAGTAGTACATATTGAAAAGACGGACGGAATGTCTAACTTACTAAGTGTTATCTGTTTCATATCGATTCAGTTTTCAATAGCAGATAAAGCTACCCCTAATTTGTGAGCGCCGCATTTGCGTATAAACTACATTGGTTTATAAACTGATTTTTTAATTTAATAATTACATGTGTATTTTTTAATAATTCAATAATCGGAGAATGGATTTAAATATTTAATATTTTACATCACGTGACTCGTGTATCATTTAATTTTTTGACGTATTTAACTCTTCATTCAGAGTTAGTTGGCAGAACGAAAGCTAAATTCAGACGAGATAAGGTAAATAGAATTTAATGTGATTGTTGTCGTGCTTATATCCTTGTGGTTTATTACAGCATGTGCATTTTATTATTAGCTACTTATAAAGATGTTTCACGTTTTGGCTTTTTATATAATCCAAAAGCAAATATTAGTAACCAAACTTAACTAACGCATTTGTATAGATATTTAGACGTTCAATTTATTTTCTAATTTTATCCAATCAATGTGTCTACTATCTTGCTTATATCCTTGTAGCTTACAGCATGTGTACTGTATTATTAGCTTCTTTTAACGATTTTTCACGTTTGGCATTGATGACCATTGGAAGTCCGTCATACATCGTTTGGTGTCCTTCCACAAACTAATTGCGTACACTCTAGAAGTGAGAGAATAAATTGCTACAGGGAACGCCACATACATAAGAAGTTACATGCAGCAAATAATTAGAGAATAGTTCGAAGATTTTCATCGGACTACGTTCATATTATATACTCCATGTAGTTTTAAAAATAAAAAGTTCTGAAGGAATCCAGGGACCACTTAAAGCAGCAGAACATAGGTTTTTAAAAGCTATATGGTAGATTCAAACCACCCATATGCATAGAGAAAGTCGGGAGTTTGATGTCTTTTTTCTTGAAAAAAAGAGTACATTCATAATCTTAAGTTAATTATATTCAATGCTTTCGTATAGTTTTAATTAAACGAGATGCGTCTATAGCGGTGCATATTCGATATAATAGAATTTTCTACAGTTTCAATAACGAATAAACAAATTACAATAATTATTTAAATATGGAAGAATTCAAATACGTACCAATACTTAACACGGCATGTATTTTGTATATCGCATTGTAAATCTGCCTTTAATAAAAGGAGCATTAATGTATTGGTCTCATATAACTTATGGTTTTGGGCTATAAATTGAATGTGTACTTAAATTGTGTAAACTATTGTAGCTTAAATTACTCTGCAAAGTAGAATAACAGAATGCATTCAGACATTATATATTACATCGCGATAACACAAACAACCTCTAGCGAACTTATTCAAATTACTGAAAGAATGTCTTGCCTACGGATTCAATGGGGGAATCCTCTCCAGTCCGGAATCTCCTCTAATCCGAACTTTATAGTTTGTCCGAAGGGTGTTCGGATTAGGAAGTTTCCACTGTACCTGTACAACTGGCAAGTAATAATCACGAAGTGCGAATAACATTGCGTCGCCAATCTTACCCGTCAACACATAATTGTATATTAAGCGGTCAATGAAAGGTGTGAATTATTGTTTTGTTCGACCTATCTATGGTGAACAATGAATGAAAAATGATAGCTACGGACCTCAAATCCTGTTCGAGTGTTCGACCTATCACTGTTCGAGTGATCTTCTGTCAGATAATATGAAATAAGAAGGGGTTTCGCCGGGACTTAACAACCTGTTCGAGGTATCGAAGTTTTACTGTAATTTAAAAATATTTTTGTCTGCCAGGATGTTTATTCCTCATAATAAAATATGTGTTATTGTTTTCCATGCATACATTTATTGCGTAGTAGAAATGTTCTGACGTTTGAACTTTGTAGAAAATTGAGTCAATGAAGTAAAAACTTTTCTACCTGAAGTTTGTGAAATGTATCAAATTGAAAGCCACATTATCAAATATGACTTACCAAAGAACTTATATTTATAAACTTTTTGATGGTTTTAGAAAACTGTTTGTAGAAAACATTTCTTGTCAAACAAGACTATATAAATTCTTACCGTTCAATCTTATCTAAATTTGTTTAGTTTTTAGCAAGGGGCTCGTCAGATAGTAGGCGAAATCCGCGGACACTCATCGGATGAGTCATCCCAAGTCTGTAATTCTGAACCGCCAAATTATACATACTCCTGATGAAAGTAGTCCTTGTCTCAGCGGACGATAGCAGTAGGCTGAGATACGTATACATGAAAACGGTGCAACATATCATATATGCAACGAACAATTATACGTACATTGAAATCATGGGAAATGCATTTTTCCGTCATCGTTCCGTTGAATAACGACGATTTACGGAAGCATTCTTCTTGTTTTATTGTCATCCTGTCTGTAGGTCGGTCGATTGGTTATTCTGTATAATATACAACATATGTAGTCTGTGTGGCTAACTACTTCTTCAGTTTTCAAGGGAGTACAGTGCAGTTTGATAATAAAAGTACCATGATACATACTTTGTAGATGTGAAAGACATAATTTGCTGTGCATCCATCAAAATGTTTTAGAATTCTGCCCTTTGAACTTATGTCTCCTTTTAGAACACATGTAATAACATTATTGTTTATGCAGCAAATACTTTAGTTTTCAATGGATTGCATTGAAACTTGGCGTATAATCAACATTTAGGTAGTGTTTACTACTTTTCCATCCATCCATCTGATTGTCTATACCAATTATTATATACAGTCTTTTGTGTTTAACTACTATGTTTAATATACTGTTATAACAAAGTGTTCTTAATAGACTATTGTGATAGGTAAAATATATGTCAAAGTGACGCCTGTGATCTGCAGTGAGCCCTTTGATGTCAGCACTTTCAGTACTTTGATTATTTTAACGGTTTATCAATACAAACACAGTTGGTTGTAAAAATCAAAATTTCCTGAACTAGAAACCATACTTCTTATCAGGAAATTTCTCTCACTGTATACATAGCACACGCATAGTTGAAATTTATAAATCCATCATCGTTACCGACTAAAGTAATCTCCCAACTACGTTACATGCAGCAAAACGTTATTATCCAGTGAATAGATTTTGATAGATTATATGAGCGCTACTATGAGATTTACAACCTCTTCTGTAAGTGACATCATTTCAAGAAAACGCAATTTGTGATGACACTATTTGCAAGCAGGAAACACTATTTACTCCACATTGGCACTTCGTTTTCATATTGCCATATGTGGAAAATATTACTTACTGTCAGTACATGGTGACATCACATGTGACGTATTCTGGAAAATACGTCACTTAAAGAAGAGGTTTGAAATCGTACAGCGGCGCTCATATTCAAAGTATGCCCCATGTTCTTTTCCAAAAGTGGTGAAGTAATCCAGTGGCTACGTAAAGCAGCATAACATCTTATCTTCTTTTCTCGAATAGCTTTATGGTTATTTCAAACCTCCCGAATTGCGTTACATTTTATAAGCAAGAACTATCTTGAAAAAAGATTGTCGATGCAATCTGAAGCAAGCAAACCAGTTGCAATCTGAAAGTTAGGAATCGTTGTGCAACATCAAAAATAGCCCGAGATGATACGATTGATGTTCACTCATTTATGCTATACTGAAGAAACTCCGAAACCTGAAAGGGGAGATGAATTCGTAGGAGATTGGATAAATATATCTCAGAAGTGACATTAGTCATATGGAATTATGCTTTATCGAACTGTACGTCATCTTTCCGGAATCCCCTCGAGACGTAATCGTCTATATTTTCCGTAATATTCAACAGTTCCTTAAATTATTTGTATGTACGTTTTTACATTTGATATTGAAACAAGAAATTAGCAAAAGAGATGAATATTTGATGTCGGTAAATTTAACAATCCGAGTCAAAGTTTCAAATGTTGTTTGGTTGTATGTATATAACATAAGGGAATGTGCCATGCGCCAAGGAGGCCTGGCATGGAGAACATACGATGAGCCATTTAGCCTTCGTCAAGCAATATCACCGACATCTTTGTTACAAATAAATAACGACCTCTGCTGGCGTTGTATGCAGGTAAAAGACACTCAGATAAATAACCAGTCCAATTCTCATACTGGTAGATATACATGCAAAGACTATAATAGCGGTAACTGTACTTGGTCAAACTGTAAATTCTCTGATATCTGCGCGAAATGTTTCGCTCCTCACCCTGAGGTCAATTGTTATCAATTAGTTCGACCAATGAACATCCAGATATCAAGGTCCCAACATCTGTTTTGTGGTAGAGGATTCCGTAGACCTTTCAGAGGCCGCGGAGGGGAGGCAAAGAGGCAATGATATGACTAAAATAGAGCCGGTGGAATCTCGAAACTTGGATACTTTCAATTGAGCAAAGTCACCGGTTAATGTAGAAACTCTAAACGTTACATTTGTAAAGATATTGTGTTCTTTGCTCTTGACAAAGGCCCAGTGTGGCCGAAATATTGAGCTTGAGTGAAATGTTATACCGTACATTACATTGATCCCCTTTTTTGGATATTTCAACAACAAGATTCTAAAACGTTATTCACACCTTTCTTTTTCTTAAGTGTTATATATCGTTTTAGATAATCGGCTAAGGTCATGGGCTGATGAAAATAATATTTTGTCGGAATTTCAGTTTGGTTTAACAGTAGGGATGTCAACGAATGGCAATTTTGGTATTCGAATATTCGGTCAAACTTCCAAACGAATATTCAAACATTCGATATTCTTATTTAATAATAATACAATTGAAATTCAAAGTTTAACTGTATGCTTATCAATTTTGTGTTTTAAACTTATAAATATTCGTGTTTCTTTCTCAATCTTCACCAAATAAGTTCTGTTTTTCATCATTGTGCAAACTCGTCCGAAATATCAGACATACAAACAGAGAAAGAAAATAGGCTGTAATACAGTCTCAATTGTAGACAATTGTTGCGTATCCAAAGCGTAACCTTTGCCTGTTACTTGGCAATAAAATGATATTGTTTTTGTAAACGGAACACTCATTGCTTTTCTTTCTGATCTGTAATCTCACAAGGGATTGGAAAATGAACAGCTAAGAAGCAGACATTGTTAAGGAAAATTAATACCTCTTTTCAACAGAAACGATGAATGTAGCTTATTTTTAATGTAAATATAGCCCTGTACCGTCTGTCTCGAATGTACGGTAAGATATTGATCGAAAGGGTGGCAATCACATGATTAAAACATACTATCGAATAATACAGTAGGGCTAAATAAATATATTTATGTTTCACTATTTGTATGTATTAGTTACAAACGCTTTTAGAGTTCTCTTTTTTATCTTACCATTTAGGAGACGGAGGGAAATTTAATGTGTCAGATACTAATTAGCAATAGCTGCAGCAACAAACGGCATGTTGGTGTCATACGAGCCTTGCCATCTCTTTCTTCCTCTGGCATGTTAGGGAGGAGTATGCCATGTGTATGCTACTTGAATCCATTCATCTGTGTTTTCAGCTGTTCATTCTCGACATTATCTGACAGGAAATGGTTTCCAACAAAGCTCGTGTTATTCCCATACGTCCCATAAGTGTACCTCATCAATCCTTGGTAATGTTGTAAACATTCCCACGATTACTAATATTTTCATGGCCTAAGTGTCGTCACCAGAGTGTGATATATCTCTTGCCCCCAAATATACAACAACACACGTCAACACCTGTAGATATTATTTTCACGCGTAAAATGCGATAATGCCCATCATTGAAATTTAATACACTTGCATTCAGCTTTTATATTGAAAATATATATTTTATTGAATATTCGAATGCCCAATTAGTATTCGAATATTCAGACGTACAAACGAATATTCGAATATCCGAATATTCGTTGACATTCCTAGTTAAGAGCTAAAAGAAGTACTATTGACTGTGTTTATATTTTACAAACATTTATTAATAAGATTATAAACATGAGAAGAAAAAGCTCTATTGTTCTATCTCCCGAGTTGATGAATAAAAATATTAAATTTAATCGCGATAATTTGGCAGTTTCCTAATCATCAGCAAATTATTAGAAGGTTGCCGTAGAAACCGAACTACTTCCGATAGGAGGGCTCCATTGACTATGCCCATTTTAGTGGCTATTTGCAATAAACTTCCTCAGATCACTATGAGACTAAATTATTTTCATCATTATTCAGGCTGGCGTACTTTGGACCGTTCAGAATTAGCGCGAATTAGTGATGTTGCGTATAGGGCAGTTCAAGGCCCCTATCATACACTCCGAAATAGCCAGAGTATCGGGCTCAATTTGTCCAGTAAGCACTTTAATGGATTTACTAACTGTCAGACTAAAAACCGAAGGTAGTTTGCCACAAAGATAGCACTCCTGTAACTAGAGCTCAATCTTCCGCTGGACTAGCCAAATGTGTCTGTGAATGTCAAGTGTGCGGTATGTACAGGTCACATTGTTTTAGGATTGGTAGGGAAACAGATTTAGCTTCTCAAGGTTACCCATCAGATGTGATCATGAAACTCGGAAGGTGGACTGCTGGTTGCTATAAATTATATCCGCGCATAAAAAGGTATGACCAGTCAACTTGCCACCACCTACGATCGTTAGGCAGCTTACTCGATTCTTATATCAACGGTATAACAGTTACCACATATACTCTAATGAAACAGAGGTGCCATATTTATTGTCATAAGACCCAAAGAAGGGTATTAAGGATTGTAACTCATTGGTTTTCTCTAAAATAGAGAACGAATACCTAAGCCTTGCCTATATGTTCGTCAATACTTTTAGACATCTTGGTATTGGGAGATTGGATCCCATTCAGGGCTGGCAGTCGAGCCCAAGACATCGGAAAACCAAATCTCCGTCTGTATGACAAGACTATTGCCTGGTGGGGAGTTTGAGGTCTACGATGGACACTACGACACTCAATCCAGGGCCAGTTGTTACTATCCTCTCCGAGTTGCTTCACGTCAATTGCATGACTTGCATTACTTGACTGTGACTGTATGATACCATTGGCTATTTAAGGGTAATTGCCCGTGTTGCTGTTTTGCGTAATGCATCAATATAGTGTACGATTTGGCCGAAGCCCCCTTTCATCGCTGTTTGTGTGATTATGGTTCTGTAAAAAATGTAGTTGGCAATCTATTTCTTAATGTCACAAATATATTCATTTATCGTACGGTTTTGAAGTTACCGTATGCAAAGGATACATTTTCTGCCCAGTTCCGGCCCATTATTGCCAGGTGCTTTGACTTGTCCTGTGATCTTTTCCATCCATTAATCCCCGCTTCACTGTTTGTCCTCTTTGTTTCTCTTAGTTATTCCTTATGGTGTGACAGGCCATTTCTTGCGCCCCTGTACCATAACGTATGTACCCTTTAACCTCCCCAAGTGCCTTATGTTTTATGGATTGTTGTTTTCACGGAGGGCTGTGGGAGAGGGACTGTCTTAAGTATGCGGCGTTCCCTGTAGAAACTTATTCGCTCTCTTTTTTCAGATCTTTGCACTTACTCAAATGAAAACTAGAACATACTACCATTGTAGTATATAATCAAAAATACTTCATGCTCCAATGGAATATGTGCTCAAAATAGGTTTACCTGAATAATTACGCAAGTTCAAACATTCGTTCACTTATGCTATTTCCATATTGTTATGGCGACGAAAGGATGGAGGTCTGATGACGTTACCTACCGAATGTCATTCATGTCGCGCTTTAGGCTTATTGTTTAATACAATAAATACACCAGTTGACTAGAGGTTTTTGGCAATACATGTTTGGACTTATACTGACTGAATAAATCAATATTGCTGTAATGTCAGTAACATATATTTAACCGAATCACTGTATCGTCTTTTAAATGTTTATATACACAAAGCAAACCATTAAAGCAATCATGGAATTAATATATTTCATAATGTTTTATTTTTAATAGAATATAGCACTCTTGTGTATATTATATCTAATTTATCAAACTTATGATTCAATATTAAATCAACCTCGACAAAGCCTCGCATTATATCTTTTTGCGCAATTAATAAATTTGATAAGTTTTGACTACTCATGTTAGCCATGTATTTAATGTTATGATAGTAATGTATGCTTATATTGTTTACAACAGACGTATGCTCATAATGACAGGAAAGCTAACCAGAAATGATAAACAACAACTTGAAGACTGGATTGGAACTGGTCCTAAAGATTTCACACTTATTTATTTATTCTGCGACAAGAGATGGCTGCAGCAATACTGCATTCCATCAGAAATGTGATGAGCAAGGTCCTACAGTAACAGTGTTATATAATCAAGAAGGAACAGTATATGGCGGGTACACTGGAATGAGCTGGACAAGTACCAGCAGCGATTTTCACGCGAATTCGGCCAGCGAATTTCTGTTTCGCTTGTACTATAATGGGACATTATCTCCGCTTCAGTTTCCATTTAAGCTTGGTAAAAGAGGCTATGGTATTTGGAATGACACTAGGTTTGGTCCTACTTTCGGTGAAGGATTTGACCTCAAAACGTTCTATGGAACTGTCGATAATTCTGGTGGATACTTTGAACTGGATGGTTCCATGAACATTGGAAACACTTACGATGCCAGAGGACTAACACAGAATGAAATAAACAACGAAAACATGAATGTTACAGAGCTTGAAGTGTATAAAGTTGCATGTACGTACATTGCAAATATAGTTAACAATGTTCATGTATATGTGTACTACGTGTATATACATGTGTATTCCGTACTCGCTTTTATTTTGTTTTATTAATAGGTTAGCAAGATAATGATAATTTGATCATATACTATTTACAATTACTTGATGTCTTGGAATATTCCAGTGAATTAGATTTCTATTGGCCAGTGGCTTTAGCCCAAGGCCTTAGCACACGGGCCACTTTAACTGCATTCAAGAGAAGCTGAGCAATTGTTTTCAATCTTAAATTACGTGGATTCATCAATAAATATTATATCATTGTCATTATATCATAACAATTATTGGATTATACATGTTTGTATTTTCCTAGCTAAACAGTTGCTAACACGTGACGGAGAACCATGGAGAAAGGTAGATGACTGGAATGAAGAGGTTTGCACATGTGATACTTTATTCTACATTCGTCTTCATTAACATTTCGTACTTTTTGTTATAACCCTTTGATATACGGGTAAGCATGAATATGATTGCATCCGTGTACCTGGCTTTGATATTCACTTAGTCTTCCGTAAGGAGCTAACATCTTCCCACTTGGAGTGCATAGCGATTTAGATCTTAAATTGAACTAGAAAGAAACATCTCGCCCCAGTTTCGTCCTTGCGATTTCGATATTCATTCTTGCTATCAATAGTAGTCCTGAAAATGTTGAGCGGACATAACTCAAAAGACTAGAAATTGAAAAAGTATCTGTATTTCTTAACAAACACTAAAACAAAACCAGAACACATGTGTGTTCTATACAATAGTGTTAGCAGTGTTAAGTGTGCGTATTCCATTTATTTACAGGTTCTAAATTCTCTCAAAGAGAACATCCAATCATTTAATCCTTTGCAAGATGTTGACGTGACGGATGTCAGACTTGTACTGATTGGCCCTGTTGGTGCTGGAAAGTCCAGTTTCTTCAACTCGGTGGATTCAATATTCACTGGACATATTACCCAGAAAGCCTGCAGTGGAAGCGCGGAACAAAGTGTTTCAACAATGGTAAATATTAAATAAAAAAACAAATTGGTGAATTCATACGGATGTTTATAATGTCACGCTCAACTCGATGATGCCAAAACGGCAATATATGTAATAATGTGTTTGTTTTTTTATCCAATGATGCAATTATAACGTTGTTGCTCTTTAAGCTATTACTTATAAACACCCGATGAGCAGATCCCGTTCTTATAGGACAACAAATCTGCAAATAATCATTACAAAACACCGCACATAACCCATTATTGACCGTTTTTACATAACAACCGACAATCAAAACGAAAGCATGGTTTTACTTATTGCTTTGTAATGCACTATTGTGTGTTTTGAGAACCAGTTAGTCCTAGAAATGCACCAAACTATTTATAGAATACTTAACAACAAGGATAAATTATAGGTCTGTGAAGTTTGCTTTTAGTTGTTAGTTCAAATGTTCGTTCCCGAATTCACAGCTGTTGGTTGTTAGTTCCAATGTTCGTTCCCGAGTTCACAGCTGTTAGTTGTTAGTTTAGATGTTCGTTCTCGAATTCACAGCTGTTGGTTGTTAATTCAAATGGTCGCTCCCGAATTCACAGCTGTTAGTTGTTAGTTCAGATATTTATTCGGAAATGCATAACCAGGAGTTAGATGCGAGTTCCGATATGAAGAAGCGAATGCACAGCTGTTAGTTTGTAGTTCAGATGTTCGTTTCTGTATTCACAGCTGTTAGTTGTTAGTTCAGATTTTTGTTCCCGAATTCACAGCTGTCAGTTCAGAAGTTTATTCGGAAATGCATAGCCAGAAGTTAGATGTGAGTACGGATATGAAGAAGCGAATGCACAGCTGTTAGTTAGTAGTTCAGATGTTCGTTTCCGTATTCGCAGTTGTTAGTTCAGATGTTCATTCCCGAATTCACAGCTGTTAGTTGTTAATTCTGAAGTTAATCAAAGAATGCACTACAAGAAGTTAGCTGTGAGTTCGGATATTAAGTTGCCAAGTTCACGGCATCCCACCGTGTCGAAAAGTGCATTTATATTCTTCGACGATCATCACGTTCTTTGCTGTGATATTTAGGGATGCTTGTAATGGAATTACATGCACTTTTCCGTATATTTCAGTACATTCCTTACCGGGTCAAGAGTAATGATTGTATTCAAAAGTTCCGTGTGTGTGATACCCCAGGACTTGAAGAAACCCATGGACTCGATGTTGTCGAGTTCAATTACATGTTGGAAGGAAATATGCCTGATTACTACGAGGTAAAATAGTTTAGTATAACAAAGTTGAGGTTTATTTTGTATTTTCAAAATGCAAAAAAGTAAAGTTAAGAAAATATTGAAACTGAGGCCGCGGTGTTCGAATAGACTTTTGATGAAAAAGTAGATAAATGGATAACCTTGCTAAAATTAAATTAGTTTGATGCACACCATTTCAGCTCAACCCCAACTCTCCGTTAAAACCAGAGACACCGGGGTTCAAAGTAGCACCAACGTTGAATGATCAGATTCACTGTGTTATGTTTGTACTTGATGCAACAACTATTGATGCTTTGTCCACCAAATTCCTGGAAAAAATAAAGCAGTTTAAAATGCTTCTGTACAAGAAAGGTGAGTGTTTAAGTATTTTTTAGCAATGTAGCCCATATAAACATGGACACAACATAAGAGGATAACATAGCTTATGAGTTTAATCGTAAATGTTCACTACTTAATAACATTTCATCAACTTAATGTTGTCCTACATAAAACCATATTTGATTAGAATGTTTGTACATCTAAGGCTAAGTCAAGCTATAAACTGACTATTATCACTATATGAGATGAAGATAGTATTGTTTAAGTGCGCATTGAATAACACTATACGAGTAAAATGTATAAATGTGCATTAATAAAATTCGCTAAAATACTTATATTTATAATTACATGAATAGAGTTGTCATGTATTTGCTTAATATTGTTAGATATATCAACAACAAACATAAAGACAAACATACCTTAACAACGGCTTAACACCATTTGAACTGCCTTTGAATTACTCAGTTTCGCTTTGCATTTAATCGTTAAATTGCCACAATTACCAACATCAACATAAAATTAGGAAATATCCTAAACGGCACACAACCAACCATACGAGACACTACAAAATCATAAATTAATGTTAATAGCAAGGAACATTTAAAAAAACACGAATCCTTATTCTGTTCCCTTACGTTTTTACCATTGCGTCTCCTCAAAACCTGATGTGAAATGGATTGCTGTTTCCCGGTGGTCTGTGTGGAGAGGCATTGTCTTATGAATGTGGCGTTCCCTGTAGCAACTTATTATCTCTCTTTTTTATCATTGATATATATGCTTCTTTATACACTCGACCTTTTAGCTACATAAACGGTGCAATCGAAACTATAAATTTCCTGTCGTTGATATACAAATGCGGAAAACAAAATTGCTGATACCTACATGAGATTTATACCACATATTCATTAATATTTAATTTTAACTGACATAACTGTAAAACTTTAGAACAAATATAAATTATGCAGATTTGATTATTTAATTGCGATATATGTCAACAGGGATACCACACATAGTCTTGTTGACGAAGGTTGGCAAACTCTGCAAGGACGTGAAACAAGATGTTACCAACATGTACAAAAGCGTTGAAAATTGTTGAAGAACATGTGCTCAAGACAGCCGACCTATAAAACACAATTTACTGACATGTAAATCGCAAATGTAGTACAAGACTAGTGCCCGACTCATATATACATCGATAACTATGAGCAACCTCGTCCAGTTAGCTACATAAACGGTTCAATCGAGTCTATAATGTTTCTTGTTGTTGATACACATATGCGGAAAAACATAATAATGGCCCGTTTTGTTCTCTGAATAAAACTTAAGCCGTCAAAAATAAACCGATAAATGGAAAATCACATTTATTTTCTTATTTCTTCCTATTTTCATAAAGTGAAACCACCTTTGTACTAAACAGACTTGCAAATTTAAGAAAAGTCAGAAATATTTGAAAAAAAAGGATATGCATGCGAACATAAAAGTATTCACTATGTCAGAAAATAGAGGATCTAACATGAGTGTTCATGTTTTATTGAATTTATTAAACGAGTCGGTCAAAATGATATAATTCGAGGCTTTGCCGAGCATTATATCTTTCTGGCCGACGAGTTTAATAAATTCAATAAAATATTAACACGAATGCTAGATTCTATTTATCACATAACTTGTAAACGGGCTTAAAACAAAAAAAATCACACAGACTCGTTTCTCTAGCCGCCCCTGCATTGTGTCTCTACTTTAGTGACTCGGTCGAGAACAAATAGTTCCAAAGATTTTCACAGAATAAAAACGACGATTGATACCGATAATTAAATCAAATGTAGTGTCGAATGTTGAAACTTAACACAAAACAAATAATTAACAACATGATCGATAATTTACTGCAGTTTTAAGGAAAACATTGAAGAAGTTCAAAATTTAGTGCACCCGCGCTGCTGTGACGACATGAAGCCGTGACGTCAGCGAGTCCATTCTAAAGTAAAATCATTGACTGAACGTAAATCAACAGATCTACGTTTACACAGTTGAAAATATGTCACTGTGAGTCGCTGTCAATCATTCGTACTCGTTTTATCGGAGGATGAATTGCATCAGCGTGTGGTCTATTCTGGTTACGTTCACATTAAAAAACACCGTGATCCGGATGATGGACAGCGAATCATGTGTTGATACCTCCAGACAAGTTGAAATGTGCACTCGCATCGGATTTGAAGTACGCGTTTAGCTCGCAATGGTTAGAATTCTAATAAACTTTCGTTTACGAAGCTGTTTGACATTTAGACGATCGCGAAATGCTACATATTTGTCGTAGACCGATACGCGAAAGTCGGCCATGTTTGTTTGGATTTCTGACAGCGCGTATGAATATGTGATGCGGCCCTAATTTGCATAAATAATACACTAGTGTAATACGAGAAATAATGCATAGGTTATAATCATAAATGTTATGTGATAAACCCAAATATTAGTTGGCCGTCATATTGTCTTCAATGCAAATTATTTGTAACATATAGCATCGACTATTTCCAATTTTCAGAGACATTTATCGTCTGGTTTTTGCAAAATTTCATTTTGAACATATTGCTGCCTAAATTTTACATACACATGATGTTATTGGAATTTGAAATTTTGCTAATTTCTTCCAGAAATATGATTTTTATGGCAAGTGAAGTTCATTGTAGTTGTAAAACATAAGAAAATTGACATTGTTGTCAAATTATGTCACTTCCAAGACTTAAACTTAGTATTTTAGTAAATTACTTCCCTTTATAAAAAATACACATTTTTTTATTATTTTCCAAAAAAGCACCATTTAAAAAATAAAAAGCGGAAGGACTGCCTAGATTATCATGACTTGCAACTGCTGTGGAATTAAATATAGCATACATAATGCAATTAAAAAATAATTTAATTTGTTTAGTTACCATATAATTTTATATAGAAGGGAAATTACTTGAACCATTGATGGACTGTTTACCTTAATGCTGTCCTACATAAACAATATTAGTCACGATATTAATTGACTATTATTACTATATGAGATGAAGATAGCATTGTTTATGCCTCACACCCACAAAATCGTACGTTTTCTGGATCGTGCGATTGGTGGTAATTTGGCCGACGTACGACCAATCGGCAATGTTTGCTGCGATCGCAAATGGAGATTGCTCTTAAGACTGGCGTTACGTCATCGTACGATATGTGGTGCGCGTGGTCGTGCGATCGATCTTAGGTAATCGTGTGATCGATCTTCTCCAATCGTTTGTGATCGCACGACCACGCGCACCACCGCTCTTAAGACCAATCGATATTTGGCACCACCAATCGTCAGGCGGCAGGACCGGTAGCACGATCAATCGTGCGACAAATTGTTCCACGATCATACACGACTGGTGGTGCGTCCATGCGCGACTGGTGTTACGATTATGTACCTCTTACGATTTGGAATCGCCGGTCAGAAGTTTTGATCATGACTATTGACCTTGTTGCGACTGATTTCGCTCTGGCAATCACCCACGACCTCTGCGACCAGTCGTGCGCTCTATCTACGATTTGTCCACGATTTCTTTTTTTCGATCGGAACTAGGTCGTTACCTGGTCGCATGCCCGGTGTGACTGAGCCCTTACGTGTGCGTATGATAAAACTATAAAATGTCTAAATGAAATTCGGTAAATACATTAATAAATAATGACACGAATATAGCTGCCATGTTTTTTCTTGATATTGTTAGATAACAACAATAAACGTCAAGAGAAGACAAACATACCTAAATAACGGCTTAACAACATTTGAACTGTCTAGAAATAGTCTGTTTCACTTTGCAATTACATGAGTAATCGTAAAATTGCTACAATTTCCAACATCAACACAACATTATGAAATGATAAAGACGCCTGCAAACAAGACAACATCATCAACGATCTAAAAACATGATACATGACTACAATAGAGAGCAACAACAGAATAAAGCAAATAAAACAGCATACACTCTTGGAACTGTAAGTATAACTGCTGTAGACTTAAACCAGTCTAAACCCACCTCGCACTCAATCGTTGCATTACCGGAAATCTCATATATACAAAACCATCTATTGCCTGCAATATAAAAAAGTAGCCTGCTCGGAATCCAACAAATAATTAAATAGAAATAGAAACCTTGCACAAAAAAAGATGAAAAAATCCCAGATATTAAGCACAATATACGGACATGTACGAAAATGTAGTACAATGTGTACGCCGATTCTTATAGCTATTTAAAAGTCTAAGGTTAGCTAGCTGTTAAATCGATTTAAACCCCCATATTTACTGACAGTTCAAATGCTGTAGATCGCTGTATGTCCATGTTTGCTATTGGTGTTTTTGATGTATGTTATATTTCCCTCCCCCCTCTGCTATTCGTTCACGTTATATAGTGTTCATATAATTTTCTCCCCACTTTCGGCCTATTGTTGCCAACTGTCTTGACTTGTCCTGTGATGCATTTCATCCATTAAATGTCCCCACCATTTTGTCCTCTTTAATTCATACATTAACATTAGCTATACCTTATGGTCATTAATTGCGCGCCTGTTCCCATAGTACGTATTTACCCTTGCGCCTCATCAAATGCCTGATGTTTTATGGTGTATTCCCGGAGTGTGGAGAGAGAGAATACGTAACTACAGGGAACACCACATACACAAGACAGTGCCTCCCCACGCAGACCTCCGGGAAAACAACAATCCACAAAGCATAAGGCACTTAAGGAGGTCAAAGGGTACACATGTTAAGGAACAGAGGCGCAAGGAATGACCCGGCATACCACAAGGAATAACCAGGAGAATCAAAGTGGACAGCGAAGGAAGGGGGAGGGGGAATCAATGGATGGAAAAGATCACAGGACAAGTCAAGACAACTGTCCGCAATAGGCCGAAAATGGGCAGGACACAACCTGAACACTGTATAAAGTGTATAAAGGGAAATACAAAACAAATTCAACACACAAACAGAAACAACAACCATATAGCGAATTATAGCCTTAGAACTGTCAGCAAAAATTACTGGGCGTTCAAATACTTATGTATATTGCGTTCCAAATATGCTTCTTGACAACCTCTAACATTTAGCGACATAAACAATAAACTTGCTGATATCCGCATGAGATTTATAACATAGAGAGATATTAATTGATATTTAATTTTAACTGACAGAATTGCAAAACTTTGGAACAAATATCTCCAGATGTGATTTAATTGCATTTTTATATCACCAGGGATACCACACATGGTCTTGCTGACGAAGGTTGACAAACTCTGCAAGGACGTGAAACAAGATGTTACCAACATGTACAAAAGCAAAGTTGTTGAAGAACATGTTGACAAGACAGCCGACTTACTGGGTATCCCGCCATTAAACATTTATCCAATGAAGAACTACGTTACTGAAGTTAAATGTGATGTCAATGTTGGTATTGTTGTATTGAGGGCAATCAAACACGGCCTGAATTGTGCCAACAGTTTTCTACAAGTCGTTGCTGATCGAAAGGCCGATGAAAGCGGGGCACATGAAACTTTTGATAAAATTGCCCGGATGAACTGATCATTGTTTTCATGATATTTGTCATTTCTAAAAAAAGTTTTTTGATAAAATATATCCCTCTTTATTATATTTAAAATGATGTTTCTTTACAAAGATGACATTTATTTACACAGTCTTGCAATTAAATATTTCAACTTGAAAACTCAAATTAAACTGATTACTGATTCTTGATTTCGTCCAAATTGTCTTGCTTTGTTGTACAAAATGTAGTTGATTTAATAGCGCTGTCTTGCTCTCCCCTTGTAAGTTATATTTCGTAAACTAGGGACTTGTGTGGCTTCATTTTAATGTGGCATTTTGAAGCCTTTTGAAGCCTGTTTGGAACTTGTCTGGTACCAATTGAATTGGGAATTGTTAGTCTCGAGAAATTGAACTTTGGAGAAAACCAATCATGAAATATGCAAATTCGGAATTATGTTGAAAGTAGAACTGGTATTTGTTTTATATTGAATTGGGAAAATGTTGAACATGTCGTTTAACCGGACACCTCAAAAGAAATATTAAACGCCTTTTCACGCTTATTTTATTTCTATGTGTACATCTTTTTATGAAATGATCATTGAGTGTAAATAATACTTTGGTGGTTTATGTATTGATGTATTATTACATGTTCATGTGTGTCTGATAATTATTCTGTTTTAATGGTACATTTGAATACATTGTTATATAACGACATGGCCTCATTTGACAATGTGTTTGTGGTTGTCACGTCGTCCAACTGGAAAAAGCTTGAAGTATATATGTCAAAACTATTGATGCCATGTTTCTAAGCATGTTTCATTATTATAGAGGATCTACCAAAACATATTATTTTTTATCCTAATGACTGAGAAGAAATTGTTTTGTATATGTGCACGTTTGTCTGCTTCGTTATCGTAGTTTTTGTTTATTACGTGCGTTTTTCTTTCAAGTATTTAATTATTTGGATAGTTTACGTTTGTTAAATCAATGCATGATATTCTCAATACAAGTACCATGCAAACTGTATGTCAAAGTTCTCTGGTGAAGTAAAGAAACCAGTTCGTGGAATGGTATCATTTGTAAATATAAATACAAGAAAATCAACAGTAAATATACAATTAAGCATGAATGATGTATTCGTGACACTAGGATTAATACTTTTCAGCACATTTTACCGTTAACGAATTGAATACAAAAAGGTTTTACGAAAACAATCAAACTTTATCGATTTAAGGAAAACATTCGGTACTCAAACAATGATTGAACACCATCAATGCACTTGACATTATTCTGTCTCTTAATAGTAACTCTATTATTCCAAATGAATAACTTTGATAAAAAGTTTGATGTGAAGTATTGACAGACCAGTTCTGAATAAGCGGATAGACTGGCATTTAGTCAGTTTGAGTAAAGGCATGGTTATTGTAGATTTGATTGATGAAACTGACGAATTATGTGTAGTGTACATTTAGATTTGGTTTATTTTATACGAGTATAACTGTATGCTTATTTACTCGGATGTATTTAGTAGAATAAACTGTAGTATGCGGATTTGTTTTGTATGTTGTCCACATTTACTGTGTAGTATTGCGTGGTATTTGTGTAATGGCGTTGTGCACGATGATCACCTAACACTACAACGTTAAAAAATAAAAAGATTATGAACTTGGCATTAAATTGAGATTTAGTGAGCTGTATTCTTTGATTAAAGGTCCAATGAAAAACAAATACTCTAATTGTATTGAAAATGAAAAAAGCAGGAGCAGGAAATACCACATAATAAATACACAGCCACCCCATAAACACATGATAGGATTAAGAGACATACACAAGTCAACGCTGCTATGGGATTTACAACCTATTCTGTAAGTGACGTCATTTGAAGAAAACGCAACATGTGATGTCACTATTTGCAAGCAGGAAACAATATCTGCTCCATATGGTCACTTCGTTGTTTTTTTCCATATGGGGCAAATATAGCTTACTGTTAGTATATGGTGACGTCACATGTGACGAATCTACAAAATGACGTCACTTAAAGAAGAGGGTGGAAATCGTACTGCGGCAAATTATAACAAACGCAAAAAGACAAAACTCAAACATAAATGGTTGATAAAAATAGGAGTACCGTCTTGGTTATTGGTAAATATATTGCTATGGTTTTATTATTAAGGGTTACCAAGCCTCGCACTTGTTCTACAATCACCAAACTAAATCAACACCGAACAATAACATCGAATGCACTATGTCGTCATTTAGTATTGTGACTTCCGGTATTACTATAAAAATATCCACGGTACCATCTATATACCATGATTATACCAAAATTATACACATTGTGATATTTACCTTTCTTATGGTCTATTAAAAATAATCCTGTGATAGCTTGGTGGTAGTGTGGGCTAAATTGTTGAAGTTGAGTGTGTTGCCCTAATGCCAGTGCCCCGCGGTAAAGGATTAAAAATAAATAGCTTATTTCAAACAGCGCGTATTGAAGATGACATAAGAATTTTGTTGTTTGTTTATACATTCATGAACTATGATGTTGCGAAGTTTGAAGATTTCTTACTTTTCACAGATGAAAATGCATGGCCTTAATCACGCCAGCGTCTCATTGGAACAACACCATTTTGTTATGCGTTGAAAATGTTCCAATGGTTCTTCCGTTGTTGCGCCAATGAGTCCAAAATGGATGTGAACGGTGAGTGTGGTCGTATTATCCCTTTCAGAGATGTTTACGTGTACATTCAAAATTGGGGAATGTAGTTCCACATAGGATTGCTTATGCCTTATATTTTCATAAGCACTCGATATATAAACAAACTTGATGTCTTCTGAGTGTGACACAATGAAAATAGATGAATGATGTTGTTCAATGGCATTTCGACTGGAATTTACCACAAGGCGGCGTTGTAATGCTAACACCCGATGTAAACAAATTACCCGCGAAAAGGATACACAGTGGTAAGACCGGAAATGACCAAGTTTACCATCACACGTCCCTTTTATGAAAAATGTACGATCTTTACAAAGTTAAATCCATTGAAAGAAACTCGGCACTTTCTTTTAATCATATTGTTATATTAAACATCAATTAAGGTTGTTTTGGTAATTAAAATGCAGAATAATAATGACGATATTTATACTTACATAACTTCTGCAGATGTATGTTTATTTTAAAGGAATCTCTTAATTGGCTGTTACGGCGAATTAAGTTCAGATACATGATTCGATTAACTGTTGAAAACTTTTTAATAACTGCTGATTGCATTAATAAGTTTAACTGTAATTCGTACAGATCATAATACCGTACAGAAACCGTTCAAAACTGTCGCCAATCCACACCAGGGTTTTTTACATCTTACTTCGTCGTTAGCATTATCTGGTGGACTGGCATCGCGCAATGCTTTAAAAAGACCGATGTGCCATTCAGACTGTTAAAATCCAAACTGCACTCGCTGATTAAAGTCGGCAATCGAAACATACTGGCTAAATATTCACCGAGTAGAACTGAATAGATTCACACAGTTCAAGAAAGACAACTGCTTCGAAACGTTTGTGGTTACGTTTTGTTGTTATTCTCCCTTCTCGAAATGTAAATACTTTTAAATACTTAAATGATCAAACTGTGTAAGATTGGTAGGGTCAACATTTTAAGTGCATTATAGAACACTTTCTCAGGGCTTTTATCCCAAACTGTAATCAGGTTTCAATGCTCGTTTTGAAAATCTCGCTTATTTGCGATATCTGTAAGGAGAAATTAAATATTTATTCTTCGCAGAAGGTCACACGCAGCGATATTTCCTAAGATATGAATGACATGTTGGTTTTTTTTATAATCAGCAGCATATTACAATTTTATCAACTATGGTTTGTATATAGCTCGGTAGATAATACAACCAATAGAAATTTCACGTGCAGAAAGTTGAATATATATTTAATGTTTATCCTATATTTCAGCGCAAAATACAGCCAATTCACTGAAACCAAGAAGCCAATTACATAACACCCACACACACGTTAAAAGTCACAGATCTGAATCGGTCAGAATCGAGTGTGACATCTGTTTGCACGCAAAAACTGCATGACATCTACTTCGCATTAAACTTATAAAAAAAGAACGAATAAAAATATGGTGAATATTTGTCCATGCTGTTAATTTCTTCTGTTTAAGTCGATCCCTGTTCATGGATGGATTAACTCCCCTATAGTTTATGTTTAGATTGAGATCAGGCGATCCCAAAGGCCTCGGTAAAACTTAGATTTTGTTGGCAGAAAATTAATTGTCAAATGAGCATGCAATGTTGCATGGTATATTAATTGTGTTCCTATGTTCTGCCGGATGTGATGACAACTGGCGATTTAAGAAACAAAAAACATAATCTGCGTATGCGACATTCTTCCTTAACAAATCCAACGGCCGTGACTGTTTCTTTAGTGATTATAATCCCATATCGTTTTCCTGTCTAGACATTCGTTTGGCATAGATAAAAGGCGGCGGTATTACATTCCGTAGGAATTACGAGCTCCAGGTGCAACTCTTATTATGTAACAATAAAGGGAGATAATAAGGGACAACTGTAGAATGTGACAACATTACTTATCTTAAGTAGATATTGATCATTTATACTGAAGTTTAGTGGTACATAGTTCTTACATGATTATTTATTAGCATACGAAATCGGAGTACTTAGTATTTTTGTTCAATGTATATCTCAATGTACACGTAAACAAATTGTGAAATGTACTGCGTGTTGTAGTGTTCATGTGAACTTCTGATTCAAAACTTTAATTTAACATTATAATTACATATGGAATACATTTCATGACCCATAGCAGCGCTTTTACAAGTACTAAATCCACAGCAGCGTTTACATAACGTTATACATTTATTTATAGTTAATTAAAAAAAACTGTATTTTGATGTCAAAGTAAAATGAACATGATCATTGAAATTTAGCATATTTAACATACCATTCATAGTATCCAATGGATGGAGCAGTTTGGCTTTGTCAGGTTCATCAACATTTGTTAGCAAATGAGATGACAGTAATAAAAGTAGTTGTCTTCTTTCCACCAATCAAATCGACTGAGAATGGCTACTGGTAAAAGAAGTATTAACACATGTCTGTAGATGTAAACCAAATGAATATTTCGTGCCCATGTAAGCAAAGTACTCCCCGTACATCTTTTGAGATAAGTTATGAGAGATTAATTTGGCACTGGGAACGCTAAATACAAGTGCAAGGGTAAACATTAATGGGAATAGAGGTGTACGGAATCGTCTAATCGACCCTAAAGAACAACTAAGGAGAATTGGGGGGGGGGGGATAATGGATGGAATACATCACGGAACAAGAAAAGAAAGACAGTCCTGATAGACGCAAAGGGGGGGGGGGGGGGACAACAGTAAACTTTTATCAAGTGAAAGAATTACACATGGGGAAAGTGGAATTAAACATACATCTAAAACATAAATGGAAACAATAATCCCACAGTATTCCAAATAAAACGAATAGTGTAAATAGTGTATTCAAAGGACACGACAAGATGGGTAAAAATACCCGAAAATTGCAAACATCAGACGTCTTCCTACCGTTTGCGGGTTTGGAATGGATCACCATTGTAGAGGATTACACACGTCCTGTCATCGTACAAGCACAGGCGGAAGCCTGGTTATCAGTACGAGAAAAGCGGTTGACCACCAAACATGCAGTTCTTTGAAGTATAGCGGGATCATAACATTTATGAATACTGAAAAACAAGCCTAAAACAACGTATGTCCATGGATCTTACGGAGTTTGAAAAACAGATAACCGCAAGACATCGGATAGGGAATACCTTAGCCGCAGTTCAATGTATCTTCTTATTACAAATCATGCAAGATGTATATATAAAAAAGTGCATACTACCTATACTGTAATAATATAGTATACATAGTGAATAAAAATTTCGGGTGTCCTCGGTCAGTTCCGAGGCACACTTATGTAGATATACAAAGGACTAGAGCCACGAAGGGTCAAATTTGGGCCCATTTCGGTTTTGTCCATATTATATTTATTTTGTAAACATATCAAATTAAAAATTGGGCTGTTCTATGCACACCATTTTGAAGTTATTCGAGTAAATTATTTGATTATATAGAGAAGACAACCGTGTGTAGATTTCTTTATAAGGGTTGAAATGTTTATGATGGTTATCGTTCCATATGAATAACATTTTGCTATCTCCCGCATGTAAACATTTACATTTTGTTAAACAGTATAACGTAAAAAATCAAATCACAGGCCTCCGAATTTTACGTCAAAATATCCAATTAAATTGCAATACTGCGAAAGATTATAGGAACACGCGGACTGAACATTGTAATATTTATGAAACGGGTTGTAATTATTTATTGTAATTTTTCCCAACTGGTTGCATTCTTAAGAAATTCATGGATGTTACAAATACCCCTATCTTGTGCACGAGTAACACCGTCTTACTGATACCATTTTACAGCCGGTGTAATTTACCATTTTCCATGAATTGAGAACAAAACGCTACCTAAGTTTATCAGCTGCTAGCTTGGTGTCATTTGCAAACGTTGCCGTTTACTTAAAACATATAATTCTGCTGTACCATTTTCTTATACAATGCAGTTGTTTACGCTTACTTTTAAAGAGACATGGACAAAAATGACGCCAAAGCAAAGAACGGACCACGCCCAGTCTGTATAAATCTGGGTGTGATACCAACACAAACTTTCAGACGTCACAAATGTCATCACAGTGCTTTGCGATTGCAGAGGAATGTACTGTCTAGTGATTGGAAATTGTTAGTTTGCACATTTGTTCACATACTGACATATCTTATGTTGAAATATGCATGCCATGCACCTTACTGATCAAATGATATAACAAACGTCCATGTATATTAAGATCACTCCTCGCAAGTTGTACTTAACACTTCAATAAGATTAGATTCTAATGAACTATTGAAAATGTAATCACTCAGTCACATATACTGGCATAATGAGGGCATATTAACAATGGACCTCACTGTTGTCGAATATTTCTGGATATGCGCGTTATCTCATACACATATTTTTGTACATTAATGTGAGATATAATACGAATGTAAACTAACAATTATTATCTACAGTATAGATACGTTTGTTTTAATTAATGTACATTGTACATATATATGTACGTCCGGTATATCCGATGGTACAGGTTTTAAGGTGTTATCACTGGTTGAATTTAACTTTTCATTGATATCTATCTGACGACGAGACAGTTACTATCAAGCAAAGGAAAAGAAGGTAAATAAAAGTTTTTCTGATTTTTTTCTGAGTTTACACCAGTGTAGTTTACTGCATCTATGTCGAATTATTGGCTTTTTATTAAGACGATTCAATTATTGCTATTTACGAATAATAATAGCTATAATATACTAGTGACACAGTCTGAGCAATGCTTGTACTTTCGATTTCAAACTGATTCGAACAATAATTTGATAAAGGCTGAACTATCTAAATGGATACAATATTGTTTACGTATTTTCCATCTGATGTAGTCAACAATGTATGGAGTGCCGTTCCATTACTAGATGTCTTTACTGGTGATATCTGCAATTAGAACGGTGTGATATCACACAATCTTTGTAAAATCGATTGTGAGATCTGGTATTCAATAAGAAGATGTCCGCAATTTGAAATGTTACCGTCAAAATATGCGAAAAAGGATAATTTAAGGTGTTCCTAAGAACTATAAAAGACGAGGGTTGGATTTTAAGCATACTTTTTCTTTAAAACGTATACATGTATGGAGAACATGTGCCAGTTCTCTGTTCGTAATATCATAACTAAATTCAAACATAAGTACAACATGTATTCATGGCAATATCGCATCCTAGGACCATCTTAGTCCTCTTGTTTTAACAAATGAGCTACAAATTATATTTGACCAATTTATTTGTATGAAAGTTCTTGTTGGGATCTTAGAATTCAATATCCTAATGCATGTATGCAATAAATTATAATACAAAAGTCAGTGAAAAAGAGAAGCCTATAACAAACAAGCTGTGAATATTGAAAGAAACATCCAACGCTCTGTATCACAAAGTGAGAAAAACAAAGCTATTGCAAGAATAACGTCTATGTCAACATTAACCGTTTGATTTAAATTTAAGCGGTACATGTCTAGTGAAAAATGTTTACATCTGTAAAGCAGTGGGATAAACAGGAAATTAGGGATTTTTTAAGTTTTTATTTAAACGGCTTATCAATACACACACAGTTGGTTGTAAAAATCCTTATTTAGAAACCATACTTCCTAATCAGGACATTTCTCTCACACGCATAGTAGATTTGTATAGCATTTGGATAAACGGGTAATCAGGGAAATTCGACCTTTGTTATATACACTATCTAAATTCTTACCGTTCTTTTTTTTAAATTTGTTTAGTTTTTATTTTAACGGCTTATCAATGCACATAAAGTTGGTTGTAAAAATCAAAACTTTCTTATTTAGAAACCATACTTCCTAATCAGGAAATTTCTCTCACTGTATAGATAGCACACGCATAATATATTTACAAATCCTCCATCGCTACCGAGTAAGCTAATCTACATTACATGCAGCAAAACATTATTAATAAGTGAACAGATTTTAATGGACTGTTTTTAAATTATACTCCATAAATGTACTTTTACAAAAAAAGAAACTTCCGCTAGGTTCGATTGAACATGGCTGAATGAAAACAAATCGGGGGAATCATTGTTATATATGCGTTTAAAGAGTGTTACATGATGCATCGTTTGGTGCAAAAATGATGGCCAAAGGTTAACAGAAAATGGGGGGAATTTTGACAAATTGAGGTAGGGGTTAAAAACAGAAATAACACTTAATAATGGGTATGACCACCTCTTGAGTTACAACGTAAAAATGCCATTAATGGCGACTAGTGGTGAACGATAGCCATGGGCAATGGCAGCCCAAACCATGACAGAACCCCCACCCCCGAAACGATCTCGTTCAAGAAAACAACAGTCAACATAGCGTTCATTTCTCCTACGGTAGACGCGCACCCTACCATCACCACGATGTAAACACAATCTGGATTCATCCGAAAAAAGAACGGTATTCAAGCATCGTCGTGTCCAACGAATGTGTACACGTGCCGAACTAAGATGATTTACACGATGACGTTGCGTTAAAGACAAATCCTGGAATAAGTTTTAACGCGGAGATTTTTTTTAAATTTTGTGTACATATTCTATGGGATATAAGAAACAAATAACAGAGTTTAAAAGTATAGGTCACCTTGTCCGTTTTGGTGCTATGTCTTTATTTAGAACACCACTATTTGGTTTTTTTTTTCAAAAATGATGTTAAAATGACTGTCATCATAAACCATACAAGATACCATGAAATCAACAATATATGGATGAATTATATGTTGAGATACTTATATTAGACATTATTATAACACTAAAAAGTTATAACTTTAGAATAACATAAATTTCATGATCAAAATCACAGTTGTTATACAAGCCGCAAAGTCTAAAAACTGGCAAAAATGAAACATATTTGTCTATTACAAAAAATCTGGCGCGGAGAATTTTTTTTGAATTTTGTGTACATGTTCTATGGGATATAAGAAACAAAAAAAAAGTTTAAAAGTATAGGTCACCTTCTCCGTTTTCATGCTATGTCTTCATTTAGAACACCACTATTTGGTATTTTTTTCAAAAATGATGTTAAAATGACTGTCATCATAAACCATACAAGATACCATGAAATCAACAATATATCGATGAATTATATGTTGAGATACTTATATTAGACATTATTATAACACTAAAAAGTTATAACTTTAGAATAACAAAAATTATTAAACATATTTGCCTATTACAAAAAATCTAGCGCGGAGAATGTTTTCATTCTTTCCGTAATTGTAGTTTATTATATATATTAAAATAAATGTATACATTGCCAAGCTAGTTTCTGAGAAATATAACTTTTTTTACCTCCCTTTTTTGAAAAAAACAACACTTTTTTACTATGTATCATAAATTTCAAATCAACATGAGTTTACAGCAATAACATTTACCTGCTAACTGGAAGGTTTTTTTTTTAAACAAAAACATATGTTTCCCCAGTTACTTGCTAGGATTTAAAGGAAAAAAATGCTTTTGTATTTGGCATTACCAGTATATGAAAGACAATTTCAAACACATTTCCATTGTATATGTAAAATTACTAAGTCTTTTGAAGATGCTGTATATACTAGTGAACTATCTAAAATAATACATAGGTGACATAACGACAAGATCCTATCAAAAGAAACGCTGAAAAAGTAGCAAGTAGTAGCAAGTTATTCTCTATCTTTTGAAAAACTAATGCTTACGTAAGTAATAAAATACATTTTCAATTATACGTCTAAGAGAAGTCACTCTAGGTTTTCCATCTACTGTTTTCTCCTAAAAAAGTCGCGTTAATCCATCTAAACCATTCCTGCTTATTGCCAACTGTAAATGCTGAAGACATAGACCACTACTTGCTATTTTCTTCAACATTTCTTTTGATACAATCTTGTCATTTAACAAACATTCCATAGACGTCTTATTATAATCACATTCTATGTTCAATTTATACATTTTGAATGAGGAAATTAAACATTCACTGTGTGCAGCCAAACTACTATCACTAATACCAGTATGCGACACCAACTGCTGGAGACTTTCAACATCTGCTAGTGCATTATGTGCTGAATATTGAACATTTAAATTTTTTGTCACAAGATATTCTTGTTTATAACATTCAAGATCTGGATACACAGATCTGAATAAAGGCAATATATCAACAGACCCTAATACAGCTTCTTCAAAAGTCTTGGTAAGTTTACATATATGAAACGCTCTGTTGATTCTAGGCAGATCAAACTTCTTGAAGTTGTGACCTATAAGAACACACTTTCCTCTACACAGTAACCATGATATAAACAACAATAAAACATTGTGTAGACTTTCAGTTTTTACTGGTTTTCCATTGTGTAACAGTCTATTATCCCTGACGGTCAATCATGTAACTTCTGCAGCACCCTTAGAAACTAGTTGGGTTGGTAAAACATACTGATAAAAATTTTCATTTCCACATACAGCTGCTAACTGTATAATATCACAATCTTTTAGAAGGGATGTAGTTTCAATATCACAGTACACTTTCACAGAAAGATCTTCTTGACAAACTTTACAAGGTGAAGGAGGTATAACGGCTGCCGGAATTTCTGTAATATCGCCAACACATGACAAGCCAACACCTGACTGATATGATACTCCTTCTCTCATCTCTTTTTGTGCAAAGTTGTATTTGTTCTTCAGTTTTTTTTCTAACATTCGTTGTTTAAATGTTTTAGTTCTTTCAAACTGTAGCCTTTTCAATTGGTTTTTTTCTCTTTTGGCTGCTAGTTATGCATAGAATTTACCGGGAGAAAGACCCGTTTTAATATTCACTTGATTGACGTATGAGCAACCAGCATTCTTCTGAGCAACAGTACAGTTCAACCGATTCCTTAAACTTCCAGAAGCTGAATAATGACACCGTTTAGGTGCTTTTGATGCAAGCATATTGTTGAAGGATTCTACTTCCTTCGTGTAGGCACAAGGTGCATTTTTTTCAGCATTATACACAAGTTTGTCAAAGACATCAATCAGGTCTTTTCTCAATTCTTCACCTGTCAGATCTTTTCCATAAGGTGTAGAACTATGTCTGTAAGTTTTAGGATGTTTATGGTAGTTGCACCAAGTGTCACAGGTTTCGTGTTCCCCAAAAGCATGCGGTACAATTTGCAAAAAGCAGTTGCAAGAGCAGCAGGATTCTCTTTGTTGTGAACAACTGCATAACTAAAACATTTCTGAAACCACTGAATCACTTTAGTTGTGAGGCACTTATATTTTTTCTGAAAGTTATATAAACTATTACCGAGGTGTTTTGGTATGATTCAAGTCCGACCATTTTGTGACGGGATGAGAGACTGTTCTTTTTATTTTGGCCATAGTTGTTGCATCATCATCCATAATCATGACCCCCACCTGCACATTTTTTGATTCAACTTCTTGAACTAAACTACACCCAACTTCAGGCTCAATCGCTTTTGAGCTACCATACCAATTCTTGGGACAATTATGACTTGGTGGTTCCTGTCCTTTCCCGGAATGAAAAGATTTTCTACAATCTTTCGATCTGACGTCATAGGCAACAATTGTTCCAGTCTTGTTTCCAAATAAAGTGCCGACCCCAGATTTGCTGTCATAGCAGCGACCAGAACCTCGCTTTTGCCAACCCATGTCATATATGAATTCGCCAGATGGTATCTGACTTGATGAGTCTTCATGGCTGAAATGATAGGTGAAACATATACTATGTATGACATATGCCAAATTAGCCATGGTTAAATTTCAATACATCACTCAATTGTGAACACATACTGCTGTGCATCATAATTGTTTGTATTTATAATGTATTTGATTCAATGGGACTCATAGATTTTTCGAGTACTGTGGGATAGTACTCGAGTAAGTACTGAGTACTGGATGCTTAAAGAGTACTCGAGTTAGTACTGAGTACTCACTTTTGTGTGTGTACTTAATTAAGTACTGAGTACTACTTAAATATAACATACAAGTGTCTAAAATGGGTCGCAAATAAAAACAAGATATGTTAACTTATTCAAATTTTATTCAATTATTTTTACCATCACTTTTAATATATATTTTTACTTCATTATGTTACTTTAATTTGCATTTCACATATAAATGTGGAAGTACTCATAGAGTACTCGCAACGTTCTCATAATTACTGACCATTTTGATTCAGTACTTGAGTAAGTACTTGAACACCTAATTTTAGACGAGTACCGAGTACTGCTGAGTACTTGAAAATTGGTACTCGAGTAAGTACGAGTACAGTACTAGTACGAGTATCACATCCCTGATGGGACTCACTATATCTCACAGTGTTCTATTACTGGTACTGTATTTGGTTGTAATGTCGTGTACTTTTTATGCACATTTGTACTTACTGCTTCTGGTATTCAAAGCAAAATATTTTCATTTGGTCAGAACATATTAATATATCTTTTGTCACGGTTTATCAGTTGAACTTCTTCGTTTAAAGCCTCTGTACATGTCTCTTTTGCTACAACTTCAATACGACTAGCCACCTCATTTTCTCTGTCCTTCAATGATGAAAAATGTAGACCTGGGACTTCCATGACTGACATGAAGTTCTCAACTTGTCTCATCCCTGTCCCGATATGCAGCATCCCTGTAACATTTTAAATTAATAATGTCAATTTGTTTAATACTTAACATTATACATAGAATGTATTGATGGTTAAAAACTGTCCAAAAGTATCAGCAAAATTATTTACTATTTATTTACTGTTTATTTATTTTATGCAAAATATTTACTATTTATTTACTGTTTATTTATTTTATGCAAAAATCAACTAGACAAATGCTAAGTACTGTCACCTATAAAAATGATTAACTCTGTCCCAAATCCTAAAGTACATAATGCAACAGATTAGATATATATATTCCAACACCAATATATAGTTTACAGAAGATTGGTAAGTAATGAATAAGGCATATAATCAGCTTTTTGTTGTTTTTTAACCTAATTTCAGACAAACATCTTTTGTTAAATCTTCATAATATTAAGCTTTAATCTATAAACTTAAGGGTCAGTTCAGCCCTTTTCTTTACATAGCAAAATGTAACAACAACAAACAAGTTCAGCTAGAGAGAGAGAGAGAGAGAGAAAGAGGGGGGGATGTTAGTGTACACATACTTATCTACAACAGCCATTACCAATACTTACACTATAATCATTACTCCTGGGTGAAAAAAGAAAATAAATAGATAATAAATGATTGTTTATTATCTACAAGTTTGAAACAGGCTTTTATATAATCTACAATCAGTTGACAATCAAAATAAAACCAACTTTATCTTCCATTTACAAAAAAAACATGCCGTCATGTTTGGTACTGCTGATTGGATTCATCATGTAAATTTAACAGCAAACAAAGATTTACATTTAACAATAATTGTTCATAAAATTATAACAATAAAACTATGTACCTAATGCTGCTTTTGTATTGATGTATAAGTTCTGCAATGGGCATTGACTTAAACCAATACCGAATCAGGATATGGTTTTTTGCACTGTGCTGTAAACCTCGACGACATAGTTGCAAGTATGGAAGCTACAACCCAGTAAACATTTGATGTTGGGTTAACGTTGTGCCAACGTTGGACCCCAACATTGGATTAACGTTGGTTTATGGTTGGATTTGAAAGTTGTTTAGACGTCATACCCCAACGTTGGATCAACGTCGGGGTACAACCATAATCCAACCATAACCCGACGTTAATCCAACCATTTTCCAACGTAAATCCAACCATTACCCGACGTTAATTCAACCATAACTAGTACTACTATCTGCTAAACCATTTCCCCGTCGGTCCACTAGGTATGTTCAGAGTATCTGAATATGGTCAATAAATGATATAACTAGACATGACGTAAACAATAAAATATTTTTTATTTAATCTTAATTTTTCTATGGCATGAAGAGTCAACATGAGAATTTAAAGTTTCCCTGAACAATACAATGGGCATCATTATGCACACGAGTACACATTTGCATATAATCTTTATAATACATAACTAGAGCTATCACTGAATGCGATGAATACAGCCGATCCCCGCTTTGTCACAGGAAACTAGGTTTGTTTTTGACACAAAAACTATGTCTCCCCCAAACTCATTTTATTGGCGAAGCAAACAAAAGGGTATGTATATCTATGAAACCCCTGGATCAACCCTCACGATTAATAAATATGTCTAGCACATGGGATCATGTGTACCAAGTTTCATTTGAATGACTGTGGAAGCGTATGATGACCCCTAGATATCCCCTTACTTAGTTAGGCAAGGGTATAATTAAATAACTATCGAACATATGTAGTAACATATATGAGAAAGCCCTCCCCTTTCTTGCAAGTTCCTTACCATACTAAAAAGTAACAAGGAGGACAATCCACTGACTTACACAAAATAATTTGTACAAGATTTCTCATAGCCACCGTAATTGAAAAATAAGGTCAACAAAGAGGTCTTACATAAATATTAAATACCATAAGTTAATAACATGTTATCCCGAATACATCCGAATTTCAGTGATACATATTATACCACTAAAAGAGTTTAACCGCTAGTGCTAGTGCTTGGTTTGTAATCATAAACAAAGCATTATAATATAAAGGTGAACAGGTTGTTTCAGTGTGCCTATTTTCATACCTGTATAAAACTTGTTGATATAGCCTTTACACTAGCGCTTTGACTGTTACAAAAATAGTTTACCACCAGATATTTAAAATTCACAAGAACTTAGCTGATGCAATAATTGACTCATTCAAATTATTATTATTGACTTTCTTTCATAATAAAATTATTATCATTACTGATAAATGGTGGTTAGTAAACACAATTACATATACAAAAAAATGTAAATATTTGCAAAACAGAAAATAAGTTTTTTTTAACTGCATGCATGTACCTAGTACATATATACAAAATTGATAATCGTGTTCAGATCAAAGTCACCAGTGAAACAAAATTTGAACAACACCATGACATTCTCTGCACCAATAATTGAGGCATTACATAAGTAAATCAACACTACAACAAATACAAACCCAGATCATTTATACTAAAATCAGCACATTAATTATTTACACATAATAACCAAATATAGGGCCATAGATTTGCACTTACTTGGCCCCGCCAAACATGAAACCCCAGGAGCACAAGTGCACATGCTCATATATATTTTCCTGGAATACTCCATATGCTATATTTTAACTAAGCCAATGGCCATACGTTTGCATATATCTGTATGCCCCCCTTTTAGGATGGGGACATAAAAACAAGAAAGAAACTTTTAGGTAACACCATATATATGTTATTTTCTGCCCCTTTCAACACGACGATCGGGGGCATATCTGAGACAGTCTCCAGTGTATTTGTAAATGTCTTGAACAGTTAAACCCTCCTGCATGTTGGTCTTGAAGGCACTGGCTGAAAATATATAATTGAACATGTATACATTCAACGATAGTGAAAACCTGTGCAGGTCCGAAAAGTTCCACTCGTCCGCTCGCCATGGCCAGTGAGTGTTGGTGAAGGATGAGTGATAAAAGTATTTTTCATGTTTTGACCATTTCTGATTGCTGCAGTGTGTACGAATGGTAATTAGCATGAATAAAACTATTAGTCCTTTATGTTTTAACATTCTAGAGTAAGTTGTCTATAAAGATTTACTGAACTATACCCATTGCTTCCTTATATTCAAACTATAGCATACAAAGATGAGTTTATATTCATTCAATGTGTACGAAGGGTGATCAGACAATTCGCATATCCAGACTCTACACTCGTATATCCTCTTTTGGGGAAAAATAAAACTTTAACACACCTTTGACTACTTCATAAACTGAAGATTTTTGAAAGACCAGCTTCCTCGGCTCTCCCTCCTTGGAAGATCTGCCCTTCATGCTGAAGAGTGCAATCAGGCGATTGCTCATCAACCTGTGAACATTCACCAAAGAAGAAATAATTAAATTAAATATACATTTACTACATACAGTGTAACCTTAGGTGGAACTGTACACTGCAAATAGCCAAGTGAGTTATGGGTTATAGAAAATTGATTGCTTGAGATTATCGTGTGTATGGTCCAAATGTTAGCTCTGTATATCCTTAAGTAGCAAACAGATGGATTTCAGACATAGTGAAATACCATAAGACATTTCAAATGAAGATATAAAAAATCAGACCAGAAAATCACATGCTTTCTTTGTGGAATTACTTGGTGTTAAAGCGTAATTGTACCATCGTCTTCATACTTATTCAAACTAAAACGCATATTATTTCCCCCCAAAAAATAAGTTTAACCAGCAACATTTTAAAAAAGGAAGAGGTTCTTCCTTGGTACCTAGAAAGGACACTGAATTTGAAGATTCAGTGTGGTTTATGATAGAAATTCTACATAAACTTATGTTTAAGGCTTAATCCATTATTTTTATCATTACATTATAAATTATTTTAACTAGAAATTTTCCCAATATGGTAATTTACAACACGAAACTCCCTTTCTTTATAAATCTCCACTACTATTTCAGTATGTACAGAGCTACAAAACTCAACGAGGATACACAACGTATATACCTTTCCATGATTTTCTTGACGTTGTCCTTGGCATTCACACCACCAATCATCGATAATATCTGCACCTGTAAATACAATATGATGCATGTTATTGTAAATAATGGGCTTGTGTCAATTGCAACCAGGTTTTAAGATACAAAGGTTGATTATAAGAATACATGTAAGTAATAATCAGGCTTAATTCCCCCACAAAATGACAGTTAACGATTATTATTATTTAGGTGGTAACATGTAGACACTGACACTTTTCCTAGTGCATTTATAAACAGCCCAACCCCTATTAGTTTACTATGGGACTGGTCTTTTTAATTTTGTTGTTGGATTCACTCTTTTGGATTAGGACCCATTGAATTGAAAAGGTAAACATATCATAGCTTACGGTAGGGTTCGTTTTAAACATTTTTTTACAAGGCTCAGACCGACTAAACTTTTTTTTCCAGAGCAATGACGTAAAAAGTAATTTCGCTGTAAAGGTCTACTTATTCAATACAATCATTTTTTATTTTAAGCCATACCAGTTTCTTTCCTGGGTGTTTGAACTCCAGTCATCTAACTCATGGAAGTTGTTCAAAGTTTCTGCTGGCAAGATGTCTACTTCAGGAGAATCCACAGACAGGCTATTGGTGACTGACTGCCGCTTCAAGTCGGCCAACTCATGCCTGATATCGCTCAGTATCATCAGGACACGCTTCTGAAAATCTAAAGCAATAACATATCTTAGCTGGGTTAGTTGCATATGCAACCAATGTAGACACAGATTTGTCTAAAACAACTGGTTAGTTGGATATTGGTCTACATTGTTCAGTCCAATGTAAATATGTATTTAGAGTCTATATATAGCTTCTGACAGCACAGGAAAACAGTTTATACAGAATCAGACTGCATCATTGCCCTTCGACTGGTCTGAAATGGTTGAAGTTTTTGCTAAACCAGTTGATACCAGAACAACCACAATAATATATTTTCAATACGAATCTGGCAACCCATATATGTTTTCGAAATTGAATGAAAATTGATAAGAACAGGCCGAGTGGTTATGGTCATGGACATCAAATCACAGGCCTCCACCTCCATGATTGTTCGATTCCAAACAGGAACTGGATTATTGAATTTCATTGCTAATTTGTTGAACTTGACATCTGTGCAACCCCAGCAAATATTTAACTTACTTCCACTTGGCAAAGGAAAGAGATCACGTTCATTTTGCTGGCTACTTCCTGCCTTTGGTGGTGTCATCACTCCACTGCTATCCATAGCCAATGCCCTCACAGCTGCGTGATTTCGTCGCCAACGGCTTAAATAAGCCATGTTGCTATCAGTGCTGACATGTTTTTGTTGTTATTTAAAGTACAAAAGAAAAGTAATTTGATAAAGTAAATTATAGTCCATTTGTAGGCTAAAGAAACTAATGTTTGACCATTTACTATTTAAAGCGATTATGTAATTGTCAGTCTATACAGGATCTACCTACAGTGAATTCCTAGGTTTCAAAGCAAACGACTGACAGCTGGCACATTTGAATCAGCGGGGTGAGACGAATGACCTCAGAAATATTTTTTTATCAAATCACCAGTGTCGGTAGCCGGCCAGACCTGGGACCTTCGTATTGTTCTCATTTATCAGCTGAAATTTTGTAAATCATAAGATACCTTATTGTCAATATTTGTTTACAATCCATTAACAATCAACAGCATGTTCAACATTGCAGCCCATTTCAGTATATAATCATGTCTACAGAACTTCTCAGGGAACTGTTTAAATGCTTGCTGACTACCTACACTGGACTTTGCTTTTTGTATGTGTAACATTTATTATAATTGTGGGAGATGTCACGAAAACACATAACAGTAGATTGCAATGATAAAATCTAAGTATTCCGTATTGCTATGCGTTGATATTTTCCGGTGTGGCAATAGCATTTCACGGCATCCGGAATTTAAGGTTCAGATTTCTGTCATAGAGCACAGAATGTATTGTAATGGATACTTTTTCGTTTATAAACTGTATTGTTTTTAAAGAGGGTAATAGGGTGGTTGGCGCGTCTCAAACTGGTTTAAGCCTCCACTTGCTTCGAGGCTTCAGTCTGCGAGTGTCCGTGTAAGGGCAGAACCCCTCTTGTCCCCTTTCGCATGTTGTGTTTACATTTGTTGTTTACATCACTATGTAACTTTACATTTGCTGTTTACATTACTACCGGGTATGTGATAGCCCCCCTATTCTAGATTATGTTCCCGTAATTGTGTGCTTCTATGTTTTGTTAGTTAATATATCATGCCCTAGCTAATTTCATCAATAATTCAATTCTAAATCAATCCAGTATAGGCATCATTTTTTAAGCAAATACACACCTTTCTAATTAGCTTAACTCATGTAGATGCAAATTTAAACTCTAGAATTCTGCTTCCAGATTTAGCATAGCAGGTGTGTTGGATGGGGTTGGTATGACAAAAGCAGGGGGTAAATTATTGGTAAATACATTAAGCATGCACCAACAATAATGGCAGATATTCGTTTCATGCAGAAAATGAAAATTAAGCAAACGAGATGCAAACCACGAACATGCACACTCTCGTTGTGTGGTTAGCAGTGGTTAGCGCACTTGCTTCTCACCTAGGCGACCCGGGTTCGATTCTCGGCCTGGGCGCATGTGAGTTTGGTTTGTGGTCACCAAGCCGGACAAGTGGGTTTCCTCCGGGTACTCCGGTTTCCCCCACAACACAAGACCACATGTCTATAACACTCTAAAGAGGAATTGACATTATTCAGAGATAAATAGAATTTACTTTGGTGTAATATTCGCTAATATTCGTATAATTGTGGGTGATGTCACGAAAACAGATTACGGAAGACTTGGGTTTGAAGAATAAGGGAAATAAAACTCCTTGAACAAATATTAAAATAATAATGTAAATAGAAAAGAAATCAAAACAAAACACAAATACGTTACCTGTTTGAATAGATTGAGCAACCGATCGAGAATTGTCGAAGCGTTAAATAAATTTGCTGCTTTGCTGTATTCGTTCTTGGCGCGCGCTAGAAATGCCTTAACGATCGTTTCGAATTACATAAAATAATCTTCCTTCAGGTTGTGATGATTGAAAACAGAAGAATATTTAGATAATATCTATTTATGGAATAATATTAATTACAAGTTCACATTTTCAAGGATATTCTTCGATAATAATCAAAACAAGTTATTCGCATATGCGCGGATTGGTTATCGAAAGCTAGATGTCACTTTAAGCCGCCGCCTAGCGGATAGAATGGCTGCTAAGGGGAGTTATCTAGCGTCAACAATCGGAAATTATTTTGGCTTACGAACACAAAGAATTCCTCATATCAGTTCACAACACTATAACACTATTTATGAATTCGATATGAATGAGTTTACGTCGTGTCTGACCAAAATCCAACGTTAATATAACGTCGGACCATAACGTTGGTTTAACGTTGGGGCTCCGATGTTAACTCGATGTTGGATTATGGTCGCCGACATCGTGATGGAAATCCATCGTTGGTACAACGTTAGTCTAACGTTTGGTGTTTGCTGGGAAAGGTTACCATTCAGGTACTGATATCCATTTCCGCGCATTTGTTGTTAACATTTACACGATTCTGATGTTATTATCCCTGTATGGGGTTGTGTTAGGGAGATGCTATATTGAGGCTAACTATGCAGTTACATATTTTGATATCTCTGGGTGGTTGTACCCTCATGCAGAGAAGAACACAATTATGGGCTGGGCTGATTATGGAGGACAATACTCGAAATACATGTCCAGGCTGGTTATTTTGAAAGGAGATGTGGAAATGAACCCAGGGCCAGTATCCAAAATGTTTGATGAAAATATAGATAAGGTCCTTAAAGCTATACAACTAAATAATGATTGCATCTGAGATGTTCATTATGAAGTTAAAGGTGTAAGAGATGAGGTTTCTATGTTGCGAAATGAAATTACGCGGATACATGATTCAGTTAAAAGGGTAGAATCAATACAGAATAGTATGAATATCAGGCTGAACTCACTTGAAAAATCGATGGAAGAAGTACAATATGACCAGGATATTTTAACCAATGATATGGGGTCCCTTTCGATGTACAGTGACGAATATGACTCACGCCTATCAAACGTCGAGGCCGAATTGAAATCCATAGTTGAACAGAAGGTGTTAAAAGTTGCATACGGTGATGAGTTTGGTGAGGACACTTTAATTAAATGGCGTGTTGGTGAGAAGGAACCAGACATGACTATTATGGTTATTGTCAAGTTTGCAAGAAATGATTACAAATTCCGGTTATTTAACTACAGAGACGATCTACGAGCCTCTTGAACTAGAATCTCAAATGACCTTACTTTTATTCAACGACAACAACTGAAACATGCTAGGGAAAGAGGTATGACTGGTTATTTCAAGAATGGTAAATTATGTACTTTTGAAAAGCCAATTATTAATGAGCCTTCAATACACGTATATTAAAACGTGCAGTCCGTCCAACGTTTATGCAGAATAATGGACCAAATGTTGAGTCTATGGAACAAATTGACATTACAGAGGCCAATACAACTGCCAGCGTTACAATTGCTACCGGAGATAGTTATCTCATTTCTGATAATGTACAATAGGATGAAGGCCAAGGTCATACACATACTGCGCAATCACTGACTTTCTAAGTTGGAACATTGAAGGGTTGAAATCTAAATTACTCAATTATGATCTAACTATTATTCTTTGATCTTGTGATATTTTTGGTATACAAGAGACCTGGGATATTGACACATCATACTGTGAACAGTATTTTCATAATCATGTATTACACTCTTGTCCAGCTAAAAATCGTTTGGCAGAAAATCAATGGGTGGTGTCATAGTGTGCGTGAAAAATAGCATTTCATCATTTGTTGAGCGAATATGCAAAGGCTTTGAGTTTTTTTTTCATAAAATCGACAAATCTTTGTTTACTACGGGTAGAGATGTTATATATGCCAATGTATATGTTCCACCAGAGCGTTCGCCAATATATGAGCATTTAGAATTGTCTGTGTTTCAATATTTAGAAGAATGTATTACATGTCAAGATTTATCAAATACAGACCTAATCATATGTGGTGACTTTAATTCTCGATATTATAATGTTGTTGACTTTACCACATGCGATAGTAATGTGCCTAAACTAGAAGAGTTTTATGAAATATTAGATTGTGATGTGGGTATACAAAGGATCTCACAAGATCAAACAATTAATAAATTTGGTCGAGAATTTATAGCTTTCTGTAAAACCTATGGTTGTTATATTGTAAATGGACGCATTGGCGATCAGCAAACAGGTGGAGGCTTTACGTTTGTGAACATGAAAATGGATGTAGCACGGTCGATTATTTCATTGCTACAAAACCATTATTTGACATTGTTCTTGACTTTAAATTAATACCAAACATACAGAGCTGTCATATACCTATATGTTTATATACCGAGTTGCCTGTACAGCACAATCCAATGACTACAAGAAATAATCATGAAAAGTATTTATATTGCATTTATTACAAGAGCAACAGTGAGAACTATGTTCAGTGTTTATCTGACAACATGCTGCAAGGTTCATTTGAGCATTTATACAACATGTTAAATGATGTGAATACAAACGTAAACACACTCGTCAATGAATTTGAAACGGTTGTACTTGATTGCAGTGAAACTTGTAAGAAAGTTAAACGTCCTGTCAGTCGTAGGACGAACAAACCGTGATATGACTCTGACTGTAAACTAGCAAAACGTGACACAAGAAAATGTTTAAAACGGTTTTAGGCCAGCCGATTGGTAAATTATTTAAATACATATTTAGACAGTAAACAAAAATATAAATGTATATGTAAAGATAAATGTTTTAAATACAATAGAAATACTTTAAGTAAACTTGATGCCTCTATAAATGTGCAAAGAAAGTTCTGGCGGTAAATCAAGAAATTTCTCTAAATGCTTGGTATGAGCATTTTAGTAGACTATTGCTTCAGAAGGTGATACTAGTAATATTAATGCAACTGGAAGTGATAATATTGAAGACAATCTAGATGATTTTCAAGATATAGTATTTAACCCTCCTATTACCGATGACGAAATCATAGAAAGCATTAAATCAATCAATTTGAATAAGTCAGTTGGTGAAAAGCTTTTACCAGAACATTTATTATATGGCATTCATGTGTTTTTACCATTTATATGCAACCTATTTAACAGACTGTTTTCAATAGGTGAGTTCCCAGAACAATGGACACAACTTAGCATTATTCCTTTACACAAGAAAGGAAGTGTTAATAATACTGATAATTACAGAGGGATTGCCCTCATAGATATTTAGAGCAAATTGTATATTTCCGTTGTAACAAAACGGCTGACCTTTTGTACTCAAGCGTATGATAAAATATATGAAACTCAAGGGGGTTCCGGAAGGGATACTCAACAATAGATAATGGTTTTATACTTTATTCAATCATTCGTAAATACTTGAGTATGAAAGGAAAGTCAATCTATGTAGCTTTCGTAGACATTCAGAAAGCGTTTGACTCTGTTGATCGATGTATTTTATATGATGTTTTACAAAGAAAACTTATAAAGGGCAAACTTTTTAAAGCTATACAGTCTATTTATGTTTCCGTACAAGGTTGTGTGAGGACAAACCAGGGTTTTACAGACATATTTACATGCCCTGTTGGTTTAAGGCAAGGGTGTTCTTTGAGCCCGATACTATTTGCGATATTTATTGATGAACTGTATACATATCTTTGTGATTGTAATACTAGGGAGGTCAGTTGTTTCCAGATTTGACAAAATTATTCCTTTGTATTTGCGTTTATTTATCGTCGCCACCGGTTTCCCATATGGGCGACGCCTCCAGAAGAATGTTAGTCATATTAGATTTTTGGAGGATAGTGCATGATACAGAAGATGCCCCAGTTCCAGAAGCACCACTGGTTCTTTTACGTGCTCGATGTAAAGCATCATACACGGGACCTCGGTTTTTAAAGTCTCGTCCGAAAGACTGTTAGTACGGTCAGTGATGCAGCGGGGAATCGAACCAGCGATCCCTGGATTACAAGTCCAGCGTTTTACCACTGGACCACGGATCCGCTACATTATTAAATTATTCCTTCTTATGTTTGCTGACGATATTGCAATGATTTCAGATACAGTTGCTGGTCTTCCAAGACAACTTGATATTTTACATGATGTTTGTGGAAGAAGTAAGTTGGTTGTGAATGTTAATAAAACAAACAAAAAAGGTTTTTAAACGAGGTGGCACATTATCTCGAGCAGAAAAGTGGACTTTTGACAACTGTAAACTCGAGGTTGTTAATGATTTTGCTGATGTTGGTATATTGTTTACAAATACAATGTAGTCTGTCATTGTATAAAATGGCCGATGCTATGTCTGTCAAAGCATAGAAAGCATTGATGAGTCTCTTAAACTCTCTTCATCAATTTTCCTATATACCTTATCATGCATTTTTCAAGTTATTTGATGCTAAAATTGCCCCTATATTGCTTTATGGCTCAGAATTATGGGCGTAGAAAAATGTTGCTTGTATTGAACATGTTCATGTTTATGCCTCTAAACGTTTTATTTATGCACTTACTATGTCATGTAATGATGCTATACTAGGGGCTTTAGGAAGGTATCCTATACATATATGCAGCCAAACGGTGTACGAAATACTGGCTTCGCCTTTTGAAAATGCCAAGACACAGATATATCAAACCTTGTTATGAAATGTTAGTTCATTATGATAATCTTGGTTATAATAACTGGGTATCTGATGTAAGGCTGAATTTGTATCACAATGGATTTGGTTATATATGGTAGGCAAAGGGTGAGTTTAACCATAAATTGGTTTTACTTGAATACATACAAAGACTTAAGGATCAATACATTCAAATATGGAGGACTAGATGATCTGAGTCGAGTAAATTGTTTCATTATGTTAACTTTAAACTTACATATGATGTAGCAAAAGTATGTACAAATTGTTGAAATTGACAAATGTAGACGTTGTATGGCTTATTTTAGAGGTTCTGCGCATAATCTTATGATTGAACAGGGTAGACATGTTGGTTTATTGCAAGAGTATCGTACTTGTCCATATTGTGAAGGTTGCGTTGAAGACAATCTCATTTAAATCAGCCCCCAACTTTAGCTCCATTACTTTCCGCTGTTAGGCTGTTAGCGTATAGTATAGGAGCGTACGACTGGAGCTGATTTTAATGAGATTGCGTTGAAGACGAACTACATTTCTCGCTTTTATGTCCCTTGTATAAAGATATACGTTTCATATATATTCCCCATATAAATCAAAACAATGCATCTATTGAAATGTTTATATTTTAATGTCTTCACAAAACACTAACGTAGTACGTAATCTAACTGTGTATATGCTTTATGCAACAACGGAACGAGAGCAATACCTTGCAATATACAACTGAAATGATGCATGTTTTGTTGATAACCTGTAAAGTATATCATGTATTATGTCATGTTTAAATTGATTTTTTTGATGTCATTGACACCTACCTCACATATCTAAATGTTTATATATGTATATATAACCTATAATATGTGTATGAGCCGGAGGCCTTTTTGCGCAATAAACTTTGAATCTTGAAACTAGCTCTGAACCGTACAACATGATATATGCAATCTTTGAGTCAAATAACTATATAACGTAGTTAAACGTACTATATGGCAAACATATTAAAATCATGCAAAGAATCAAACATCTGAAACAATACTTTCTTCGCTTTAACAGACATTACTTCTGCCAGCTTATGTAAAGACAGTATATTAGAAAAATAAATCCCAACATATGTAAAATCATTAACAATTTCTATATTACAGTTCGTATATGTCCATTTCTCTCTTCTGGCCACAGCACCTCCTCTTTTGAATACTAGTACTTTTGTTTTAGAAATGTTGACAGAAAGCTTGTTATTTTCACAAAACCGCTCTAAACTGTTTAATTGCTTTTGCAGACCAATAACAGTATCAGACAGTAAGGCAATATCGTCAGCAAACATATGTTAAAATATTTCCGTAATATCTGGAAATAGTTGAATACCTCGGACCTCATGTATATATATATTGTATAGATTTAAACAGGTTACCTCTAACACCACCTTTTCTTAGAACATCGTAAAGAAGAGGTCGATCTACACTGCCGAATGCTTTTTGAAATCTATAAAAGCTACATATATTGGTTTTTCTTCATACATAAGTACTTATTTACAATTGCATATAATATATAAGCATTGTCAATTGTTGAATAACCGGCTCTAAAGCCAGCCTGAGATTCACTAATTTTACAATAGGCATTTACATAAAATGTTAACCAGTTTTTATTATTGAAATATACAACTTGTATATTAATCAGGTAATGAAATACCTCTATAGTTATTCATAATTATTATTAACAGCACCCGTTTTATATAAGGGACTAATAATGGTTTGACTCCATTCATAAAGTCTGTTAAACAACTTCCGAATGAAAGGTAACAGTACATTTATACCATATACCAGTTGTTGGGGAATGAGGTTTCCACCAGAAGCTTTATTTGGATTTAGTAATTTGATATTGTCAATAATCTCACCATCCGATATAGGCGAATTAAAAACGATCTCCTCCACTTCGTCAAGATCTTCATTCCAATTGTCAGCAATTGCTTCATCGTTGTTATTGACCGGAGGAACATTGTTAGCTGAAAACAATCTACTAAAATAGTCATGCCAACTGTCTAATGAGATATCGGGGTCCGACTTTAATGTGTTAGTAGATTTTTTTAGCTCTTGCCAAAACAGTTTTGGAATAATAGCTGAAGACTAGTTTTGATAAGTAAGCTTTATTATATATCAACCTTATTTTTGCACATGCTTTATATACGTGTTTACTGTTGACATAAATACTTAAGTCGTTTACAGATCGGCTGGACCGAAATCGTTTTAGACACTTTCTAGTTTAAAATTTAGCATTTCTACATTGATAGTCATACCACGGTTTAATTGGGTTCGCTTGACCTTTTTAAACTTTGCGCTACTTTTTATGACGGCTGACTCTAGTTCCGTTATGACACTGTTAATATCAACATCATTGTCATCAAGCATAGTGTCCACTACATTAACACAGCCATTAATAATATTCTCAGAAAAGGGGGGATTCTTATAGTATTTTTCATACAAGCGCATGTTTGTCACATTGTTATAGAAACATGAATCAATATTAATACAATTTTACATCTGCTGTTAGTGTCTATGTAGCTCAGTGGCATAAGTGTCCGTCCCTTCATCTAAATGAAACGGGGTCGACTCGCTCATGTTTGTTTTTATATGCATGTGTTCTTCTTTCCTTTTTTCTGGTAAACTTGGCTCGTTTGGATTTTTGTTTTGGTTCTATATGCATACAATTCTTTTACTTTAAAATGAAAGTGAATAAACGGAGTCTCACATTCCCATACTTAATTGTTACGAATTTGCGCAAACCTTTTATCTATGTTTTAGAATAAGCTTCTGGTGATTCACACATACCAAATTCTAAAAAAGTCTAGGAGTCAAGGATTTAACCCGGATTTTCCGCGTTAAAAATAATGTGCTTATCGACTGCGCCGCGGATGTAACATGCTCGTTTGATTTTATCTTCGAGTTTATGTCCCTCTTTGTGAAAGGCGACATAGCACATCAATGGTCATGATTATCCCACTTACATACAAGTTGATATGGATCGATCCAGCCTATGACGTTTTGTAAATGTTATTGTACCTTCAGATCTTGAACTAAAATGAAAACCTGCAAATACAATTACTGTAGTATATTTACAAACTACTTCATGCTTCAATTAAAATCTGTGCTGTGAACATGTTTACCTGAATATTTACGAAAGTTCAAAAATGTGTTCACCAATGCTAGTTCCATCTTGTTATGCCGACGCCACGATGGCGGTATGATGACGTTACCTACCGAATGCCATTCATATCGCTCTTTAGGCTTATTGTTGAATAAAATATATACAGTCACCTGTTAACATGAAATACATTTTTGCTTGACAATAAATGTTGTGATTATACTGACAGATTAAATCGATTTTGCTGCATTGTCAGGAACATATTTTCTTTAACCGAATCACTTCATCGTCTTTTTTATGTTTATATACGCAAGGTAAAATTATTAAAGCAATTATGAAATTGAACTATTTTGTAATATCTTATGTTAAATAGAATCTAGCATTCTTGGTACATGTATATTATATTGAATTTATAAAACTTTTGGTTCAATATTAATCAACCTCGACAACTTTGGCTTATAACAATAAAGCGAGTAATAACTTTGATAAGTATGACTACCCATGTTAACTATGTATTATAATGTAACGATAGAAATGTATGCTTATATTGTTTAGAACTGACGAAAGTTCATAATGGAAGGAAAGCTACGCAGAAATGATAAACAACAACTTGAAGACTGGATTGGAACTGGACCTAAAGAGTTCACACTTCTTTATTCTGCGACAAGAGATGATTGCAGCAATACTGCCTTCCATCAGGAATGTGATGATGAAGGTCCTACAGTCACAGTGTTATATAATATACAAGGAACAGTATATGGCGGGTACACGGGAGTGAGTTGGACAGAAACCGATGATTGTGTTTACTTAAATTCAGCTAGCGAATTCTTGTTTCGTTTGTACTATAATAGAATGTCAGTGGCTATCCACTTTCCAATAAAGAAGAACATAAATAGTGGTATTTGTGTGCATGGTGACTGTGGTCCTATATTTGGTGGAGGTCATGACCTTCATACGTTCCATGGGACTATCTTCTATGTAGGGGGTTACTTTGCACTTAATGGTTCCATGAACTTTGGACACTCATACGATACCAAAGGACTAACACAGAATGAAATCAACAACGGCAACATGAATGTTGTAGAACTGGAGGTGTATAAAGTTACATGTATGTACATTTCAAATATAGTTTCATGTATTTCATGTATATGTGTACTACTTGCATCAATATGTGTATTCCGTACTCGCTTTTATTTTGGTTTGTTAATAGTTTAGCAAGATAATGATGATTTGATCATATGATAATTGATTTATTTCTTGGAATATTTCTGTAAATTAACCTGTTGTGCTGTTTGATATATATTGGCAAGTGGCTTTAGCACAAGGCCTTAATATATATGCTACTGTTCAGGTGCTGTGCTATAACATGTATTGAATTATTAATGTTTCTATGTTCCTAGCTAAACGGTTGCTAACGCGTGACAGAGAGCCATGGAGAAAGGTAGATGACTGGAATGAAAAGGTTTGCACTGTGTGATAATTTATACAACTTACACCGCTGAATAATTAAATATTCTACATTCTCCTTCATTATCATTTTGTAATTTTTACATCAGTAAGTATGTATGTATTGCAGTGTTCCTGACTTTGATATTAACATGCTCTTCCGCAATGAACTGACAACTTCCCACTTGGAATACATACCAATTAACCGTCCTCGCGTCTTCAATATTCATGTGTGCTATCAAAAGTGGTCGGAGGGCATGGACTGACTTTCACATAAAATGTTGGTGTTGAGGGGGCATAATAGCTACAGTAGACTAGAACTTGAAACATTGGCTGTATTTCTAAACGTACAATAAACAAAACCAAAATGCATGTATGTGGTACATAGTAATGTTAGCCGTGTTTAATACGTGTATTGCATTTTTTTACAGGTTTTATATTATCTCAAAGAGGAAATTAAATCATTTAAGCCTTTGGAAGATGCTGACGTGGCGGATGTCAGACTTGTACTCATGGGCGCTGTTGGTGCTGGAAAGTCCAGTTTCTTCAACTCGGTGGATTCAGTATTGACTGGACATATTACCCAGAAAGCCTGCAGTGGAAGTGCGGAACAAAGTGTTTCAACAATGGTAAAACATTAAATATCATAATTTGGTGAATTTATAAGGATGTTTAAAATATCACGCTCAACTTGACAATGATAATTTACTGCGGCAATATACGTAATAGATTGTTTTGTTTAATCCAATGATGCAATTGTGGAAATACAACGGAAACGTCTAATAAATTGTTGCTCTTTAAGTTATTACTTATAAACACTCGATATTATCAGCATTTACACATGTTATATACCCATGGCAGAAGTAAACTAGTAGATCCCGTTCTTGTGGACAACAAATCTGCAAAATATTACAAAACATCACACAGAACCAATTATTGACATATTTTAATATGACAATCGAGAATTAGAATACTAGTGTGATTTCACTTCTTGCGATGAAGTGCACTATGGGTAAATCCTAGAAATGCACCAGTCGTGTCATAGTATACTTAAAACAAGGACATATTCCCGGAGTATCGGATTATTACATCCGGAGGATATACTATATACACAGCAGACAGGGGAGACCGGTGAACATTGTGGGATCTTAATTATGTCTTGCCACCAGTTTGACGATTGAGGCATGGTAAGTCTATTGGGATATTTAGTATCCAATATTATGCTAGAAATCATACACAAATTCAAACAAACTATATACAAATGTACGTGTCATGTAAGAACAATGTTTCAACCTACCCCACACCAGTGTCATGATTTTACAAGCTGCGGGGGTAATTCTGCCGCAATATCAATTTATATATTTGTCTCGGTCAAAGGGTCATAACACTTTGATGTAATTAATTTATGAAAAATATTAGCAAATGTTCGGTTCAGCTTTGTATGAACCATAGTTTGTTTGTATAATAGGAGAAAGATGACCAGGTACAGTCCATGAAGACTTTTATTGAAATGTATTTTCTCATCAAACTGTATGAAATAGCTTTGAAATTTTCATTCATTGCGAGATCTATAATAAATAACCTATTATAGCTACACCAACATGTCGAAAAGTTTCCATTTATTCTTCGCTGATCATCAAGTTCTTCGCTGAACATAGCCGTAGACCAACAGTGATATTAAGGGATTCTTGTAATTGCATTACATGCACATTTCCGTACATTTCAGTATATTCCTTACCGGGTCAAGAGTAATGATTGTATTCCAAAGTTCCGTGTGTGTGATACCCCAGGACTTGAAGAAACCCATGGACTCGATGTTGTCGAGTTTAATTACATGTTAGAAGGAAATATGCCTGATTACTACGAGGTAAACTAGTTTCGTCTAACAATGTTGATTTTATCTTTTATTTTAAGTGGAAAGAAAGTAAAGTAAAGAAAATATTGAAACTGAGGCCGCGGTGTTTGTATAGACGTTTGATGAAAATATAGATATATTGATTAGCTTGCAAAAAATGTAGTTTGATGCACATCATTTCAGCTTATCCCCAACTCTCCGTTAAAACCAGCGACTCCGGGGTTCAAAGCAACACCAACATTGAATGATCAGGTTCATTGTGTTGTGTTTGTACTAGATGCAACAACCCTTGAAGCTTTGTCAACCAACTTCCTGGAAAAAATAAAGCGGTTTAAACAGTTTCTGTACAAGAAAGGTGAGTGTTTAAGTATGTGTTAGCAATGCAGCCCATATAAACATGGACCCAACATAAGAGGATAAAATAGAGAGTTTAATCGTAAATGTTCGCTTCTTTATAATATGTTTAATGTTGTCCTACATAAAACCATATTTGATAAGAATGTTTGTACATCTAAGGCAAAGTCAAGATATAAGCTGACTATTATCACTATATGAGATGAAGATATCACTGTTAAAGTGTGCGTTTAATAACACTATAAAATGTATATTATGTGAATTAATGAAATTCGGTAAAATACTTGTATTAATAATTAAACGAATAGAGCTGCCATGTATTTGCTTAATATTGTTAAATAACAACAATAAACATGAAGACAAACTTACTTTAACAACGACTGAACAACGTTTGAACTGTCTTCGAATTAATTAGTTTCACTTTGCATTTAATCGTTAAATTACCACAATTTCCAAAATCAACACAAAATTAGCAAATATCCTAAACGGCACACAACCGACACTTCAAAATCATAAATTAATGTAAATAGCAATGAAAATTAAAAAATGAATCCTTACGCCCAATTTCCTTTACGTATTTACCCATGTGCCTCCTCAAAAGCCTGATGTTTAATAGATTGTTGTTTTCCCGGAGGTATGTGTGAAAAATGCACTGTCTTATGTATGTGGCGTTACCTGAAGCAACTTATTGTCTCTCATTTTCAAAATTTATAAGTATGCTTCTTTACACCCTCGCACTTCTAGCTACATAAACGGTGCAATCGAAACTATAACATTTCCTGCCGTTCATATACAAATGCGGAAAAACTAAATTACTGATATCCGCATAAGATTTATACCACAGAGAGATATTAATTAATTTTTAATTTTAACTGACAGAACTGCAAAACTTTAGAACAAATATCCGCAGATTTGATTCTTTAATTATGATATATATCAACAGGGATACCACACATGGTCTTGCTGACGAAGGTTGACAAACTCTGCAGAGACGTGGAACAAGATGTTACTAACATATACAAAAGCGAGGTTGTTGAAGAACATGTGAAAAAGGCAGCCGACCTACTTGGTATCCCGCCATTAAACATTCATCCAATGAAGAACTACGTTACTGAAGTTGAGTGTGATGTTAATGTTGGTATTGTTGTATTGAGGGCAATCAGACACGCCCTGAATTGTGCCAACAGTTTTCTACAAGTAGTTGCTGATCGAAAGTCCGATGAAAGCGGGACAAATGAAATCTAACTTTTGATAAAATTGCACGGATGAACTGATCATTGTTTTCTTGATGTTTGCCATTTTTTAAAGGAGTTTTTTTATGACATTATACTTAAAATGATGTTTCTTTATTAATATGACATTTATTAACACAGTCTGGTGAAATTGTACCACTTGCAATTAAATATTCCAATCTGAAAACTCAATTAAACTGAATACTGATTCTTGGTTTCGTACATAGGTATTGTCTTGCTTTGGAGTAGATGTTTTAAGCTCTGACTTGGAAGTTTTATTTTGTAAACTGGGGACGTGTGTGGCTCCGTTTTATTTTGGCATTTTGAAGCCTTTTTCTGCCTATTTGGAACTCGTCTGGTACAAGTTAAATTGGGACTGGTTAGAGAAAACCACTCATGAAAAATGCAAATTCGGACTTTGTTGAAAGTAGAACTGGTAATCTTTTTATATTGAATTGGGAAAATGGTGAACATTTCGTTCAACTGGAATTCTCAAAAGACTAAACGCCGTTATAATTTATTTCTACATATTTTTATGAAAAGATTATTGAGTGTAAATATTAGTTTTGTGCATTATGTATTGATGTATTATTACATGCTCATGTATGTCTGATTCTTATTCTGTTTTAATGGTACATTTGAATACATTGTTATATAACGACATGGCGACATTTTTGACAAAGTATTTGTGAATACAATGTATATGGCATTTTCTCTGCTTCGTTTTCGTAGATTTTGTTTATTAAGTGAGGTTTCCGTCAATAATTTATTACAATACGTTTATTAAATCAATGAATGATTAGACTGGCATTTATTCACTCTGAGTAAAGGCATGGTTATTGTTGAATTTGATTTAAACAACTAACGAATTATGTGTAGTGTACATTCCGATTTGCTCGATTTTATATAACTGTATGCTTATATACTCGGATGTATTTAGTAGAATAAACTGTATTATGCGGATGTTTTGTATTATTCTTCTTTTTACTGTGTAATATTGCGTGGTATTGGTGTAATGGCGTTGTCAACGATGCTAATCTAACACTGCAACATCAAAAAAATGAAATCGACATTATATTGAGTTTCAGTGAGCTGTGTTCTTTGGTTAAAGGTCCAATGAAAAACAAATACACTAATTGTATTGAAATTGAAAGATGCAGGAACAGGAAATACCACATATCAAATACACATCCATCCCATAAACACAAGGATTAAGAGACGCTGCTATGGGATTTACAACCTCTTCTGTAAGTGACGTCAATTGAAGAAAACGCAACATATGATGACACTATGTGCAAGCAGGAAACAATATTTACTCCAAATGGTCACTTCGTTTTCATATTTCCATATAATTATGTGACGTCACATGTGACGTTTTCTACAAAATGACGTCACTTAAAGAAGTAAATAGAATTCGTATTGCGGCGAATTATAACAAACGCAAAAAGACAAAACTTCTTGAATGGTTAAGGGTAAATATATATATATTTTTATGGGTTTTCTTATTAAGGGAGACCAAGCCTCACACTTGTTCTACACTCACTAAACTAAATCAACACCGAAAAATAACATCGATTGCATTATGTCGTCATCTAGTATTGTGACTTCCGGTACTACCATGAGGTCACTGGTATCAGAGTAACAATGTATACATCTACTAAAAATATCCACGGTACCATCAATATACCATGATGGTACCAACATTATACACATTGTGATATTTACCTTTCTTATGGTCTATCAAAAATAATCCTGTGATAGCATGGTGGTCTGTGGGCTAAATTGTTGAGGTTGAGTGGGTTTTCCAAGTGCCATTGCCCCGCGCTAAACGATTAATAAAAAATAACTTATTTCAAATGGCGCGTATTGGAGTTGACTTAAGAATTTTGTCGTTTGTTCATACATTTATGAACTATCATTTTGTGAAGTTTGAAATGTTCTCACTTTACACAGATACGAAGATATGACCTTATTGAGAATAGCACTTGTAAAATGTTTAATTCCATTAATTCTCCTGTCATATTGTCGCCAGATTGCTGATATGATAAGCGAAGCAACTTCCTTGGATTAATATTTCTTAATATGTAAACAAACTTGTTGTCTTTTGAGCAGAGTTTGACATAATGACAATGGATGATGTTGTTTTATGGCTTTCGACTGGAATTTACCGTAAAAGGCAGCGTTGTATTACTAACAGCCGATTTAAACAAAATACTCGCGAAAGGGAGAAACAGTTAGGTAAGAGACAACCATTATACAGACGTCCCTTTTATGAAAAATGGACGATCTTTACAAAGTTAAATCCCTTGAAAGAAACATGGCCTACACTTTTAATCATATTGTTATATGAAAATCAACAAGAAAATCATTGATGCAAAGCATCAAAGGTCGCCGCTAAAAGAATTGAACAAGACCAAAGGAAATGGAGAATGATATTTTGTTATTTACATTCTTTTGTACAAAAAACATGTAACTAAAGCATTACACTCCATTTTAGTAGTATCAAACACGTGAACTAAAAATATTAATCTGTTTACAGACCCAGTTCCAACTTCTCTGTATATAGCAAGGTCTTTGTTCACAAAAATAATAATATTCAAAATTACATTCTTTGAATATTTTACATAAATTCTCATTAAGTTTCTAAATAATTATCTCAGACTATCATGACACTCTAAATGTATCAGACATAGATTCGTTTTGAGAAGGCAAGTCAAACGTATACGTCATCTCATTTCTCGAAAATCTAAAAATAACTGGCCTCTACATTTATTTCAACCTTTCAAGTGTTAATATGCATGTTTTCTGAAAATCATCTTAACTGTACAAGCAAAGCAATTAATCTTCTCATTTCTGGAAAATACAAAATAGACCTTGACCATTTGAAACCGTGCACCACATGAGGGAATCTAAAAATAAACTTTCCGTAGACTGGTTTCAAATATTTTATCAGTCAAAATAGACCTTGAACCATTTGAAATCGTGCACCACAGGAGGGAATAAATTAAAAGATATAAAAAAAATAAAAAATAGATATTACAAATACTTTTTCTGTAAAACTTTATTGTCAGTGGGTAAAATTATCTTGAATCGAATAATCTTGGAAAAAAAATAAGTCACGTGCCCCTCCACTCCACGTACAAAAAAATATCCCATTCCAGACAGTACGCCGTACTTCAGTGCGGCGACAATTAAGGTTGTTTTGGTTATTGAAAAGCAGAAGAATAATGACGATATTTATACTAAAATAACTTCTGGCGAAGGATGTGTATTTTATACGAATAAGTTTAATTGTAATTCGAACAGATAATAATACTGTACAGAAACCTTTTAAATGTGTCACCAAACCGCGCTAGGTTTTTTTTAACATCTTACTTCTTTACCTCCGTTGGCATTTGCTGTGGACCGGCATCGTGATAAAAGACCGGTGTGCCATGTATACTGTTAAAATCCGAACTGCACTCGGGGATTAAAGTCGGCAATCGAAACATGCTGGCAAAATATCATTTGACTGAGCAGAACTGAATAGATTCACACAGTTCAAGGCAGACAACTCATTTGAAACGCTAATGACTACGTTTGGTTGTTATTCTCCCTTCTAGAAATGAGAATACTTTGAAATGTGCAAACTTTTTAAGATGTTGTCAGGGTTCACACTTTAAAGGGAGTGTAAAACACTGTCTCGAGGCTTTTATCTTAACCTGTAAGCCATTGTGCTGTAACATGTTTCAATGCTCGTTTTGAAAATCTCGATAATTTTCAATATCTGGAAGTAGAAATTAAATATTTGTTCTTCGCAGAAGGCCACACGCAGCGATATTTTCGTAAGATATGACTGACATTTTGGTGTGATTTTAATCAGCAGTAATTTACATTTTATAAAATTATAAGGTTTGTGTATTGCTCGGTCGAAATATATCAAATAGAAAGTTTACATGCAGAAAGTTTAATAAATATTCAATGGTTATCGCGAAAAACAACCAATCCACTGAAATCAAGAAGCCAATTACATAACATCACACACAAATTAAAAGTCACTGATATACTGAATCGGTCAGTATCGGTTGAGCGTCTGTTGGTACCTAGCCCCGCATACGTGTCTCTGTACTCCGACTTTTACACGCGTCTTCGTAACAGTGACACTATAGATATGTGACGTTCGTGGCTGGACTAGTTGGTACCCAAAACGGATTGACATCTACTTCACATTAAAATAATAAAATAACGAATAAAGTTGTGGAGCATATTTGTCCGTTCTGTTAATTTCTTCTGTAAAAGTTGGTGTCTGTTCTTGGATGGATTAACTCCCCTATTGTCACGGCGACTAGCTCGTCACATAAGGTTACGGTTGGATTGAAATCAGTCGATTCCGACCGCCATGGTACACTAGCGGATCAAGGGGCGCGCACCGCCCTAAAATTCCCCAACCTTACATGTTTGTTTGAGCATAAATAAGAAAATATAGCTTCGTCTAATGCGTTGTATTTAAAACGTTGCGCCCCCCTTAGACCCACTAATACCAAAATCTGGAAACGCCCCTGTGGTAAAACTTTGATTTTCTTTGCAGAAAAATAAAACGGTAAGATGTTACAATCAAGGGAGAAAATAAAATAAAACCGTAAGATGTAACGATAAAGGGAGATTGTAAGATGTAACAATAAAGGGCGATAATGATGTTAAACTTTAAGATGTGACAACAGTACTTAATTTAACTTAACCAGATATTGATAAACCTATTCATGTTGAATTTCTTGATTAGGCCTATTTATTAACATTCGAGATAGGAGTAATTAGTATTTTTGTTCAGTGTATATATCTAAGTACACGTTAGTCCATGACATGTGTGAAAAGCTTAATGATGCACTGGGTGTAGTAAGTGTGCTGGTTAACTTCTGATACAAACTTTAATTTAACACTATAAATACGTATGGAATACATTTCATGACCCAGGGCAGTGGTTTCACAAGTATCAACATCCACAGCAGCGTTTCCATAATGTTATATATTTATTTAAAATGTACAACCTGCATTTTGATGTTAAAGTTGAACGAACATGGTCATTGAAAATTAACATATCTAAAATACCATTCTTGAAAGAAATTTCAATGGATAGAGTAGTTTGGCTTTGTCAGGTTCATCACCTTTATAAAAAAATTAAGACGACAGTAATAAAAATCATAGCGACTTAGAAGGGTTACTGGTAAGTGAAGCGTTAGCACGTAACTTTAGATGTAAACAAACTGAATATGTCGTGCCCATGTTAACAACGTACAAACAATGAATTAGTTGACTATTGAACGATCCATACATCTTGTTAGATACGTTAGTCTGAGTTTTTTTGTCCAGAGAAGGTATTTGATTAAAAATGTACTTTAAAAATTACGGTTAAAATAATTACGATGATTTGTTGAGATGCTAGTGTTTTTTTCTTTTTAGTAATTTATGAATTGTAAATTTAGATCTAAATATCTTAATATATTCAAAATGTTGATAGTTTTATTGACATTTCGAGTCGATTTGCCTCAACGTCTGGAAAACAATGGATCTCTTCTTGACTCATTAGTGGAGAGTTAGCAGCAGCAGTAGAAGCAATAACAAGGGTCTCAAAACTTCCTTCTATTCATAGCGTAACAAATAGTGTGTAGCAGTACACTACTGTTCAGGTCCTCGTTGAAAATAAGTGCTGCTCAGCAACTTTAATGGGTTATCCTTGGTATAAGATCAAAATAATGTATTTATAAAAAAAGTCATGTTGTTGCAAAGTTTCTTGATGTTACCATGTTGCATCAATTTCTTAAACTTGTGTTGCGATTTTATTAGCTTTAACTTTTGTCACTAGTTAGCTTTATTTCCTTTTATTTTTACCTAAGCTTTGTAATATTTATAATTATAATCATTGTGTTTTAAATTTCATTGTATGTACTGTGTAGATTATTCGAAGTGATCTTGTACCAAAATAAATATATCTATCTATGTCAGCAGTAAGAGCAGTGGTAATGTTGCTTGTGTCAGCATTAAACATATATACCATAACATCCAATAATTTCTAAAATATCTTGTTTGAAATTTAAGCAACGTTACAGAAAGTACGGATGAAAGTAAATGATTGCATTCAGTTATAAGAAAATTTCTAAACAAAAGGAATAAAAGAAAGCGCTTACCAAGTACTCATTATCACACGAAGTTGTTATGACAGCATGGTACAACTCGTATGACAGGTGTAAGTTGTAGAGTACTTAGGCCGAAAAAAGGTTTGTCTCAGGTCTCATACCCAAAAAGATAAGGTAAGTAAGTCGGAAAATCTTCTTTTTGTCAGATTGTTTTTTTTCGTTGCCATGGTAACAGTTTCAATAATAAGGATTTAAAAACTGAATTTTTGTAAAATTCAACAGCTGGTGTTATCACATTGACGTTTATGAAAGAATTTGACACAGGGCCAATTTTGGGGGTAAGTGCACCTAGTCCTTTAACATAGATTAAAATGAATATATGATAAAAGACAAATCTCCTTTCCCCTTTAACATGGACACTTTTTATTCAATGTAAATATAATGCTCTATAGCTGGAATACTCGTAAAGCGTCTAATAACTGGGCAGAAATATGAACCTAAAGTAAAAATCACATCAAGAAATTTTACTAAGAAGAAGAAATTTAACCAAAAAGAAAAAAATGTTAACACGCGAAAAAATGTTCTAGGGTCGTGGCAAAAACAAAGCGTAGGTTGGGAAACCTGAAACAAACATATGTTGTTGTTGCAATATCCCAAAAAGGGGATCAATGTAATGTATGGTGTAAAATTCCACTCTATCTCAATATTTCGGCCACAATAGACCTTTATCAAGGGCAAAGAACACTATACTATTTTGTTTTACGCCTTACGTCTAAATTACTGGTTGTGCTATGGCTGCTACTATTGCAATCCTCATACCGATCCTTTATTATTATCTCCTTTCCTAACATACACATTCACGTTTTATTGATATTAATTGACTCTTGAAGAAGTCACCATCCGTACCTCCTTCTTATAACCAAATATTTCTCCCGATTATTTACGTTACTTGTTTTCATATTTTCTGTGCCAATATAAACAGATTATTTATTCATTATGAAACAAAATCTTATTTATTGTTCTAATGTTAGTTTGCATATTAATGGTTTGAGTATGTCGTTGAATATACAATATACGTACAGAACGGGTTGATAGCCTATTACTGAGTTGCTAAATTATTTCAAGCTACCATTTGTTTAATGAATGTTTTGTAACATGAATAATATACAATATACAGAATGAATTGCATGCATATTAGTTGCTAAATCATTTCACGCTACCATTTGTTTAATGAATGTTTTGTAACATGAATATACAATATACAGAATGAATTGCATGCATATTAGTTGCTAAATCATTTCACGCTACCATTTGTTTAATGAATGTTTTGTAACATGAATATACGATATACAGAATGAATTGCAGGCATATTAGTTGCTAAATTATTTCAAGCTACCATTTTTTTAATGAATGTTTTGTAACACCGTCCAATGTTAAGAGAGCAGAAACTTACACAAAGCGTGTATAATACAACACACATCGTAACATCTGCTACTTTGTCGCATATCGCATCTAGTATATGAGGATTATTTTATTTCGTACATTCTCAGCGACAGAACAACGTGTGCCTCAAATATCGACATTTCTTTCCTATTAGATGTCTTCATCGGGTGACGCCATTAACGTGTATTCTGATATCAATGCAGACGACAGGGACAGTTTTGAGCGCTACGACCATTAATAGTGACCGTTCGATAATCAATGATAATGCGAGTAACTAGACTATCTCTGAGCATATTAAGGATTAGCGATTAGACTGAAATCATACTTTCTCATACAAACATACGAAAGAAAAAGTCTGACGTTTAGTCTACGCTAATAATGCTTTACTTCGGAGTTATATGTATGGCTTTGATTCGATATTGATAAATAATACACTTTTCTAAACGTTCCGCTATACCGGCTGGATAATAATACTGTCATCCTGTTCGATGTGACGCTTGTTCATTTTTGCGGATAATAATAAGCACCATATTTGTTATATTATTGCTAGAACGTGAGTCGACAGACGGCATGGAAATGTCAGGATTGCATAAAATCTAGACGCTTATTTATATATGAAAATGAAAATATTAAAGGAAGTGATCTGATTTTATTTACAGAGAAGATGCGGATTAAGAAGTAATTAGTGCTTATCTGTGATTCTATTAACTAGTTCCAGGAATTTATAATACATCTTGAAAGACAACTACACTAAATTTTCCAAAAGATGCAGGTTGTTTATAGCGGTGGATCAACACCGACGCCGTCTCCAAGGTTACCACGTAAGCAGCACATCGGATACGGTAGACCTATTTTCATTGGACACCAGGCGTGTAAGTCGACGCCCCCGGTGCATCATCGGTCTGTCTCGAAGGAAATTAAGGATTCCGCCGATACTGAGTCGTCTTTAAGGGACTCAATCCCGGCAATGAGAAATCCAGTGGCTGTTACGTGTCTTGTGCTCAATATTTTACTACCTGGACTAGGTGAGTATTTCTCAATAAATTAAAAACTACTCCGCTGTTAACTTATTGTAAATGCTATAATACCCGATCGATGCTATTCGATTGACATTTTACCATGATTAACAGTTTTTGGTTAGTAATGGTACACGCAATGCGACCCAGGGGTGCTTAGAACAGGACACAACCGATATCGCATCGGCATACATAAAGGTTGAAATTGTTATGATAGATAGATATATTTATTTGTGCATTGAACACTGAAAAGTGTTTTTCACAAAGCAGCATAAATCGTTTTTACAGTAATACTAATAAGCATCGTGACAAATGGTGAGAAAGCATGTAATTTAGGTTTGTGAATATTAGAAATTAAAATGTATCGCAATTAAGTACTTGAACCATCTTCTATACACTTATGTCAGCGCAGAAATCATTTAGTCTGAACAATGGTTTCAAGGCGTTACCCACTTTATTTTCCTAATATTTTGGTCATTTCATAAACAACTCTGGACTTTTTATATATAATTATGTGCCTTAAATACAGGTGACACCAATGTATCGGTAGTGATGAAACTGTTATTTAATTAAGTGCCCTACATTCCAACTTTCCAAATATACCCACTACCCATAAGAATAACAGCACATGTCGACTCAGTTAAGCGTTGTATATGATGTTTGAATCTCAGTAAGCTCACGACCTCGCGGCGTCATAAGACACATGTTCTGTGAATACCCAGGAGGCATAACTGAGTGTGATTTAAATGAATAATTTTATCGACACATTCAAGCTTATAGATAATGTTTTCAGGTGATCAAGAATATAGTGCATGTCTTCTACATACCTTAGTGAAAATGTTAGCTGTAATTTCAAAGGAAACAACAAAAGTCTAGCAACTCTCTGATACAAAAGTTAATATACTGTAATACAGCTGCTCCTATTCTAAACAAAGCTTACAAAGATACGAGTTTATAGCAATCATTAAGGACAATGGAAGAAATAAACTGCATTCTCAACATTGTTTAGTCGGAATATTACAAGTGTATCATTTATTATACCGTTCTGGTTGTACCAATGTACGAACAAATATATACGTCATGCATATCCAGCTGTTTATCGTGATGATTGCGGCAAAATCCGCATGATTTGATGAAGTATAATAATATAAGAGATGTTTGTAAAATATTATGCCCCCTGTGACCTTGACCTTTGACCCCGTGACCCCAAAATCATTAGGGGTCATCTGTTTCCCAAGATAATTGTGTGGACCATGTTTGACGATGGTAGGTCAATGGATTCTTGAGTTATTGGTCGGAAATGAAAAGGTTACGGACCGACGGACATACCGACCGACCGACCGACCGACCGACATGTGCAAACCAATATGCCCTCTCTTCTCGAAACTGTTAAAACTTTATTTTGACCTGCTGCTAGTAGAACGATGTCATGTCCCTCAGATTAAAAACAAGCGATCGATCATCACATTTCGCTTTTAAGATACAATTCTTAGATTATTTGCTTCTCAGAAGTAGATAAATCGGTCAAAGAAACACATATTTTCCTGGGCTCATTTTACATCGTATATATTGATGGTAACTTTTGTATCATATTACTCACGAATGTATGCACACTAAACACAAATATATCTGCGGTACATATAATGTTAAAGCATCTAGATAGCTTGAAATTAAGTTCGCAATTTGAACGGATTTTTATCTCAGGTTGTCATTGATTCAGATAACTGTATTCCAATACAGTTGTGGTCTGCGCCATTTTGTACAAACAGATCAGACGTCACATCTGGCAGTGCTTGCTCCAAGGTTTATGTTCATATTACTAGTTCTGTATACAATATTGAAAACTTATATTATGACTGAGTGTTCGCTTTTCACCAATACACCATTGGCTTCCCTATATTGTTGAACTTCGGGAAACGCTTTGGTTAATAAACAACAGAAACGCAATACAACGAAAACAAACAGAAGAGATTCACGTCTGCATTCCTAGAGCTTGTTTATGTTTATGGACAGACAATTTTTCCAAGCATTCATAACAAAAACGCTTGCATATATTAATGACATCAATAGTAGAGAACGTTTTGATAATTACACATCACACTGTCGACAAACAAACGTATTATCAACACAATATATAGACAGTAGAGCTCTGTAAAAGACTTTCAGCGTATGTGCTTGTGCTAATATTTGATTTTCATCACAAAGCCAAAGAGAACAGTTTTCATGTTTGAAAATCGGTATGGAAATCACTTTACCGCCAGCAAATTTCAGCGAGTGATTTGCACAAGCGTTTGTCAGAGTATAAAACTCCGCGGAAACTATTTGCCATTTAAACAATGGAGAGAACGCTATGTACGGAGCTAATAAAGAGATCGAATAATGTCAATAACATCTGGCCATAGGAGTACAGTGATGTCAGTGGGTGATATACTATATAGGTCAAAAGACGTAGCCCACCATTTTGTATTTATGGAATCTCCACTGCATTGTTATATGATTTGAAACTATGAACATGGTTTTGACATGTTTACGTTGAATTTCTTTAGACAGTTCAATTCATTTGAACCATTCAAATGCTTTCACTTACTTCAATCAAAATCAACAGACGTTGTATGCAGTAGCCTTTTGAAACTATATGAACTAGTATCGACGGGTTAGTACCGTTGACCAGTATATTTGCTTAGAATCAGTAACCGGTCAACTAAGCGATGATGTGATCGACAACATAAACGCTATATCGACAGCGATTACAGGGTTGCGTGCTGTGAGATAATAGAAAAGAGCGAGGCATCGCGACGAACTAATATCCTAATTGATTTATGGACTCACGGTGAAACTAATGGTTTCTCAACCAATTTGCAGCATCTTTTCAGTGTTATAAGCGTGGTCGTAAAGGGAACATTCAGCTTTAATTGCTGACGTTTTGTTCGTGTTACTATTGTCATGAACGAAAATAAAATGTTTTGCACTGTACAGGACAACGTAACTTTACAGGAACGCCCTTAGGAGCTATGTACATTTCGGCTTTTTTCTTTAGAAAGTTTAGATTGGTAGTACAATTGACAGTGTAGTTCAATAGAGGTTCTTGTTCATGCCAGTGCCATTCTGGAGATGATGCGTTCTGTTTGTGCTCATGGCTGATGAGTTTAGAATTATAAAAACATGCACCGTATTATCTGATCAAAAATTTAAAGATGTATCTGGCTCATGTGAACATAAATTGTTTGAATGGACTTCATCCAGTATTGTTGTTACATTGGCTAAAACATCTCTAATAAGAACCATTGCAATGTATAACCGAATGAATATATCTTTTCCGACCACATTACTAACCTTCAAAAATTGTAAAAAAAAGCCTAATTACTAAAAAACCTAGAATATTTTTTTTAATTTTATGATGTACACACATATTTCTTCAACAAATACGGATCAATACATTATGAGTACAGTCTTGGTTAATGCATGTTTATTGATGTTTTAACTATAGGAAATATATTTTTCATGTTTGTTTAGGTAAACAAATGAACAAACAAATGAGCAGAATATATCTTTAATATACGATGTAGATGCACTCATTTGGATGTACTGTATATCAACTAATATTCAATCATCTGTATATCATGGCACCTAGCGTTATATTTGATCATCAGAAGAGAACCGATTATCTGCAATCATTAACACATCTCAAGTGTTCGCTCAGTAATATAAATGCACTTGGTAAAGGGTTATGAATAATTCATTGTACTTAGGAGATGACAGACAGATCCATAGGTATTAACAAACGGTCAGTTGGTCAACGAATGGATTCATTGTGAACAAACATTTCGATATTACTACAGTTGAATAATCATTGCTCAACCGGGGAACACGTTATGTACAATACCATTCCGTACTTGTCTATATACCAGAGGTGTCACACGTGTCTCAGAATGATGAACGTTTTTGTTGCTTTTCAAAGATAAAAACAATTACATATCGATACAGGTTAATTTCATCAAAACCCATGGGTAGATAAAAATACACCGATAGTCTTCATAACCCAGGGACACCCCTCGTATTTTGTAGACTAAACAGCGAATAAAAATGCGTTTTATGGTCAGAAAAAATATGTCGGTTGTATTAGCATATAAAGTGTAGTTGTTTTTTAATACTTTAATATGAAAGTTTACACTGGTCAAAACTATCTAATCCACCATTTTGTATTTTAAGAAGCGTCGCTACATTTTGAAAAAGTAATACAATAATAACACCGCCATTGGGACCCTTGAAAACTGGTCTTAATGTTGAGGTGGTCTTAATATTGATGTGGAATAAATAGTGGAACTGTCAAAATGGACTTGAAATTTGCGTTCTTAACTTTGAGGTGGTCTTATTATTGAGGTGGTCTTTAAGAGAGGTTTTACTGTATGACTTTGGCAGGTTTATATAGCCCTTTTTCGCAAGGTTCAATTAATGTTAACCTTAAATGCTGCAGCTGACTGCCGTAATAATCAACAGATGATATACCCAGGAGCGTTTATTAGAAACTATGAGAAATATTACTGCGGGAGAGCATCATATTGACCAGTAATGTTTAGGAAACAAATTAGAAAAGTAGGATATTGAGAGGAATTCAACTAGACTACATTCTGTATTAGTGGTATTTGGTATTTAAGAGGATAGGGCACGAGAGATAAATGCGTATATTAATATGCCAGACTATATTGTAAACATAGTATTACATTAACGATGATCTCCACAGCTCGATAGTTCATGCTACATTGAGTTAATTAGCTATCTGGCAATCAGTTAAGGATTCAGAACTAGATGAGACAATGTTTATAGATCTGTCTCGGCTTGGCCAAGCGTGATTAGAAGTTCTAACGTAATTCAACGGCTAGTTCTCAACTAATGCGCTCATAAATAAATCAATATTGTCAAGTAACGCACATATACGGAGTAGGTTGATACGAGTAGATTCTTCAAATCAACGACAAAAGTTCCGGCTTATGTTTCCTGAAAAATGAACTCCACGCCGCCCACTTTCTTCTCCTCAGAAAATCCGTTGGGGTTTGTTCACTTATCTAATAATACTGAATGAATTTTCCTAGTAGAATTTAAAAACGCCTTCAAATATTGTATTCCGAAACTGTATATGTGTACGTTATAAAACTATGGCTTCTTGTCTACGTCGATGTTTTGATATTATGGCAAGGAAAGAAACCCGAAGGAAATATTTAATACTAAAGAAAAGATTTAAAATTGAAGGCAAGATTCATTACAGAAAATATTAGAGAATACGAAAATCAAAAGGCAGTGGTCTTCTACCCCCATGTCATACCAAAAAGGTATCAGCGACTTTAATAGATCTGGTTGGAAACTTACGAAAGCTTTTGCAATCAATGAACCAACATATACTACTGAAAACTGAGGTAAGGTGGTCGAGAGAAGTAGCAACTGACTCCTGATATAAATTACGAATTTTACAAACCCCGAATTGGACGCGAGAATTGGTTAGCAACCCAGGAAGCAGTCACTGAGAGAAATTTGTAAATGTTGCAATAACTTATTTCACATTCGATGTGAAAGACATAAGCTTAAACGAAATATAACGGAAATGTTATTTGAATGCAGTTAAACCCAAATTAAGATAAGCAAGCATTATATGCTTAACAAAATTCAACATTTCTTTTCTCAGCTTCTGCACAAGATAGATTCAATTGTTAACAAATGAAAACAAGAAACATCTTGAAAAAAGATGGTCGGAATTTGAAAGTTAAGATTTGTTGTGTGACATAAAAAAAAGCCAAAACGTTACGATTGCTGGTCACTCCAGATCCAAAATGTTTTTTGGTAAATTCACCGAATTCGATGGATTTCGGGAAGGTAACGTACCCTTTATCGAAGGTTACTTACGTTGTTCGGTTGAAGAGAAATACCTTGGTGGTTTACGTAGATTTGATTGGTTTACACAACACTGATATGCAAATAGCAAAACCATGATAGTATGGCTGCGCCTAAAAAACTATCGGAAGCTAGCTATTGCCAGGTTAGATGTTTGCTTTTTTGCTTGAGTTAAATTATAACAAAACAAAACGGCGAATAGTCTTCCTTTTCCCTTTAAAAACTTTTAAATTACGCCAAAGCTTTAATGACAAATCAGGAAAAAACTTATACATGATTTTTTTTTATTTATGCATAAATTATGATCTAATTACCAGATATTAGAATTTTTAAGAGGAATTACAAAATATTTTGACAATTTGCCTCTTTTACATTTAAAATTACCAGACTGCTGTAGATAAACCATTGTTCTTCTTAGAATCAAGTCTTGCATTTCTATACGCAAAGCAGACAAATGATTACTTGGCCCTTATCTGAAATTACAGGGGGATTAGCTTCTGAAAGCGAAGGGGGAACTAGAAACAAAATGTTATCCAAACACCAAAATGAGCATAACAGAGAAAGTTGAGACAAATTATTACTTGCCCGTTATCTAAAATTACGGAGAAATTCGCTTTTAACAGCAAACCAACAGCAAACAAGACCATTATTCAAATATTTAACGACAATTCAGATACCAGTGAAACTTCTAAAATACATCTGCTGTCATTTAAATCAATTTTATGCAAATTATGTTGTCAAAGCAAGTTGTATCTGCCTAGCAAATCTAACTCATTTCAGAAATATCAATACCTTGATTAACAATGAGTTTTCTGTTTTATGTGTAAGTGTTTCACTGCTGTTCATAGTTGTATTCAAATTAATACAATTGTATTTATTTGTTTTGAAGCAGAGGATATGAAAGGGAGCGACACCATTATCAGGGGACCCTTTGCAAGTTTTCCTTACTGTGAAGTTCTGACTTTGAACCGTGCATACTTTTCCTTACTATAATATGTAGACTCTGAGACGACCTGGCGCAGATCTTTCCTTACTATGTTTGACTGTTCCAGGTTCGCTTCCCGTGTCTGGCAGGATAGCACATTTTCGCATTCCTTAAAATGAAATCCCTTTATTCAAAATGTATTTAATAGGTTTCTAGTTAAGCACCAGTACACAATTGACCAGCACACATTGTTTTACATGCTTGACTGCACGGGGAGCAATACTGATAAATTTAAGTTGACTACGGTTGAATTATTTCCTGGCAATGTGATTTCGTCGTTTCATCAAACTATCCTTAACTGTTTGGGGAGTATATATGTGATTAGATACGTTGTACAGCCCTGGTGGCTCAGTGGTAAGTGTCTTGCCTTGTGGCTGAAAGTTACAGTATCGAACCCCTGCTGTGACATATCAAAGTCATACAAATACAAGTATAGTCATTTCCTACTTTCGGAATAAAAACGCAAACAAAATATGTGCATATAGATAAAGTGACATAACAAAGGCATACTAGTCTTTATTTCTCAAACATAATTTCATAAAATTATTCAATAATGAAATAAAAAATAATTGATTTAGAGTTTATCAAAGTTTTGAACAACTAGATACTTACATAGATAACTGCAACTTGCTTTTGACAGTTGGTACTACAAAATGACGCCTTGTAAAATTAAGTGCTTTTGTAATGGCGTCGAGTATATATGGTTTGTTATAACACTAATTGGCTGGTTTTCAGGTAACTGTGAGAGGGTATGGTATCATTCCAAAGTCTAAGATGTTATCACGTAGCAGCTTTATACACTGCCATCAATAAATTTCTTCACACATGAATATTTTGGATTTCATTACTTTTTCATGCAGAATTTCAAATTAGCATGTATGACCATGAAGTAAAATTATTCATCTCACTTCTGTGATGGATAGTTAAGAATCAACAATTTGCACATCTCAGCAGCAGCATCAATCGGCCATCATCCGATACCCACATTTGTATTAACTCATTGATCTGACACAAAAATGAGGTAATATTTTTCAGTACAAATTTATAGATACTTCTACAGAAAACTATTGCTGTGTCAAAAAGCATTTTCAATTTATTGCATGTGACACAAATATGAAAATACATTAATTACAATGGGAATTGTCGAAATATGAAGGAGCTTTTGGAGGGCAGTGTATGTGCCATGAGTAGACCGCCATCAGAATATAACTGAAATATGTTTGATCTGTGGTAAAACTCAAAGCACGCGGAAACGTAATACATATATTTAAGTACTGGTATTTTTTCAAGCCTATGGGGACGTTTGTTACCTTATTTACTTGTTATAAACGTTACACCGTATGTGTGCTTAAATTGTGGCATTTAATCTTTTTCGGAAGATTAATTACCACACATCTTCAAATAGATTACTTTTCTTCCTTTCCTAAATCATGTTCTTCATTTCATATTATAAATTTATCACTGCTGTTCTAGCTGTTATATTACGCATTAAGTGCTTATGTATATCTAATACGTCAGTATTTGTATATAACATACTTAAGGTACTTAAACATCGGGTGTATGAAGGTTATGACACTTAAGTACTTTCAGTTCTTGACAAATGGAGCCATATTGACGCTGAACGATAACATAATAGGTAATATTCAAGCAATTTTGCGGAAAATTATACAAAACTAGTTAAGGGAACACATTTATCACTCAGTTACTTACTCATCTTACTCATTCATTTTCCCTATCTCTCTCTCCCATCCTTTCCCCATCTCATTCTCACTAGCCGTTCACCTAACTCCCCTACTTCCACGAACACATTCAAGCCTTCCATCTCACTATCCCTCTTTCTCTCCCCTCTCACTCTCCATCCATCTTACTACATCTCTCCCCCTCTCACCCTCCATCCATCCATCTTACTCCATCTCTCCTCCTCTCGATCTCCATCCATCCATCTTACTCCATCTCTCCCCCTCTCACCCTCCATCCATCTTACTCCATCTCTCCCCCTCTCACTCTCCATCCATCTTACTCCATCTCTCCCCCTCTCACCCTCCATCCATCTTACTCAATCTCTCCCCCTCTCACCCTCCATCCATCTTACTCCATCTCTCCCCCTCTCACTCTCCATCCATCCATCTTACTCCATCTCTCCCACTCTCACTCTCCATCCATCTTACTCCATCTCTCCCCCTCTCACTCTCCATCCATCTTACTCCATCTCTCCCCCTCTCTCCCTCCATCCATCTTACTCCATCTCTCCCCCTCTCACTCTCCATCCATCTTACTCCATCTCTCCCCCTCTCACTATCCATCCATCCATCTTACTCCATCTCTCCCCCTCTCACTCTCCATCCATCCATCTTACTCCATCTCTCCCCCTCTCACTCTCCATCCATCCATCTTACTCCATCTCTCCCCCTCTCACTCTCCATCCATCCATCTTACTTCATCTCTCCCCCTCTCACTCTCCATCCATCCATCTTACTCCATCTCTCCCCCTCTCACTCTCCATCCATCTTACTCCATCTCTCCCCCTCTCACCCTCCATCCATCTTACTCCATCTCTCCCCCTCTCACTCTCCATCCATCTTACTCCATCTCTCCCCCTCTCACTCTCCATCCATCCATCTTACTCCATCTCTCCCCCTCTCACTCTCCATCCATCTTACTCCATCTCTCCCCCTCTCACTCTCCATCCATCTTTCTCCATCTCTCCCCCTCTCTCCCTCCATCCATCTTACTCCATCTCTCCCCCTCTCACCCTCCATCCATCCACCTTACTCCATCTCTCCCCCTCTCACTCTCCATCCATCTTACTCCATCTCTCCCCCTCTCACCCTCCATCCATCCACCTTACTCCATCTCTCCCCCTCTCACTCTCCATCCATCTTTCTCCATCTCTCCCCCTCTCTCCATCCATCCATCTTACTCCATCTCTCCCCCTCTCACCCTCCATCCATCCATCTTACTCCATCTCTCCCCCTCTCACTCTCCATCCATCCATCTTACTCCATCTCTCCCCCTCTGACCCTCCATCCATCCATCTTACTCCATCTCTCCTCCTCTCGATCTCCATCCATCCATCTTACTCCATCTCTCCCCCTCTCACTCTCCATCCATCCATCTTACTCAATCCCCCTCTCGCTCTCCATCCATCCATTTTACTCAATCCCCCCTCTCACTCTCCATCCATCCATTTTACTCAATCCCCCCTCTCACTCTCCATCCATCCATTTTACCCAATCCCCCCTCTCACTCTCCATCCATCCATTTTACTCAATCCCCCCCTCTCACTCTCAGTCCATCCATCTTACTCAATCCCCCCTCTCACTCTCCATCCATCCATCTTACTCAATATCCCCCCCTCTCACTCTCCATCCATCCATCTTACTCAATCCCCCCTCTCACTCTCCATCCATCCATCTTACTCAATCCCCCCTCTCACTCTCCATCCATCCATCTTACTCAATCCCCCCTCTCACTCTCCATCCATCCATCTTACTCAATCCCCCCTCTCACTCTCCATCCATCCATCTTACTCAATATCTCCCCCCCCTCTCACTCTCCATCCATCCATCTTACTCAATCCCCCCTCTCACTCTCCATCCATCCATCTTACTCAATCCCCCCTCTCACTCTCCATCCATCCATCTTACTCAATCCCCCCTCTCACTCTCCATCCATCCATCTTACTCAATCCCCCCTCTCACTCTCCATCCATCCATCTTACTCAATCCCCCCTCTCACTCTCCATCCATCCATCTTACTCAATATCTCCCCCCCTCTCACTCTCCATCCATCCATCTTACTCAATATCTCCCCCCCCGTCTCAATCTCCATCCATCCATCTTACTCAATATCTCCCCCCCCCCCCCCCCTCTTACACTCTCTAGCTAACCACCTTTCTTACCGCCACCGTCCATCTGTCATTCACTCTTGCAACCGTTTATTCGTGCGTTTGCTATGATAACATACTTTCTCTTGCTATGATATTTGTTAGCAAAATAATAAACACAAAAAACGCCTGGTCAGAAACGGTTAACCGGTAACTATATAATCGCTCGACCACACATATCGGTAGAATTCTAAAATAGAATGATCAAACAATATATAATACATGTATACAGTTCAACTACTTCAGATCGATACCATTTAGGAGTTGCATGTTTCGGCTGATGTTCAGCGGCGTGTTCCTCTAGAGAGATTAAACTGGTATATCATGTTACGTCACATAAACTGGTAGCGTAGTCATGTAGTGACTGTTCTAGCTCTAAGGGTGGAGGAATATATCACGGGCCTTATTCACAAACATTCTAAGACCAAAAATCAGAATTAGGCTTAAAATTTGCACGAGTTATATTTACCAGGTTTTCATTTTCAGTCGAACTTAACCAATGAATTTTGTCTGAATATTTGATGTTACACAGTCTACACTTTTGCCATTATTTCAGCAACGTAGGAGCAAAAGCGAACATATAACATTTTAAAGTCTAAATCGGAGTTTCGGTCATTATTACTTTTATAACTGTTAATGATATTGTCATGATTCAAATAACAATAGTCAGGCTTTGATGAAATATAAAGAACAATATTGAAAATCGACTAAAGTATTCATTAGTTGCTGTACACACTGACTCAAGCATGAGTAATTTATAACCGGTGTCTTAATGTGTCTTAAAAATCAGCATTATTAAATGGCGCAAGTAAATTTTAATCAAGGATACTCTTTGAAAGCTACTTCTTTTATGTTATTGAAAGAATTGCAATCGCGTGTGTTCATTATTACAACCCCATCATCAAAGTGAACGTATGTGACACTATAATACAAATATGAATGCATTTTAATTGATTTTTAATTAATGATATCTCTGTAATATTAATTAAATTGGTAACTAAACACGCACGTTTGTTGCAATTATCGTGATAAATAGTTCGCATGCGAGACAATTTTGTAATTAGAATGAAACAACAATGTTCGGAAGACGCAATGCATATAGTATAAAACAACACTTAAAGTAGATAGCCCCAAAGTATATTTCTTCATATATATTTACCCGTAATTTCTCGGTTATTTCCGTCAACTTTCGGAAAATATCGTATGCACTATATTGCGGATGTGTTCCGAATATAGCGCTCTTGTTGTTTTTCGAGATTATTTCGTGTGTTGTCTTTCGTTAAAAGTGTGTTACTGGTAGTGCCGTACATTTTGTCCTGTGTGTTTCATATTTAGTTAAGAGCCATTCTTTAATTGGAAAGTAGGTCCGGAGTTGTAAAACTTGAGATCAGACTCCATACTCAAAACTAGTCTAACGTCAGTTAAATATAATATATACGGTAAAACCTCACCTAACGACCACCTCAATAATAAGACTACCTCAAAATTAAGAACACAATGTTCAAGTCCATTTTCATTGTTTTGCTCTTTATTCAACCTAAAGATTTAGACCACCTTAATAAGAAGACCAGTTTTCAATGGTCCCAAAGATGGTCTTATTATTGAAGTTTCTACTGTTCAAGTTTTTATTGATTTTTTTAGTTCAGATTTCGATTGATATCTCATACAGAATATAATGTATGATTAATATAATAGGATTAACGTTTCCACAACTTATTTGAGATAATTAAAAACGCAAAAATGAGATATGAGCTTAGAGATTCTGTGTTCAAGTTGTGTGACCTTTGATGGAGGTAATCAATGGTATTCGTTGGAACTCAGACAGTTTCAGTCATTCGTATAATCATACGTTTTATGAGATTCAGGTAATACGATAGCTGAATTTGAAGACCCAATGTAAACTTTAAGTTTGATATATGATATTTTAATAATATTCTGTATAATATGATAAACTCTAAGTACATTTGAACAGCTTACGATCGCTCATACACGAAGACATATCGATAAGTGCAAGTGTACACAGTCAAAACATTGTACATACATGTGTGAGACGTTTTTCGTCGCAAGCCGTACTAACATGGTTTTGCTATTCGCAAAATAGTGTTGTGTAAACCAGTCAAATCTTACGTTAACCACCAAGGCAATTTCTTTTCAACCGAACAACGTGTGTAACATTGACGCGGATCGGTTAACCTTTCGATAAAGGGTACGTTACCTTACCGAAATCCACTGAATTTCGGTGAATTTATCGACATAACAAGTCTTAACCTTCAAATTGCGCCGACCGTCTTTTTTTAAGATATTTCTTGATAAAGTTCTCGAGCATATGTAATGCCGATTGTAGAACCTGTAAATTAATGGGGCTTTACGTCACATAAACTGGTAGCGTAGTCATGTAGTGACTGTTCTAGCTCTAAGGGTGGAGGAATATATCACGGGCCTTATTCACAAACATTCTAAGACCAAAAATCAGAATTAGGCTTAAAATTTGCACGAGTTATATTTACCAGGTTTTCATTTTCAGTCGAACTTAACCAATGAATTTTGTCTGAATATTTGATGTTACACAGTCTACACTTTTGCCATTATTTCAGCAACGTAGGAGCAAAAGCGAACATATAACATTTTAAAGTCTAAATCGGAGTTTCGGTCATTATTACTTTTATAACTGTTAATGATATTGTCATGATTCAAATAACAATAGTCAGGCTTTGATGAAATATAAAGAACAATATTGAAAATCGACTAAAGTATTCATTAGTTGCTGTACACACTGACTCAAGCATGAGTAATTTATAACCGGTGTCTTAATGTGTCTTAAAAATCAGCATTATTAAATGGCGCAAGTAAATTTTAATCAAGGATACTCTTTGAAAGCTACTTCTTTTATGTTATTGAAAGAATTGCAATCGCGTGTGTTCATTATTACAACCCCATCATCAAAGTGAACGTATGTGACACTATAATACAAATATGAATGCATTTTAATTGATTTTTAATTAATGATATCTCTGTAATATTAATTAAATTGGTAACTAAACACGCACGTTTGTTGCAATTATCGTGATAAATAGTTCGCATGCGAGACAATTTTGTAATTAGAATGAAACAACAATGTTCGGAAGACGCAATGCATATAGTATAAAACAACACTTAAAGTAGATAGCCCCAAAGTATATTTCTTCATATATATTTACCCGTAATTTCTCGGTTATTTCCGTCAACTTTCGGAAAATATCGTATGCACTATATTGCGGATGTGTTCCGAATATAGCGCTCTTGTTGTTTTTCGAGATTATTTCGTGTGTTGTCTTTCGTTAAAAGTGTGTTACTGGTAGTGCCGTACATTTTGTCCTGTGTGTTTCATATTTAGTTAAGAGCCATTCTTTAATTGGAAAGTAGGTCCGGAGTTGTAAAACTTGAGATCAGACTCCATACTCAAAACTAGTCTAACGTCAGTTAAATATAATATATACGGTAAAACCTCACCTAACGACCACCTCAATAATAAGACTACCTCAAAATTAAGAACACAATGTTCAAGTCCATTTTCATTGTTTTGCTCTTTATTCAACCTAAAGATTTAGACCACCTTAATAAGAAGACCAGTTTTCAATGGTCCCAAAGATGGTCTTATTATTGAAGTTTCTACTGTTCAAGTTTTTATTGATTTTTTTAGTTCAGATTTCGATTGATATCTCATACAGAATATAATGTATGATTAATATAATAGGATTAACGTTTCCACAACTTATTTGAGATAATTAAAAACGCAAAAATGAGATATGAGCTTAGAGATTCTGTGTTCAAGTTGTGTGACCTTTGATGGAGGTAATCAATGGTATTCGTTGGAACTCAGACAGTTTCAGTCATTCGTATAATCATACGTTTTATGAGATTCAGGTAATACGATAGCTGAATTTGAAGACCCAATGTATCCGTTTACCAACGTACACAGAATCAAGAAAAAGCCTGAACTAAGGAAATAGAACATACCATTCTAAAAACATCGAATTTTTCATAACGTAAATCGTTGAGACAGTGACATGTTTATGAATATCGGATCGAATATTTTCGGCGTTTGATGTCTAGTGTTTGAACTCAAATGCCTGTTTATTACCTAAATCCAGTTTCTAGTTCTTCTGACTGGTAAATTCTTTTGATCTCCCATTTCTCTCATATAATACATTTATCCAGAGATTCATTTATTGATTTTTTTTGTTCATGTATGCATAATTACCACAGCGTATACATGTACTTGACAAGACTTGATCGCTATACCATTTCTGAGCCGATATTTTGATACAACATTGAATATCCGGCTTTAAATCAACATTGCGAATCTTTAAATGTACAAAAAACTCTGCACTATGCTACGCCATTGTGCACTCGCCACTCTGTACTGTGCACTCGTCACTCTGTACTGTGCACTCGCCACTCTGTAATGTACACTCGCCTTTCTGCACTCGCCACTCGACATACCGTTCTTTGAACTCACCTTTCTGCACTCGCCACTCGACACACCGTTCTTTGAACTCACCTTTCTGCACTCGCCACTCGACACACCGTTCTTTGAACTCACCGTTCTGCACTCGCCACTCGACACACCGTCCTTTGAACTCACCTTTCTGCACTCGCCACTCGACACACCGTCCTTTGAACTCACCTTTCTGCACTCGCCACTCGACACACCGTCCTTTGAACTCACCTTTCTGCACTCTCCACTCGACACACCATTCGTTGAAATCGCCTTTCTGCACTCGATACTATGTACTGTGCACTCACCACTCGGTACAATACTCTCGCTATTCTGCACTCGCCACCCGGCACTCAGAACTTATCAACGTTTACTTTACTGAGTCTGAGATTTAAGATATGATGCGACGATGGAAATGAAACGCTCTTATGACTGCTACATATACCAAATAGGCAAACTCAGATCCTTGTACTCGTATTTTTACTTTTTAAAGTTAATCGACTAGCATCTCAACAAAATCAGTATAATTTTAAAATGTGTTTGTTTATTAAATATTTTACCTTCTAATGAAAATAACTGAGAATAAGTGGATCTTTTAATATTGAACTACCGTATGATTCGTTCTTTATTATATGGGCACGACATATTCAGTTGTGTGTTTATGCTTCACATACCAGCTACCCTTCTTAGTCGATATGGTCCGTGGGAAGACGATTATAACCAAAGTCGGAAAACGTTGATTTTTCTTTCCTTTTTGATTTTTTTTATATTAAGGAAGCACACAAACTTGATATTTTATGAGGGATTCTTGAATGCGTTCATGTGACGATGTCACGGTCCCCGATTTTCATCCATAACCAAAATATAAACATTTATTGATATAAAAAACTCAAAATAGCGGGTTTGGATTATATCATATTAGTTTTATATTTCGATGCTCATGTTCACACATTTGAGATAAACAAGAAATATCTTGAAAAAAGATGATCGGCACAATGTGAAGGTTAATATGTGTTGTGCATCATAAAATATGCCGAGATGTTTTGATTGCTGGTCACTCAAGATCCAAAATGGATTTCGGTAAATTCACCGAAATTCAGTGGATTTGGGTCCAAATGATTTATCGAAAGGTTAACCAATCCGCGTCAAAAGGTTACAAACGTTGTTCGGATTAAGAGAAATTGCCTTGGCGGTTAAAGTAAGATTGTATTGGGTTACATAACACTGATATGCAAATAGCAAAACCATGTTAGTACGGCTGCACCGAACAATATAGGTTTATTCACGTAAAGTAACATCTGTAACAAATGTATATGGTAAATATTGTAGCAAATTTAAATAAAAACACATTAATCATTGAGTTTTTTTTACAAACGACAACGAGACCATGATTTTGATGTGAAAATAGCGAGTCTCTCGGGAAACCGTGAGATCTGACAGGTATGTAGACACGTGACTATATGTGTTTTTCTCGTGAGCACACCTTGATTCTCGCGTTACATCCGGGCTTCCGTAACTTGGGCTTGAACTCGTTATGAATTACTTGCCTTTATCAATGATCGTTTTCATGTTTTATCAATAAAATCGATATAAATAATGGAACTTAATGTGCTCATATAAACGATAAATGTATTATCTGTGCGAATACCATTCAATATTTATCAGCGTATTTGTCTATCGTCTGCATTATTTGATCTATAGACATTGCTTTCAGAGACATTTCTGTGAATCGTTGAAATGTGCAATATAGAAGTATTTACTGACACTGTGATAAGGTAAACACATGACAAGTACATCTAGTAAATTATATATTATCAGCTGATTTCATAACTACGGTGGCATAGAGGTGACATGTGTGAACTTATTTTTATCTCGTGGCCACGACTTAGTATGTCGTGGCAACGAGTTAGTAAGTCGTGGCCACGAGACAATTATGACGTGGGAACGAGATAGTTAAGTCGTGGCTACGATGTACTAAGTCGTGGGAACGAGTTAGTAAGTCGTGGCCACTCGAGATAAAAATAAGTTCACACATGTCACCTCTATGCCACCGTTCAAAATTCTTCAGGCCTAGTAAAATAAATATGTTTGATTCCAATATCCCAGCCTACCCTAATATTTGGCCTCCCATCACTGAATTTGAATGTAAAGTAAAAAAAGTTTTTATTACTGAATCAGACAATCACTACAAAAGTCAGACTCTTGCCTATACACAGCATGCTGATATGCAAAGCATAAAGCAACATATCTATCTTCTATAAATGTTTCGGAAGAGTAACCGGAAACAAACTGCCTTCTGTCTCACCCTAGCGTATTTTTTATTAGCCGCGCTTTTTATTGTCAGATTCCACGGAAAAATAACAAACTAGGGATTAATATTTAGAATCACTTTTCTTTCATAAAGATAACATTGCATGTGTTTATGTGTGTACCTGTGACTAAACTGCTAACTATACTTGAAGTATATTTAAAAACGCACACAACACTTTTCTGGGTTCGATTCCCGGTAGCGCCATTGACCGATTTTTCGTGTTTCTCAAACATGACTTTATTACACATGGGTACTTGAAAAGAACTGAACATTGTATTATTTCATGTTTATGAAACATAAATGGTATATTTCATTGTAGATATTAGGTATTTTCTGATAAATAAGTTTCAAAATGCAATAAAATGACAATTTATGAACATTTTGCAGGTCTGAAACTGAGCGTTTTCAAATGGTACTCAGTATAAATACCAGTCTGAATTTGTTGGAAGGGACGAGGTGTCGTCAAAACAAAACTTGAACACTGAGTATGAGTATGAGTATGAGTATGAGTTACATAAAAGATTGCCAAATTAAATTGAGTTGCACCTGGATTAACATCAAAATAGGAAAAACAACATTTTTAAAGGAAAAAATGAATGCATTAATGAATATCATAGCTTTATTTCTTGCTCATAATGAGAAATTATAAATTCTAACCCCGCCACATTTCCCCGTTGTAAAACAAAATATAGATACGTATGCTCTTCTTAAAACCCTCCAGAGTAGCTCATGCGGAAAAACACTCGACCGCCTATCAGGATGGTCCACGGCTCGAATCCCTGGTTTAGGCGATTGTTTCCCCGTGACAAGTAGACTGTAAATGATGCATACAACGTCATTTGTCTTCCACCTTACTTGTGAGAGACCATATTAGAACTGGTTGGTAATCCAGAAACTCTGGATAGGTCAACTGAACGTCGTTCTTAGTTTAATGATAGTTTATTGTATTTATACATATTTTCATAAAATTTGCGCAAACATGCAAATAATAAATTGTACAAAGGGTTGGGCCAAACGTTGTTACAACATTATCTAGGGCCCTCCCCAAGACCGTCGTTCTTAACTGGAACACTGTTGGAAAACGACACGCAACTCAAGCAAGGTGGATGCGTATACGTTTTACAGCCTACATATATTGGGTAAAAGAATCATTATAACGTATAACATTGGTATACGTAATATGCTAATATTCCATATAATTAAACTGATCAAAAGAGCTAACCAGCCATTCCATAGTTTGAGAATCTTCACAACATTTTGGCAAAATAATCTGAATAGAAGAACGTGATTTTGACAGGTCTATCCTAACATCCGGACCTTCTCAAAGCTTATGTCGTTGAACCTTTGGGGGATCAACTTGGATTCCAGGCCAATTCCAGCTTTTGGAATACTTGTTTATTAAAAAATTAGTGTATAGTAAGGCATGTATTGATTATATTTATTTTAGTTTAATCATATTTTATTGTATTTATACATATAACTATCATATTTGCACAAACATACATGTAACTTGTACATACATACAAAATATTTTTTTTTATTTATTTCGTTGTACTCAGGATTATCGCCGTTTGACAGCTTTATCTTGGCTTATCCTGTGATCTTTTCCCCCCTTCACTGATTGTCCTCTTTGATTCTCCTAGTAATTCCTCTGCCAGGCCATTCCTTGCGCCTCTGTTCCCTAACGTAGGTACCCTTTAACCTTATCAAGTGCCTTATGTTTTATGGAGTGTTGTTTTCCCGGAGGTCAGTTTGGGGAGGTACTGTCTTATGTATGTGGCGTTCCTGTAGTAACTTACTCCTTCTTTTTTAATCGTAAATGTTCTAACTTGCTTCTAAAAATGAAATAAATCTGCAGATGTAGAAATATGTGAAGTAGTACTGGCGAGTTGGCACTTCTGGCTAAAATACATAACAACCATAAATACATGTAAATGTTTTTTATTCATTCACCCAATGAGGTAATATAACTCGGATTTCAAGTGTTTATATTGTAATGTTGTCGGTATCACGATTTCTCAAGCAAGTCAATGAACGTTTCTTTGAATTTTTATAGAGACGTTGATCGTCTAGTTTCAAGAAAATGTCAAAGTCTTGACAACATGATATATCCGCAACATTAACTGGGTGATAAATTCCTCCAACTTGTCTATAAACTGTTCCCAAGGCAATAAAGATATATTTGGTTTACGACTGTCTCGTATTTAAACTTAATGTCAGCATAAATGCGATGAAAGGTTAAGGAGCTAAGAATGGTCGATGATTTACCAGTAAAAGAAAAAATCAAAGCACTGAAAGCACTGACGTTGTTCGGTATTGAACACTTGCTATGTAATTAACACTTCTATATTCACAGAAAGTACGAATCATAATTGTTCATCGTTGAGCCATTAAATAAAATTTAATTGCGCAGTAAAGATTTTTGACAGTATTGAGTATGTTATGCAGATTACACTCATATGTTGAACTGTTTTTTAACCGATTCACTTACCTGTTATTATTGGTATGAAGGCGATGCGACTGTCGAAAATTGCCATAGAATTAGTTGTTATACCGAACAACTAAAAACAGAAAACTACCAGTATTGAGTATGTTATGCAGATTACACTCATATGTTGAACTATTTTTAACCGATTCACTACCTGTTATTCTTGCGCTACTATCTGAACAAGTAATTTTCGTATTAAGGCGATGCAACTGTCGAAAATTGCTATCGAACTGATAACTTCTCTGACATAAATATAAATCGGAATAATGCGTGTCGGTATTGCTTGAATTATGAAAATAAGACGGGACAGAAGTGTAGCAGATTAAATATCGTGCATTCAATCGGGAGGTTATGTGTTCAAATCCAGCAAAGGTCATGACCATAGCTTCTGATAAGACAGGTCCTTAGCTTTCTATACGTCAGGTACGCAGTTGCGTAAGTATACATGGTTACGAGAACTAGAAAAAGTCTAAAACTTAAATGATGTTCAGGAATTTTGCACTTCGGAGATTTTTCTGAATATTTGACAGTTCTAAGTTGACTAACACCTGTACAAATGTCATCAGATTGTACCACAAACTTTCTCGAAAATATTTTTTCCTGGGGAGATTGCCTCTGAATCTCAAAGTTTGCTTGGGTAACGTCCTACTTGCCCTAGCTACGCACTGTAAGTCACATGCAATTGATTTTCCAGAAGTGGGTTTCATGATCTGAAGAAAACATCAAATCAGCATAACGTTTTCTTCATCAATACCAAAGAATGTACGAAACTATTTTTTATTCGAATAGTTTAGTTCATCGATGTTTTTTAGTTGATAGATGGGTTTGAATTATATAAATGAACAGAGACTGAAAGGAAGTAACAAGTATGTCGGGTAAGGTTTGTAATGGAATCATACCCATGGTGTTCATAAGAGTAAGAGTAACACACGTCACGCACCAAGTACTACAGGGAAGTTGCAGACAGTGAGATCAGGACACGATCTCACAAATATCTCAAATAGAAATCTCAACTCATTATGAGATTTTTCTCAAATCAGAGCCTGAGTTTGCGACAATCTCATTTTGGATCTCTTGAAAATGTTCTCAGAAAAAAACTCATCTCATCTTTTTTATTTTGTAATATCTACTTTGAGTCTGGTCTAAGATGAAAAAATCTCAACCATTTGAGATAATAATTAAGATCTAGGTCAGATTGAGACGCATCTGGAGATCGGGACCACCATGACATACTCTAGAGTAAAAAGGCGAGAAATCGACAGACAAAAGTACAGAAATATAAAACATTTTGTGAAATGAGAGAGTATATCTAGTTATAACCCTTAAGAAAATTGTCTGAAATCAAGATGTAAGTCAATTATTTCCATTGTTCGACTATATATTGCCACACTGTTCCGGAATAACACGATCAGTACTCTTCTCACAGAGGCGTCCCTCGGGAGAGATTTTCTCTAAGATTACAATGGTAGCTGATGGGAATCTCACATCTTCAGAAATTTCGCATAATTATGCAGCATTAATCTATTCGTTAAAATGTTACATCCAAAGGCATTGTCCTACACCTCTGATTCATTTGGGAAAGTTGTCACTTGCTTGTGGAACGGCAGATTTGTACTGGTTTGTAACCCAGGAACACTGTTTGAGTCAACTGACCGCCGTAACAACTGAAAGAATGTTCAAATCGTCGAAAAACTGCTACACAACTAAAAACATTTTTTTTTTTTTTTTATATTTTTTTTTATTTTCATAAGGAATGCATAGTTGCCAACATTCGGCTACATAAATGACATCGATTACATCAATTGGTTTACAATAAGTATCCAGTTAGATGTACAATCATATTCAGTTGATAATATGCATGTTCGTATGAATTTTTAGAGAGAATATATAGGTGTTAGGTTGAAATATATCATAGGGGAAAATGGTTAGAGAAGAAGATAAGAAGATACTAAGTAGTATGTTAGATTCAAATAGAGAGATAAGGAGAATAAAGTTTTGAAGCAGTGGGGATATACTTTGATTGATTTATCGCATACTAATTAAACGTTTGCCATTTTCTGTTACAGACCTGTGTTTTGTCTTTAAGATAAGCAATTGTTTCTTCAAGTTTCTTCCTGTCCATGATTTGAAATTTTAAGGCTGCAATTGTAGGAATACTTTTGTTACATTTGTTCTTGAAAATAAAATAAATACAGTTTGTACGAAACTTAACGTTGTTACCACAGTACTGACACACATACTCGTGTATTTAAATCGAATTATGCAAGCCCGCTTCCCCCATTCATCATTTGATTCAATAGGAATTATAGTCTCCACAAGTGTGGTAGTTGTCAGCTGCTTACAGAAGGGCATGTTATTACTGGTGGATTATTAATTCCAGGAGTACTGGTAAGATCAACTGTCCACCATGTATGCCTGAAAATAAACCAGGTATGATACGGCAAACGCCGGATGGAAACTGTATTAACATGCATAATTGCAAACGAATTGGTGTCTCTACTATTCAATGTTTTAGAGAAGACTGTTTTTCTATTCTCGAACGACAATTATTTCTCAACAATAGACAGTTTCGGTCACCACAGGGGATTAATACATCCGACATTGTAATCTTCACATTGAACAGTGTAAGCTTCTTGGTGAAACCGTACAAACAAATATGTTTACAATCGTTTTTATCTAACTCGGTCAATAAGGTAATAGACATGGGCAAAGCCTCGCATTATATCATTTTGACCGACTCGTTTAATAAATTCAATAAAACATGAACACTCATGTTAGATCCTCTATATATTGCACCTAGTGTACATGGAACAATGTTTGAAGATGTTATGCATTATTCATCATTGGTGTCCAAGTTGGAAGCTTGGTTTAATGCTGCGTCTTATATATGCGGTTATTGTCCTCATTTGACGTTAGTTCACTAATAAACATCCGTTGCCATGGATATTTTGGTATTGACGTAGATGCTACTAAGTCAAGTGAATTCCTCTTGTAATTTACATTAACTTTATTTCCTATTTCCTTAGAAGTCTTTGATACTCATGGTACTACGGAGATTTTAATACGCATTTCCTTTTAAGAATTAGCAAGATACGACTATCGTTGCTATGAGACTTCAAATAAGCCATTGCATTCAAACAATGATACATAACGTTCATTGACAGTACCAGTATGAAATTGATGAATGCGAAAGAAATTGAAGAACTCCTCACAAATTGTCTCACATCGCTAGTTATGTCATCAGGCAGAATTCAGTTTTTGTCACTGAAGTGCTTCGCTATTGTAACACATTATTCACACAGCTGCAATACGGAAGGTCTGTGTCGTAGACTCGTAAATGCCAATGCGTGTATCAAGCATAAGAAATTAGCAATCTCAGTTACTCATAACTGTCGCAGAAAGAATGGCTATTTTAGTCGTTCGTATATAATGGGTTCTGTGTTATTAACCAGATTTTGTGACTGAAGTTCCATTGTTTATGATTCAATTATTGCGAAGAATGCAATTTGATGTCGTGCTAGAAGAAAATAAACAACAGACGAGCCTCATTTTAGTTAATAACATCACATCTCCATGGTAACGCTTTCATATTAAACAACGTAAGATACATAAATCATGGTACAATATATGTTTCATCACGTGGCCTCATACCTCTTTTCTCTCTGAGATCATTTGATTGTTCAACTCTATTAGAGGCGTGCGGAGCGGTCGAGTGTTTGAACTTCTTCTTTAACTGCCAGTATCCAAATCAAAAGTAGCTCTTAAGGGATCGAAACGAAAGTGGAGATTTTTCTACCACCTTAATTAGAAATTCCGAAAGTCAAAGAGGACTTTCTAACAACCGTTTAGATGACGAACAGCGAATGGCATTATATGGCATTAAGCATGTTGCAAATGTCGTTCATAATAATTGTTACATGTCAGAAAGCGTCACATTCAATAGTTAATGTCTTCAGTGACAGCAAAGCGTCTCCGAAGACAATTAAACAATTATCTCCTGCACAATTCATGTCATATTTAGAGAAATGAAATATTGTGTTGGTAAGGATGTCACCCCTTAACTAATATGCAAACACATTTTTGTAACAATAAATTTATGACATAAAATATCATGCTGCTATAAAAACTATTTGATTAAAACTGTAAATTATTTCTTATTCCTGTCGCTACAAACTTGAGACATGACCACAGCCATCCGCTGCCATTAAGTTTATATTTATCTTTTAATATTGTATACGTGGCAATATATGTCTTATACTATTGATAACGTGGCAATAACCCTGAATAATTATCAAATATCTGACTCGGCAGTTTCAGGAACAAGCGGTCACGAACCGAGGTAACAAATACAATGTAATACTTTCCTGTGGTGAGGTACATATTATTGCAGACGAATATAATAACGCATTTCAGTTATTATTTGCTAGCTGCATTATAGAGCGTACGGAAATAGCTGGTTACGAAAATGTGTGGTTTTGACAGAGTTTAGTTATTTCGTAATGAAGTTGCATACACTCAAGACGAGGACAATGGAACTACATGTACTTTTATACTGGAATACTCGTAAAAGAGTTAAAATTACATTTTGGTTCAGAACTTTTAAAAAATGGTTTAGTTGAAGATCTGCATAAAACTGGTGTAGCAGTATCAAGTGAATACCTATAATGCATATATATAAATCTAACAGCGAAGAATGTGATTTCCGTATTTCTAAATCAAAGGAGCTTTTTATAGGCCGAAAGAGAGGAATGCTATTAAATACAGACTAGTCATCACAAGTTTTATCATTGTAATATACATGTATCAAAAATTGGATACTATTGTTTTTTTTGTAATTGATCGAACTTGATGTTTATATTACTTGCAGTGCAAACTTCACGTCGAGTTTTGATAATTTTACCAGTGATTTGTAACATTACAGTAAAACCTTACTTAAAGACCACCTCAATAATAAGACCACCTCAAAATTAAGAACACAATTTTCAAGTCCATATTCACTGTTTAACTCACCTCAATATTTAGACCGGTTTTCAAGAGTCCAAAGGGTGGTCTTATTATTGAGGTTTTACTGTAATATATCTTTCACCATTGTTGCATACTTATTCGGTCATCTTTAGTATGTAGTGAAAATGCTGCAATGTAATTGTTCTATGTTACACCGTGTTAAGTCAGTCACCAGATTCAGACATCGAAACGAATGTTTGAACGAATTATTCCTATATACAGATTTGAGCCTACAACACCCTCCAGCACTTTGATTGCTTAGATAATTTAGCTTGCATATTTCAATATATTTTAGATGGTTTCTGATAGGGCAGTGAAATGTATACAGCAATTTGAGATATTGGAGATTGAAATGTTTCACTAGGAATGATGAGAACAAATAACTCATTTAGATTCTGCAACCAAGTTACTGCCAGTTTCATTATTTTATCGTCAGTCGTAGAACATAAATCTTAAGAAATCGGAAATTTAGATGTGACAGTCGAAGGATTTAGAAAATGGTAATACCAAACTTTCGTAACAATGCACTTCTATGTATAACTACAGCAACTGAATAATTAGACACTATACATAAGGCAATGATAGTAAAAGAATAAAAGTATACGTCAGAGACTTTGAACACAAACGAGGACCATCGATCTTAGATGTAACCAAATGTTTTATCTTTCTCCTGAGGATTAACATAACGAAAGAAACAAGATTGAGAAACTGTCTGATGTAGGAATAAACTAAATAATTGACAAGACGATAGGGCCGTAGAAAACAGAAATGCTTTGTTTCAGTGAACGACATTATTTCAAAATTTAATCACCATACATCGGACAGAAATCATTTCTGTCAGTTTTAAAGACTGTTCCAGACCTATATTTTTGAGAAGTTCCGACAATTTCAACGCAAACAAATTAGAAATGAACGGGCTGGGATGGATTCATGTTCTATCCATCACCTGAACGAGACATGACATTACCCTGGTAACAACGCTTCAAACAGATGAGACCCATTGTAGTGTTGTTTTTTTTATCGCGAGTTCACCTCCTTCAGTGGGTGTATAACTTGTATAAAATATCGCCTACGCTGGTAGACATTTGTTACTGATCAAGTAGAAAGTTCACAATGTTAGGTAGAGTGTCACGTGGTAATCACTTCTGATTTACAACGAACATATTTGTACAGCACACTTCAATTCTTAATCTCAATCTATGAGATGCTCCAGTGATTCTTACAATTACATGCTGACATAATTCATTCATTCATTTATTGGCTAATTTGGCTTATTTAAGCCTTTGGCCATTTACAAATAACAATCATGGCAAAGACTTGCAATAGAGAACACAAGAAAAACATACAGTTACATGTAGGCGTGTGCTATGATATATGCTGACAAGACAGCATATTATACATGTATGTATAATGCATGTAGATGTTTACAATATACATTGTGTTAGTTGTATAGTTACAAATATGAGTGACAAATATGAGTGACAAACATTAGTGAGAAATATGAGGAAAGAAGATGCTATGGTGATACAGTGTATACAAGAGATAGATAGATAGATATAACAGTATTCATACCCAATGTTTAAATACATCAGTGAATACCCAAAGTATGCATGACCATTTTGTATCAAGTTTACTCTTAATGCATCGTTTATTCTCTTTTGTTATGTCTTGATTTCAGAAGATCATGGCTCGTCCTGCACAAGAAATCAATAATTTTCCTCATTAAAAGTTAGGTTAGACATTTGGATACATGAGGCTATCGCAGAAGACGACAAATGTCTACGTAATTTGCAACAATTAAAAGGCATATAAATTATTAATATTTACAAAAACATTCAGGAAAACGGAATTGAATGATAATCGTTAATTCACTGAAGGTAGTATTCGAGAAAATGGCTCCCGTTTTGTTTGAGAAAATAGTAAAAGTTGTGCATTCAGTATTGTAGTAGTCCTAACTATATAAGGTGAACGGCGTTTACACTTTTGCCAGGCGTGTGATGGGGTGTTTGATATATTTCAGTTCCTATATTGTAGAAAGAAATAGGGGACATAACATTATCGTATGTGGGTTCTGTTGCTAATTCGTGTATTTTCTTGTGCATGTATATGGCTGTGCTCGTCCGTAGACAATGCGCACAGCATAGAAATATGCCGGGCATGCGTTCGTAACTCCTTGTTTGTACGAAGCCGCTATATTTCTATTGATATACGTCTAGATTCTGGATTTTAAATGAAGATTGTATTATATGATAAACGATGTAAATATTCCGTGTTTGGCCTTTAAACAATTATTCGGCTCAGGCAGACGATTTTCTTACGGCTGTAGGATGACACAAGATGAAACAAAGATCGTATCGTTGTCTATAACATATCTCGACTGAAGCAAGTCAAGTTCTACATTTACACCTGCTAATCCTTTCCCAAATAAGTTAGCAAAACCCGGTATTAAACTGGGTTTAATCCAAGTTAAATACGGTGGTATTGGCACCGGGTTAAAGGTGGGTTTTTTCCTAGGCAAAATATGGGTTTTCCAGAGGAATAAAAAAACTACAAAAAAACACAGTTTTAACCAACTTAGCGAGTTTTTAGGCATAGAAACCTACTTTCAAGAAGTTCCAGAGAAGCGAGTTAAAAAAAACGCTTAAAACCCACTAAAGTTGGTTTAAGCGGGTTTTAAAATCCACTTGAACCAACTTTAATCACATTTATTTCCAAAAAGACTCGCTTAAAACCCACATTGTTGTCAAAAAAAAAATCAATAAAAAAAATTCACTTTTTAGAAAAATAACCCAGAAAAAACTCGCTTTAAAAAAAACACTTTTCATTTTTATATAATTGACGATCAGTTTGTAAGATGCCATTTCTGTAGTATGACATTCGATGTTTTTCAAGTCAATTTCATTTACACTGTAATCGATTCTCGCCCTTGGCTCACACAGTAAAAACAAAATGAAAATGAAAAAAAGGCATACCACCTTTATTGAAATTACCCCCCTGGTAATCTGAAATCGATTTCATATTACCCCTGAGGTTAAACTGAACCCGATTTCATATTAACCCGCGCGCAGTTTAGATTACTTCCTCTCAGATTGAGCTAATGTGATTATTTTCAATTATTTGGAATCATTAAAGCTAATTGAAATAAAAAAAATTTAACCATACAAAAATGAAAGCTAGTCTTAAACTGCATTCAATCTGTACAATGTTAACTACACTGTTGCTGTGGTTGTTGGTGTTGCTGCTACCGTTGTTTTATATGTTGTTGTTTTTTATGTTTAACATTAAACTTTGTATTTATATAATTTGATGTTGTTCTTTTGAATTTGTGCATGGAAAATGTATAAAGATACTCATAAATACGGGGATGAGGGAGGTAATCTGAAATCTTAGGGCGTAGCTCGAAATCACCTTCAAGTTACTTCCGGGGTAACTTGAAATCGAGTTCATCTTACCTCCCGGTAATCTGAACGCTACTTTCCGGATATAACGTTAAACGGGGATAGCTATACCAGGCCTGTTATTCTAAGTAAAGTAAAGTAAACGAAGCACTGGAAGTACACTAGGTTTTCCGAGTTAATGGATGCGATGTCAGGGGGCACATTTGCATCACTATTAATACCGAGTCTGCATAGGGTATACTTTTTTGCACACTGGACACATTGGACTTCGGTCAAATTGAGACATGGAATCGTCGATATTGTACCATTCAAAGTTTGTTTTACCCTTTGGTTTCCTGTTCAAAATAAATCCGTAAACAAACAAGGAAGTTTACCAATGTTATTAAGAGAATTTAGACAACTTGAAAACAATATCTAATCTCAAATCTCATTTTTTATTTGAGTCGAAAACTAGACTTTTTGGTAAATGTTTAAGTTATTATTTTCTAATTAATTGTGTTACCTTGTCACTACTTAGTTGAAAACATTTAGATTATAGAAGGAGAACTGGGCTTGCATACCAATCTCAAGTTTATAGAACAAAACAGACCAATATAATATTTATTTCGATTAAAACATATACAGCTTGTCTTTTATATATACAATATAGTTTTAGTTTAGTTTTATTTCCAAACAACCAGAAGGTCATAGACCCATGTGGTACATATTAACATACTTTTATATAACCATTTACATTACTTATACATTTATACATACAATAAGCAAACATTAGAACAAACATACCACATACTTATGTATTTTAATTAAATATAATAAGAGTTGTGTAATATAATATTAGTGATCAATGTTTTGTTGTTTTTAATGCAAGCAAATATATCTAAAATCTGTTATACAGATATAATATTATACAATCACTCGAATGGTACAAATATGCTCTGTACATTAAAAAACGCACATTTTTTCTCCTGTGATATGTTTGTAAAGTGTCATTTCATAATAGACATTTCATTTTGAAACTCATTTGATATGGAAAATACCTGTTGACTGTAAATGGGATACAGAGTACATGTTGTACACACATGGAATAGTATTGTGTATGTCGTGTTCTCGTATGTCCAGGAAACTTGAGAAGCTCTGTATGTTGCGTTTTTAAATGTATTGAGTATATGTCTGCATCTTCTTAGACTTTGGTGAGCGATCTTAATACATGTTCTCTCTTTGTCTCATTCCAGGCACGTTCGTTGCGGGGTTTACGGTTATGTGTGGAGGCACAATAAGATTTAAGGATATGACAAAGCAGAAAGTACTGTGTTCCAACACCTGGGTGGCTTTCCTACAATTCGTAACTGCCTTTCTATTCCTACTGGGTTGGATTTGGAGTATAGTTTGGGGCGTGGCTTTCGTCACAATATCCAGTTAGTAACTTTATATATTTTAATGTATAATTATAAAACTGACCCATACTTGATTTTATCTGACTACAGCAAAACCGCAATTATAAGACCACCTCAATATCAAGATCACCACAAAATTAACAACCAAATTTTCAAGTCCATCTTACTGTTTTGTTCTTTATTCAACCTCGAAATAAGAACCACCTAGATAAAAGACCAGTCTTCAAGGATACCAAGGGAGGTCTTATTATTGAGGTTGTGCTGTAATATGGTTCAATTTCAGGGTACAGTGCACCCTCTGGGGAGCAACACCCTTTGGGAGACGCATATATTGACTGTTATAGAAAGGTTATTGCTGTAGTGAGGTTTAATTGACAGCCAATTCTTTTTGCCGAAATATTGATAGTTTCGTTGAAAGAGGGGCGCTCTGGAGAAGTGAAACTGTATACCGTACTGTTGCTAATATGTGTCCGATTCGTGTTTTCATTGCTATTTTGTGTTTTATTTATTTGTATCAAACATTAAACGATTGTTTGAATAACAGCTTCTTAGAAGTGTTAACATGTTCTCCAGTATTTCTCTTTTTTTTCTTGGTTATGATGATAATTTACATCAATCACTGAGTATTAAGGAATCTTACGTCATTGTTAAATACAGATTATATGGAATTTGCATTTTAGCAAATCGTCAAATATTCAGTAAATATTTATAATCTTGTTCTGAGTTTAGAATGGCAAAGGTTAACACATTGTAACGTAATACAGCTTCAAAAGATTGTGATTGTATCTTCAAAATAAAACACCAGATGGGATGGTTTCGATGGGTATAGACGAGAAATATCTAGTTTGAAATACTGTTGTTTTTTCTGCCATAGTCTAGAAAACAGCTGCGTCCCTTAACAAACGGGATTGTGATTTCTGGTGATAAGTCGACTTTCTTTTGTCTCGATAAACAAGCAACATTATTGTGTCTACATCTTAAGAAAAGAACAATTCAAGACATTTAAACAGCGCAAGATTGTAGCGAGAAACAACATAATTGGTACTATCAAAACAAATTGACGCAAGCTTGTCAAACTCGTGCCAAACTGTTGAAGATAATAAAGTGGCATCTCAACAAAATCAGCATAATCATTTTGTTACCGTAATTTTAGAATTTAGCATTTAATTGAACACCAGTTACCATTCTTAGACTATATGATCCGTGGCAAGACGACTACTGTTTTTCGGCTCAGCCGTGCTAACATGGCTTTGCTATTTACACGTATATATCAATGTTGTGTAAACCAATCAAAGCTTACGTTAACCACTAAATCAACTTTTCTTTAACCGAACAACGTGTGTAACATTGACGCGGATTGGTTAGCCTTTCGATAAGGTGTACGTTACCCTACCGAAATCAACTGAATTTCGGCGAAATTTACCGAAATCCAATTTGGATCTGGAGTGACCAGCAATCGTAACATCTCGGCAATTTTTATGTTGCACAACAAATCTTAACCTACGTTGCTTTCCCGGAGGTTTGTGTGGAGAGGGAGAGGCATTGTCTTATGTATGTGGCGTTCACTTAAGCTACTTATTCTCTCCCTCTTTTCAAATTGCGCCGACCATCTTTTTTCAAGATATTTCGAAATGCATGTAATAAAACTTTATTAGATATTAAGAAATGACAAGTTTGAATGCGAAAACATGGATGTTTAACTAAATATTCATGTACATTGTATATGTAATAATAACACATCGCAAGCAAATTCGATTACTAGGAGCCTTCATGGTCGACTGGTTATGATCGCTGGCTTTAAATATTTCGCTCATCATCGCTGTGACGAAGTTATCCAGCTCGTGTGCGAAAGTTCGGTAGTTCTACCTACCCAGATATCAGTCTATGCACAGAACGCTGCTTAAAGGGGCACATTTGTTCTTCATCCGCCATAATAGCTAGGAAAGTCATTATATGCCTGTGTATGTATCTTAAAGTCCTATCATACGGAAAAGTCGATTACAAAACAAATAAAACACAGAATAAACTGGTTTATGGTGCCGTTAAGCATAGATAAATGAGCTTCATCTTCATGATCGCATCTTGCGCAGAGTTAACAAACCCATAACTGTAAATTCTCAATGCTTCAACATTTAAGCTCTCATTATTGGAGGAATTGAACGAAAATCCCCACACTTCTACGTTAATACAGCAATATACGCGTTCATAGCAGCGAACAGAACAGAAATCAAAGCGGTAGATTATTAGTTCCCCGTAAATAACGGTTCATAAGTTCGCAGACTTGAGATGTCGCTCCATAATTAGATCGATCTAAGGAAGATGTTTGCGCAATTATGGAAGTTCAAGATGTTATTTGGCGCGTCATCTCTGTTTTATTTCGTTTTCTATTAGATGCCGAAAATGTGTCTACTTGACATCAGCAAAGAGTAATTCACGGCACACCAGTCTGGATCTATTGCCCTAATACTCGCGTTCGTCTAGAAATTGTCTGTATTTCTCTGTAATACAAGAGCTGAATAATACGTATATTTAAAAAGTGTGTTGCAATGTCCAGTGTGTATAATGGTATAGTCGTTTGAGTCCATCTATAAGCTCAGCAGGTAAAGCTGTCGACTGACCAATCTCTGTCATCTGCGTGAACTCCGTGACCAGCTGGCTAGATATAATGTATCCAAACTTTCCAAAGTCATGTATTCTCCATATATGTTTATGAGGGGGAAGTCTTCAGTTGCCGTTGGAGGAACATCATAGTCATTCCCTCATTTATTGACGATTTACTTCCAAAGGTTACTTCTAAAATCAATGTGATGTGATGACGTCACTGTTAATAGCCTATCACGTGACTTTATTACCATAACTTTAACCCAGCTCAAACAATTTCCATGCGAAATTTTACTTTTCACCGATAATTGGGTCAACTTTGTATGCTCATCTTGGCGCAGCACCCCTAGCCAGATTCTGAGCGCGGATCCTAATTTGAAACAATCTGAATTGCATCGATTTTAGTAAAGTTCGTTTCTATGTAAGTTTCTTATAATATAATCTGTGTCCCTTTTCATTCAAAAAGTAATCTTTGTGTTGAAAATATTCGCGAATTGTTTTAAGTCACCGATGATAAGTATCACCCGAATACTTGTCAAAAGTGCTAGTCCTCTATTTTGTATTTTGAGAATCTGTATAGATAGATACATAGTTCCACATTTATAACATTTACCTCCCATTTTCTGAATTAACGGCCAAATTTCCTTAAAGTTTATAGGAAGTACAATGTAAACGATGATAAACTAATCAGATAAAAAATGATATCTTATTCATTATGCTCACGTGGGCAGTTGGCTCAGTAAATTAAAGAAAACGTGGTTGTCACATGCAAATTCTCTTCGTATTTTCTCAATTATCACACTTTAGGACTTATTCTTATAAGGGCTTATCAGTAAGTTTGCCTATCAAAAATCTGACTATTCAGAACGAGGCAGGTGCCCATTGTAGATGTGGGAACTATCTATTACATTATAATGAAGTAAACATCAACGATGAACGCGGTTTTGTCAGATTTACATCGACTAATTGGATAGTTCAATTCATTTGAACAATAATTGTTATAATTTACAGCAATCAAATCAACGGAAAATGTATCCATTAGCTTTTAATAAACTATGAAAATCATTTTTGGCGGACGGGCACTTTTGACAAGTGTTTATTTATATATGCAGGTTGTACGAGGGTTGATCCAGAATTACGTGGAATTTTTGCATATATTTTATATTTCTAGTCCAAATCATATCAAAAGTCATGTATATCTTATTCGAAGTTTGCGGCCCTTACCACTTAAATTTCATGATAGCGAGGCGAAAATGAAACAATCTGTATGCCGGTCGTTAGTATTTAATTGGCATCAATGTTTTCGAGAAGGACGAGATTCCATAGAATACGATAAGGGAAGAGGAAGGAGGAAGGCGAGGGGCACGTTGTTGGTAACGTCGGTGAAGGACGAGGGTGATCGCCGCTTGACAGTCCGTGATATAGCCAGTCATGTCGGGGCGGGAAACGAGACTGTGCAAAGGATTTTATTTGTTTGACATTTAACAAAAAGTTTATCATTCTATTTTCAGACGATTATTACAAAAACTTCAAACGAGAGTGTATGCAGCTGAAACATCATCACAGTGAATCCATAGACACAGAAAACATTAATGGATCCACATCAACTGGTGTAAACAGAACCGGAAGTGCGTTTGGTCTCTCTAGTAACCACGTGCACCTTCAAAAATCAGTCATGTTGCGTTCCTCATCAGCTGACCATCCGACACATCCGTTGATAGTTCTTCAGAAGGCGCCGGTTATTAGTCATTCAGAAACATCCCTCGCTACAAATCATATATCGCATGAAACAAAATCCAGCCGTCAACAGCGTCAGCACAAACCATGTTCCGATGAAGAGTTGTTTCCCCTGAATCTAGAGCAAATTGTGATTCATAGTCTGCCCAAGGCGCCTGTGCGACGAGGTATACTAAGAAGGGAAGACACAGTTACCAGCAACGCCAGCTCAGTTTCATTTTCAGAAGATCAACAGCATTGACAATAGTGAAATTGTGACCATTGCACCTTAAGAAGTTGATGAACAGTTATTTTTGTATACTAAACTGTTTTAAAGGTCCACCCCTTTTCAGTGGACAAATGTTTATATTTGCAGTTTAACGTGGAATTCTAAACAATTCGTCAGAGATTTGTGGAGTCAATGAGATGGATTTATGTGGAGCATGGCTCAACAAACAAGGGAGAAATTGTACGAGGACCAAAGCGAAGAGTGGAAAATCTGCATTAATGAACGCCGCTGTACGGTTTCCAATCTCTTCTATAAGCGACGTCATTTCAAGAAAACGTCAAATGTGACATCACCTTGTACTGATAGTAAGCAATATTTGCCCTATATGGCAACATGAAAACAAAGTGGAGTAAACGTTGTTTCCTGCTTGCACATAGTGATATCACATGTGACGTTTTCTTGAAAGGACGTCACTTATAGAAGAGGTTGGACATCCCATTGCAGCGTTCATTAAATACTTTATGTGAGGTTTTATGTCATGATAGGCCATTATTTTCATATGCTTATATTGTATGTCTTACGAGCGCTTTCATATTGTGGTACAAATATTTCACACGTTGACCTTTTAATACGTAGATCTACATAGAATATATATAGCTATTAATGAAACTTCGGCTCAAAATCATATATCAAAACATTTCATTTTTATCAAAAAAATACTCATCGATGAAGAAAAAATGCCTATATTTTCTGTGACATACAAGCATCAAGATATTATACGTAACAGAATGGTGCTTCTTTATTCGTGTTGTATTATATCATACTAATTGTATTAGAGTATTCAGTGAAACCACAATAATGAGACCACCATTTGCTCTATAGAATGTCGGTCGTAGTTGTGAGATGGTCTTATTATCGAATTATAATTAAAATCTTGAACATGAAAATGTGGCCTTATCAATGAGGTTGTCTTAATTTTGAGGTGGTCTTTAAGTGAGATTTTACTGTAATAGCTGATTCAACAGGGTATCTGAATGTTCGGCTCATTAAGAATTCTTAAACGGTCGAAATTGTGTTTCAATAAATAGAAAAAAAACATTGTAATATAGTGCAAGCCTTCCAGAGTTGTCTTTCTCTTTTTCAACAATATCATCAATTTCCCCAAAGTGAACATTTTGTACATATGTACTTTCTGTAGAACAACTACCTCTCAACAACAGTCGAAATTTGCATCAGCAAAAAGTTTGCTCTGGAGAGGCTGCGCTGTATATGTGTAAACATGTAAATAGTTCGCCAGGCTAGCTCAGTTGGTAGAGCTCTAGACTGTCACCCGGCAGATCCGGGTTGGATTCCCGGGTTGGGCCGGTTATGTTTTCTTGACATTGGCTATGTTCATGGCCTCCACATGTGGTGAAGTTGTCAGCTGCTTGCGGAAGTTAGTACTGGTTGATAATGAATTACAGGAAAATTGGTTAGGTCAACTTGGCCCTCTTATATGACTGAAAATGTTGTTAAACGGCGTAAAACCCGATGAAAACAATACTATGTATGTGTTTAATTGTATAAATCAGTGATTGTTACCCTTGTATATTGTATAATGTATTAAAATGAGTGTAAATTACGAAGATTTTATTGAAATTATTTTCTGCATGAACGGAAAATTTCGTCTTTAGTTTAACATAATTCCAAATGATCCTACTATACCAAACTAAACTTGCTATACGTAAGGTATACTTTCCAAGGCTATCTTAAATAATTATTTGTTTGCGTTTACCTGACTGACCCTTGACAATAATTTGGTCAAACTCAATTTTCTTTTGCAATTATTTGTCCGTGTTTAAATAAAAAATCTAAATAAAATTTCTAAAGAACATTGATCTACTGAGGGCGTGCTCGATTCACTGTGCAGAACAGGTTCTGGACATGTTCCGGAAACAGAGTGAATCAAATACTAAAAAAACACACCGAGAACAGGAAATTAGCAAATTAATCTTCAAATCCATACAATGAAATATTATTAAGAGCCTGAATCCTGCTCCCTGGTCGAACCCCACGAATTTCACGATCCCTGAATTTGGCACGAGCACTGTTTAGTATTCAAGGAGGCAGATATCGAAGGTGAGCATTATAAGTACTAAGAACATGTTTCAACATTGGGATAAAATTATTACAGTTTAAACTAATACAGCTCTTGATTTAAATGAATACTAAACACAACTACTAAATTAACTTTCTCCCGAATGCCACATAACGGAAGATATTTCGAAGCCATTAACAGTCGGATTGTGAATTACAAACCTGGTATTAATGACAGACATACTGCGTAATCAGTAATAGTGTATGTGTCTCAGATTTCCAAGACGCATTGATAATCAAAATAGGTTTGATGAAACGAATATCTCAACACGACAATATGGCTTCAGTGTATAAGATGTCGTCTGTTACAGTAAATTAACTTAGTTATGATAATTGCATTGGTTTTTAGCATCGTTTAAATAGCAATACTTGCATACGGCAGCAAGTTTCTTTGTCTAGTACTAATCACATTGATGTAATCATATTCCAAATCTAGACACAGTGAGTATAGACATGAGATGTATTTGGCTGTTTATACAAACATCTTGCAGTGTTGCCTGCATTTCAAAATCAAAAGCATGCATATAAACAATGGATGTGATTTTAGTCTTGTATATGCAACTAACACTGTCCGCAAATCACGTGAAATGCGAGCTTAATGACCGAAGCTGTTGATGCGCTGTTAAACAGTATTCGTTCGTTCGTTCGTTCGTTCGTTCGTTCGTTCGTTCGTTCGTTCGTTCGTTCGTTCGTTCGTTCGTTCGTTCGTTCGTTCGTTCGTTCGTTCGTTCGTTCGTTCGTTCGTTCGTTCGTTCGTTCGTTCGTTCGTTCGTTCGTTCGTTCGTTCGTTCGTTCGTTCGTTCGTTCGTTCGTTCGTTCGTTCGTTCGTTCGTTCGTTCGTTCGTTCGTTCGTTCGTTCGTTCGTTCGTTCGTTCGTTCGTTCGTTCGTTCGTTCGTTCGTTCGTTCGTTCGTTCGTTCGTTCGTTCGTTCGTTCGTTCGTTCGTTCGTTCGTTCGTTCGTTCGTTCGTTCGTTCGTTCGTTCGTTCGTTCGTTCGTTCGTTCGTTCGTTCGTTCGTTCGTTCGTTCGTTCGTTCGTTCGTTCGTTCGTTCGTTCGTTCATATCTGGACGCAAAATAACTCGAAACAAACAAAGTGTACGCATTTACAAAATTACGGTGTTAGAAAATATTTATTGCTTCTCTCCAGACACAGAGCCATTTTCCCGCGTTCAACTGACAATCGGTAATAAGACTATATCTGAGAGACGACACACTCATTGTTCGTTACTATGGTAACCCATTTATCATTTTGTATAAGCTAATAATAAGACGATCTATAGACTAACGAAGTACAATCATATTACACAAGACAAGTCCTGGAAGGAATAATTGTTTAAAAATGCTAATGTTCTCCCAACATGAGATGACGCTGTAGTGACGTAATTGTTCTCTTTTACGACGCGATTAAATATCATCTTAAGGTCCGCTGCGACATCACGAGGTAATCATTCATCTACCATTTTGAATCAGTACTGCTTCAACCGTTGCGTTAAAGGTTAAATCGCCGTTAAATCCGGTATTACAAATGCTATGCAATTCCACTTACGACCTCATATTTGGACCAAGATTAGTTTTCACAGAATCAATACAAAGCTAAAACACAGACGCAATAACATTCTGATCGCTAATTGTAATTTGTAATGTGATAATTAACAAATAATGAACATAGTTGGTGCGAGTGTTGGATTCAATATAGCGAGGCTTTTATTTTCACTGTAATGAGTATACTTAATATTTTCTTGAGCTTTGTGATGGCTAGGCGCTATGAATGTAGCATTTATTGCGGGACTGCTGTATTTAGTTTAGAAATAAATATAATGTCAACCTCTCCTCAGTCAGAAAGCGTTTTAAGCTTGTTGAAGAACAAATAAGCACTGGATGGAGTCATGAGGAAAGCAGCTGATAGTTTCATTTTTTGTTCAGTGACGTTTTTCGGCGCAGCCGTACTAACATGGTTGTGCTATTTGCACATCAGTGTTGTGTAAACCAATCAAATCATACGTTAACCACTAAACTAACTTCTCTTGAACCGAACAACGTTTGTAACACTTACGCGGATTGGTTAACCTTTCGATAAAGGGTACGTTACCTTACCGAGCTCCACTGAATTTCGGTGAATTTACCGAAATCCATTTTAGATCTGGAGTGACCAGCAATCAACATAACGAATTATACCGCATTGAAAAGGGTAAAAAATAAAGGTAGATTATAAATGAATGTCTCTCTGTGTCCTTACTCACAAACAATTAAAACTAAATCTCAGACTAAGACTTTTAAATGTTCAATATTCTTTTTGCTATAACGTTGTTAATACAGTATATATTTTAATAAAAAATGACATGTGTGTAGAGTGGGTATCAACACTTATTCCCACAAAATTTCGTTCGTTTAAATACAATGTAAACGAAAAGCTGGTAAATAAAAAAATTGCAAGTTTTAAGTGTAAGTCTGAGCTTCAGTCTTAAAATGTTTGTGAATAAGGCCCCGGATAAGGAGTAGTGGTAAATTAAAGACACAAGTTTAACACGCGGGATGGCGAACCCACATGTCATATGATACCGTACACAATCATGTGTTTGATAGTTGCGTTCCTTTATATTGGTATCATCACTGCTGACAAATCCTTCATTTCCGTGAAAAATTTGCTAGTTCAGGCGAATCAAATGCAATAAAAGGCATTGTCTTCCGAATCAAAGCGCTCACCACTATTCTCGCATCTTTGGGTATTTATAAAAAAAATAGTTACGAAACCGCAAACAATGCCAAACAATGCCCCTAAATACGCCCAAACACATTCTTAGGTTCTTCGGTACAAGATGTAATTCGTGTTTAAAGATGAAAATTCAATAAACTCTATACAAAATTTAGTATTAAGTCACTCCTCCACATATCTGGATATAAAGGTATAGAAGACTTACACGTATATAGTCTAATCTCTTATAAATCTACTAAATATAGACTGAAAATCACGATACGGCCATCCATCATATTCTCTCAGTCTAAAAAATCAAAACTCAATCTTCGAAGAAAAGATCACCGCGTAACATGTTATCTGGAATTGTTACTAGAATTGTGTCCCTTTAACTGGTACAATTCCAACATTAGACGACAAAAATAGGACGAGTCAATTGTGAACACAAATTTTCTTCATAATGTTGAATAATTAGAATGCAAGTATTTATTTATATTACAAAAGTTCAGAATTATGAAAAAAAAATGAAATTGTCAAAATGCTGCAACTAATACATAAGTAAGTGTATGTATACTTAGTACACTTAAAATTGCACATTTTTGTACCTGTGATATGTTTTTAAATGTCATTTTAGTGTGTATTAAAACTCATTTAGATATGAAAGTACCCATTTTTTGAAAGAAAATTTAGCTTTCATCAATGCGTATAAGGAAACGAAATCATGCTAAGTTGTTTTCTTGCATCCCCAGGTAAATTCATGAAATTTGAGAAAATTTTAATCTTACATTTTGCGTTTTTTAATTGTACTGAGAATGTTAATGTTATTATAATAAGTACTTTCAGTACTTTGATTTATGCTTCATGGGGAATGGGAGAGTTCCCTCCCTTGGTAAATATGCAGCAATTTGCCCATGGTGAAGGAGGAACAGGTGAAAGTTGTAAACGATCCGCCTTATTCACCTGACCTGAGTCCCTGTGACTTTTTTTTATTTCCAAGGCTTAAGAAAATGCTTTCTGGAAAGAAATATAAGTCCAGAAGTTCTCCTGGCAGCGCCATTTATCAGTGTCTCCAACAGATACCAAAAGAATACTATTTATCTGCTTTTCGCGATTGGGTAAAGGGTTACAAAAATGTGTTTCGGTAAAGGGGGAATACTTTGAAGGATTGTATTAAAAATAGTTTTGATAAAACGTAGCACTTAAGAAATCCGAACCCAGTGACAGAACTTTTTGCATGACCCTCGTACCATGCCACTTGGCTTCAAAATCCGAAACAGTCTGAATATGTCTAAAACAAAGATGCCTTGTAGAAAGTAAGAAAGAACATATACTATTTAACCGCCTCAATAGCTCAGCTGGTAGAAAATCAGCTTTGAGTGCGGGAGGTTGTGGGTTTGATCCCTGGCCACGTCGAACCAGACGCGAAAAATATAACTGGTAGCTTCCCTGCTAGGCACTTAGTATATAAAAGGTAGAATCAGGGGATAAATAAGCCAAGGTATGGATCTGTTAGAGTATACCTTGTTGGTGACCATCAAGCTTTGTAGCTCATGTTACTTGTTGATCATATGTGACGTTAAAGAAAGCTTATCTCTATCTATCTACCATCATGTGCCTCAGTCAGTGTGATCTATGAAAGTGGTGAAAGCAAATAAACATCATAAATCTCATTTTAGTACATGCATATAAATAACCATATTTATTGTGATCATTTAGGTTATGTTGTTTTAGAGACCAGATACAGCTTGGCTAAATAAACTGAATAAAAAGGCCTATCATTTCTATCTTTTACCTTAGCAGTAACGATGATCTTATCATCAACAGAGCACTCGGCAGGACCCCACATCTCGGACCCAACCACACACAAATGGGTTGTAGGCATCTAGACCTTTACAGTAATCCAGTTGCTCACCAGTGTAGGCACCTGTCTTGAAAACCAAATATTTGACCAGATTTATGAAATTGATGTTTGGTAAACGTTCATGATCACCTGACCACAGTACAATCTCGTACGGATCTTGACCCTTTATCAACGATAATTTCTGCTAGTATCGGTCTTTTTCAATTTTATCAAGTCCATTAATGTATTTCTGTTGTTTATTTGTGTCTGATTGAGAAGATAAAGCTCTGTTATTTGCATTTTTCTGAAGCGAAAGCACGGGCTTCGTTCTGACTGTCGCCATTTTCTACCAAGCAATGCGCTCATCCGATAAACGCTTGTCTACCAACATGTACAATAATGGACAAAATAATGTGATGGTGTGGTGGTCGAAGGTGGTGGACGTGTTATTTGGATGAGGACAATTTTATAACATTTTTAACTTTTTAACAATTAACGGTGATAGATATATGGAGGTGAAGTATTGTATTTGGATTCAATATGGGTTCTTGGATTGTGTGCTTTCTTTCTATTTTAGTATTAAGAGTGACATAAAAGAAAAGTGAACGACCGAAAACCAGACCGGTTTGAGCCGCGTGGTGTCAGCCATTTTGAAAAATCCCAAAGTTTTCAGTAAACAATCAAAGTCTTAGTTTTTAAACTGTTTTAGTGGCAGAAATTGCTGTTCTATGAACCTTTTATCATTGTAAAAAGATTTAATCCCAATAGTAGATCTTTTATGACTTTTTAAACTTGATATTTTATGACTACAAATTTGTTCCCATGTGTGAACCGGCGACCTTATGTTCTCTGTGTCTTACAGACAATTATTTGAATTTCTCAAACTGCCACATTATCAGTCTTTAACTCGAGCATCCCCATTGTATTATATATAATTCTTTTTATAACGGTCAACTGTTGAGATAATACTGAATCTACTAAATTTGATCTTTTATGACTTTATAAACTTGCTCATGTGTGTGAACCCGTGCCCCTTTGTGTCTTACAGACAATTTTATGATTTTTTCTGTGTTTAACTCGAACATCCCCATTGCATTATATGTAATTCTTTTTATAACAGTCAACCGTGAGATATTACTGAACTGAATCTGCTAAATTTGATCTTATATGACTTTATAAATTTGCTCCTGTGTGTGGTGAACTCGTGCCCTTATATTATTTGTGTCTTGCAGACAACTTTATGAATTTCTCTGACTGTAATATTTTCAGACTTTAACCCAAGCATCCCCATTGCTTTAGATATATTCTTTTTATAACGGTCAACCGTTGAAATATTACTGAACTGAATCTACTCTAACTCCATTCGTACAAGTATCAGACTCCGGGTTTAGAAAAATGGCTGCGTCCTTGAGACAAGCAGGGTCACCTACAGTACGATCCGTGAGGTAAGAGCCTACGAGCTCCTCACTATATACTACACAAGTAACGGATGCTGTACAAGCAAAGGACTACATACTGAACGTTGATAAGGCGCTTGCCAAAAAGTTACAGGCAACAAAACGTACTCCCAAGTTGGAGTTTAAATAAAAAGGAGGCGGTGTGATAATAACGGCCGATGCAGTGAGTTTTGAACTGTTGAAGGAAGCTGCAATAGTTTACTACCAAGCACGAGGCATCAGGGTGGACAGGAGTACAGACAAGACCGGTAGAGCAGCTGTGCATTATATAATTAAAGTGGCCTCTGAATATACATTGAACATATATACAACGACAAGCAACCTAATGATTAACGGTAAAAATCCAAGTCAATTTCTTGAGACTGACCTGAAAAAAAATCTTGAAATTATAAGTTCTGCACAAACAGGTGGTCAGCCCCTGAACATTACACAGCTGAACCAGGAATTGTCAAACCTACTCGAGGAATCAAGATTCGTACCTTCGGAACAGAAAAAGAAAGCAACTTCTGGTCTCGAGCGTTCAAACACGGACAGTCAGTTAGTGATTGCAAAGAGTAAAACTAAAAATGTAAATAATTCTCAGGAACCCCGGAATACGGAAATTAACCCAATTCAGTGCATAAAATGTAAAAGAAACTGTAAGTCGAGAAGTCTGTGGTGCAACAAAGGTACCCATTGGATACACTACCGATGCGAGGGATTGTCAAATGAAGATATTCTAAACATAGAAAGCAGTGAATCGGAGATATTCAATTGTTCTATCTGTCATGAACTGCCACATCCAAAATCAGTTGTAACACAATCATTAGTAATTCCGAGTGTAAGTGCGACTTCAAATACAAATTAATTTGCTTGTGGTATTTTAGTCTTAGAGGAAGAACTTGAAAGTAACCACACCCGTTCAGACAGTAGTTTTAATATAGAAATTGAATGTGGCATATGCAATTTAGACTTACCAACACAATACTGTGTCTGTGGACAATGCCAGATATCTTGTCACCATTCCTGTGCATACGTCCATTCTAAGGCTTCAATTTGTGTTTCGTGCTTTGGTCTATGAGAGCAAAATTTACATGACATAAGATTAAAGGAAAGTAAACTCAAGAAACTTGAAGAAGAGATGAAACTGAAAGAGAAAACATTAAAAGACCGAGCAAAAGATCATACTAGAATTCTGTCTCACTGTGAAAAGCTCGAATCTAGAAACAGAGAGCTTGAAGCAACTTTAAAAACATTAACATCAAGGATCGAATCAATTGAAAATAACCAACCAACAAATGTATCCAATCCTAAACCGAACACGTCGATACCCCAAGCTAAGCAGGAAGCGGATAGCGCAATACTTCTAAATTCTGTTCATGAGAGAGTCACTCAGTTCATTCTCAAACAAGTCGACAAACAACTGGAAATGCTGAATGCTGAAAACATAATATACCCCAGTGAACAATATGGGGCGAAATCCAACCCTGCGAATGTTGAAAATGAAATGAATCATGGAGAAGCACATGTTGTGAAACCCAACCCGGTAATTATTGAAAGCACAACAAATCCTGGAGACTCGCGTACGGTGAAACACAACTATGTATGCAACAGTAATAACTTCAAACTCCAACCTGGGAATATAACAACTAGAGACAATGCTGATGTCGTGCATGTTCCCAGAAACAAACTGTACGAGTCACTGCTGGCGCAAAACATATACCATGCAAACCCATCTGAGGAAAACATTCAGCTGACCCATGCAAGAGCTCGTAGTGGTCCTGGCCCATCATGCAAGGAGAAGCAGGCTACTAAAGCCCACACTACACAGCCAACATGCCCTAACAGAACAGCAAATAAAGTGAGACAGGAAAAGTAGGCAACTGGACTCAGGAACGAACTTCCTTTTTTAGAAGTGCGCCAACCCCACCCAATCGGGACATAAAGATGGTAAACACTACAAATAATACGCAAACCTTAAGACTTGCTTCACAGTCCTGTAAAAAATTATTAGCTAATTCTATAGCCGTATCGTCACTGTTAAAGTCAGCGGACATACTATTCATACAAGAACACTGGCTCTTTGAATGTAACTTGAACAAAATAGGAATGTTATTCCAAAACGTAAATTATGCAGCAAAAGGTACCGATTTCTACCACCCATTACAACCACTACAGCTACCTCGGGGGTATGGAGGCGTTGCAGTGATTTGGACGGCAGAAATAAATTCACTAGTCAAACCACTAACTGATGGTAATGAACGTATGCAGTGCGTGGAACTAGAACTTGAAAATGAAAAACGTTTGTGTATCTCTACATATCTACCTTCACGCGGGAAAAGCGACAGTACTGATGAATATTTAGAGTGCATTGACATTTTGTGGGAAATTTGTACTACATACCAGTCCACACATGATATAATTATCGCTGGAGATCTAAATGAAAATATTGGCATAAACCCTACAGACAAAAGGTCCATACATTTAACGGAAAGTAGGTCATGTAACGGGAACGCTCTATACTTGGCTATTCACTATCACGCCCTCCGCATTAAATTTAGCATGCGTATATATTTGAATGTTGTTCAAAACAAAGCAGTTTACACCGCTGATGGCATTTAATAACTCCAACTGTTCAAGTCACGACTTTACATGTTCAACAGCAGTTGAATAAGTTTTCCTTTCTTTCTTAATTTTGTGTTGCCCCTTTCTTATTTCAGCATGTACATTATACACCGTTTTAGGGACCCTAGTTGACACTTAGCTGGCACTGCGACTAATAGCACCTACCGGTCACACTAAGACAGACAAACAGACAGAAGTTTTATTTAGACTTATACATAGTACATACTGGGACCAATATATATATATTGGTCCCAGGTACATAGTCAATAAATACATATCATTTACATAAAGTGTCAACGTGAATTTACATACAATATTTGTTAAACAAGTGAGCTATATACATTGTGAAGAAACACACATCAAAGTGTTAATTAATCAAAAATCTGAATTATTATAGTAGAATAATTATGAAAAAGTAACATTATGTGGAGATGAACAAAATAATTTAAACATCAACGTTCAAAATAGTAGAACGTTTACCCAATGCTTCTTTTACAAAAAAGATATCTTGATAAGTTCAGTTTTGTTTACAGTTTTTAATAAAATTCCTATACCTGTTGCGAAGGTGTGAACAACATCATATCTAAGGTAGTGACACAGTAAACTCTCACGGAGTGTAATTTATAAATTTACTGATTCAATTCTATTACCACGGACATAGTAAACTTTTTATATGGTTAATATGTCCGTGCTATAACGAATGATTTAAACTGATTTATAAACCCTGATGATAATTTATGAATTATATTAGTTAATGATATTTGTGGAAGATCAAGTTTACACCACATATATTTTATATATTTGTGACCAATGCTATATCTTTGCGCTGAATAAAACAAAATGTTCATGACAATTGAAATTAAGCTGCTGCTAAAGAAAATACTACACAAGAGTCGATAATGGTCTTCTAGAAGAAATTAATTTCATGAAGCTTAACGCTATAAAATTGCATAATGTGGAGATTAAACTTGTCACAAGAAAGACTAAACGAAATCGGTTTCACTCGCTAATTTTCGTGAATTTCCGTGATATCTCACGGAAACACTCTTGAAATTGACAGGTACTCCATGTATCTCTAAATCCCCCCATTTTGTTTTCATAATAAATTACATCGATTGACACCGTTGGAACGAGCATAAAATATCCTAACACAATCTGCTTCAATATTTGAATTCCCGTCTAAGGATAAGTTAAAATAGTGATTTAAACACGTCGGACGTCCAGGAAAAACGGACCGTTTACACTGATTTCAATAGGAAACTGGGTGGCTCAAGAAAACTGTAGATCCCCCGCCTAAACATATACAAATAATAATATTTTTATATGATTGAAAAGAAGATACATTGAGGTTTCCAAATCTGCTTGAATATTTTGAATATGTTAACAAATAAAGAAATAATCATAATAAATACGTAGCGTTCCCCATCTAATCAATGCTATTTAGACGACTGGAAATATCGATGCGATAAGCGATATTGTTGGACATGGCACATTTTATCATAAATTGGATGCTATATGTTGCATGTAATAACTCGTATCGTGTATGGGTTTTTTATAACTAATTCATTTAAAGAAAAACGATGTTTTTATACGATGTATTTCGGAATACAGCAATCATCACGTCCCTCTAAAACGACAGAGCTGCTTTTCCCATAAAACGCATGATATATGATTCAAATATTAACCTTAAGTCTTTCTCATATATATACCTAAAATAAATCGTTGAAAACTTCTTGACATGCGTTCGAATGATAAATTGCATTGCACTCATACCAAAAAGAATCACTATATGCACAGAGTCAAATAAGCTGGGCTGCAATTAAGTGATGTTAATTTAGATTTGATTGAAATAACTCCCGCATCACATTCTTCGAGTTGATTTCAAATGCCGTATTTATCCATTCTGCGAAGTTTTATCCACGCCAAGGTCATCATAAGTTCTAGGTGTAAGACATCAGCACTGATTATTCCACGGAAACGAACGGTAAAGTGGTTCAAATACTCATCAATTAAAGGATATGGTATAGTAGTGCAGTGGAGAAGGTCGCTCAACCTGGAGGCTGCGGGTTCGAAACACACAAAGGTCATGACCACACCCTCTCAAATGACACAAGTAGAGTCGTTCTCCCATGAAGCGTATTCGAGAATGGTTCACATAAACATAATTCTTGCAACACGACCGAGCTAAAATAGATTAGTTTACAAAATCGTCAACTTCTTCGAATTCCTGCACTAGACAGATGGGTGCACAAAAGTTTGGCAACATTAGAATCACAATGTAGGATATTAGTATAAAACGTCACACTTTGGTTGTCATGACGATAACAACGGTGATAGTTGAATTTGAGCAAAATATTTGGATGTCAAATATTGACACCATTGAGTCACATGTAAGGCACCAGACTATATAAGTCCATCTTTCAGTAATTTCACAACAAAGAAGTCACGGTTCCTCATTCCAGCGCATACTTTTGGCACATCAAGCGTACGAACTCTGAGGAAGATAAAATATCAAGTTTAAACATTGGTTATTGTGACAATTTTCGTTGAAATGAAACATACTCTCGTAACTGTTTTAAAATAGAAGAAATGTGCCAGATTGGATGTTTGGATTCGAAACTATCAACCCAACGTAGCACTGAAGATTATACCAAACCACCATACAGTGCGTACTTCCCCTATTGAAACATTAATTAATGCCTCCATGAACATTACGTGACGATAATTGTTTCAAGAAAATGAAGGTTTCATCTTACTAACAAAAGCTTTGATGGAGACTCAATTCGTAGATATCGCATTCGGCCAAGAAATTTACCTGCCAGTATAGCAGTATTGACCAAACAGACAATTTTTGAAGCCAAATACGGTCACTGCACAGTGCCAATGAGCCCCATCGTACAGTTACCATTTTCCTGGCATCTAACCAGTACTTTCCTGGAATCTACCCAGTACTTTCCTGGTTACATGCCAGTACTATGTTAGGTGGGAAACACTGAAAAGCATTTCTGTTTCATCCGGCGAGACGAGGGATCGAACCTACGACCTTCGGATTCGTAGTCCGCAGCGTTAACCACTGAGCCACAGGGCCATGTGAATGTTAAGTAATACTAATTGAATTAACGATAATTTAATCATATAAAACTCTTATAACATTAAATTCTACAATACTTGGGGAAAACAGACAAGGAGCGTATCATGACCGTGCGACCATATACACGCATTAGCAGTGTGTTCGTCTCTGACAAGGGACAAACAGAAATAATTGCATAAAGACTACTCCACAAAATCCCCGAGAAGGTCAACAGCTACCCCTTCTTATCTAGGAGGGAAGAAGGGATATAGGGAAACAACCGTCGACCAAGTCAAGTGTTAAGCAGAACGCGTCTTACGCTGCAATATACAGTCAGTTAATGATTGTTTGTATTTGTTTGTATTTGCGTTTATTTATCGTCGCCACCGGTTTCCCATATGGGCGACGCCTCCAGAAGAATGTTAGTCATATTAGATTTTTGGAGGATAGTGCATGATACAGGAGATGCCCCAGTTCCAGAAGCACCCCTGGTTCTTTTGCGTGCTCGATGTAAAGCATCATACACGGGACCTCGGTTTTTAAAGTCTCGTCCGAAAGACTGTTAGTACGGTCAGTGATGGAGCGGGGAATCGAACCAGCGATCCCTGGATTACAAGTCCAGCGTTTTACCACTGGACCACGGCTCCGCTACATCAGTTAATGAAACATAACCGACACTTTATATACAACTGCTAAATAACTTGTCAACGGCTTTGAAGGAATTGACTTGTGAATACATCATTGAATCTTATGTTCAGAAATTTCAATTTAGCAGTGAATGTGATGTATTTCAATGGAATGCTTATACGTCAATTTAACAACATTGTTTCAAATTTTCGTGACAACTGACCGTATAATGAAATAGATATAAGCAAAAATATCATATCTAAGTTTGAAGGTTTACCTCCCCGTAGTAACTATTAGTACCCCCGGGGCATGTAACGCAAACAATTCTTAGCTATGTATAAGTGCAATCCTTTTCACACCCTTATATAACTAACATTATGTATGAATGTCTAGTTATCTGCGTTATCGTGATGTTATAAGAAATATGAGGAAAAACCAAAACGACAAAAAAGACTATGAAGAGATACAATGTTACGTAATGTTCGGATAAATAGTAAAAATGACAAAAAATACAAGTTAAGACCGGGGATAACATGACGTCATCAGAATAAATGTAACCATAAATGGCTTGTCGCATGGTCTATAATCCACAGGTTTATCGTGAAAATGATAACATCGCGTTGAGGCTCTGCCAATCAATATATAAGATAAGAGTTTTGAGAAAACTAGAATTGTGCATGCATACATTTCATGACCGTAGATTAATTAACTAATTGAGGACATATCAATATGGATCTATGTTAAGCGTCCTCAGGCAGGAGATGAATTCGGATGAAGGATGTCAGACTGTATTTCGGAAATGAAAAGTGCGACTCCTCTCGATTTCATATTGAAAACTTTAAGCACACCGTAAATATTTGAAGCATCCCGGCTGAATGACCAAGAACACAGCGTGCTTTCAACAAAAGCAAAACTATTATGGTGTACGTTTAACATACTTAGAAATGAAAAGTCGGATCTCAAATCTGAACATTATGCAAATTACGATCACTTTCACTATAACTTTAAGTTATACATGTAGATAGGCTATGATATTATATTGGCACATACCACACGTGGCCGCTTTCAGTTAAGTTTGACATGGCGTAGCTCCACTAGGAATGCCTTGTAGTGTCACATATAGCCCGTGCCGCAATAAGTTCACGTTAGCTTTATGCGGCGGACATGTGCCTCGACGGTGCAATAAGTTCACTTCTCTTAAAGATATTTTTGGAAATTTGTATTTGAATAAGATAACTATATCAAAAAAAGTTAAATTTGAAAAGAAGATAAACTGACTTATGTATCAATGCTCCTCAACCACTGTCAGTCGAATGAGTTATGACCCTTTTATATACAAATACATTCAAGTGGGCATATAGATGTTTGTCAGCGCTTCGCCTTCTATACATGTATGACCAATTGTGGATTTTAAAGAAACCTCACAGAAATAATAATTTATATTATTTATATATTATTTATATTTTTAATTTGGATATGGCAGTTTGAAGAAACATGTTTTCTTTAAATTCGAACAGATGCTGACGATGATGAATTTCAATAGGACAAGGCATGAAATAGCTATATGCGGCATGACAATGCCTTTTCGCCGCATAAAGTTCGCCTCGCCACGAACTATATGCGTGACGCATTTAGTTCGTGCGCGAACTATATGCGGCACGGCCTATATGTGACAATACAATGCATCCCGGGAGCATAATTCACAAACTCTTTAAGTCTGAAACTAGGAATTGGACTTTAAATTTGCAGAATATATATTAACCAGCACTTTGTTTCATTCAATCTAAACGAATGATATTTTGTCTGAATAATTGTTATTAATTTTGTCTCGGTACACTTCTGCAAGGAGCAAAAGAAACATTTAACATCTTAAAGTCTAAGTCATTTTTAGTATGCCCCGGTATACGGCCGAAAATGCCCGTTCTGTGACAACATTGAGGATGAGATCCACGTATTGTTAGATTGTAACTTGAATGCTGATTAAGGCAAACGTTGTACGCTAAGGTGGTTGTAATTGGTGATGATTTCACACATATGTTTTAAAATGATCAGTTAATTATCCCTTTCTACAAATTTAGAATTGATAAGATTGTGTGCCAAACCCCTGTCATAATAGTTTACTGGTTGGAACATTTTATCTTGTAAACAAAAAATATTTCACTGCGTCTGAAAAACAGCTGTTAATTTTATATTAACACAAAATCTGATTGATCAAGTCAATTCCGCACAATACTTCTTAACATTTACGTATTTTCGTTAATGCAACGTTAATTTTCATTTTTTTCGCATATGCTTTTTGTTGTAGTTCTTCTCAGTAATAAAAAAAAGCTTTTTTCAGTTTTATAACATGCGAGCATTTTGTATGTAAATAAATGTATTAAGCACATAACGCTTTATATTGTTTAATGTATCAACGTAACTAGGGATATTTCGGTGTTTTATTGTAATTCATAGACTAGAATAACTTTCATCAAAGTGGTAATAAACATGCAATTTGCTTTATTTTACAACAACATAAAAATAAAGCAAACTGCATAAACCCAATTCGATAAGGCTTTCATTATCGATTTATCCATTATATTGGGTATATGATGGGAAGGTTGTTTAAATCATATTTTCAATTATGAACGGTTGTATACAAAACGCATATAATCGATATTTAGGTAAACACGATAATGAAAGTATTTTTTTATATATCGATGAGACGAAAATAAACATGTACACCACTTGTATAATACTTCGAAGTGAATATCGGGGATGAACATTTGAATGGGTTATAAAAAATTGCCATGTAGATATTAAAAATAAGCTATTCTTGTAGATAATTTCTTGATCTAATTTCAGTTTACCTTCATAATCCATTCTTCCGTCAAAATCAATGTCGACCTCTCGGATCATTTCTTCAACTTCCTCTAAAGTAAGTTTCTCTCCCAAATTGATCATACATATTCGGAGTTCCTCGGCGTCAATATAACCGTTGCCATCGCGATCAAACATTCGGAACGCTTCTTTTAGTGCATCTTCGTGGTCCTCGTCATCAAACTTCCGGCTTGCTACTATATTTAGAAAACTATCAAAATCTAAACACCCAGTACCTAAAAGTAATATAAATATGTTTATAATAATGAACACTCCCCCTTCTCCATAGCAACAACCATTGGGAGACGCCCATTTGGGTTGTTGTAGACAGGTTTTCGCTCTTGTGAGGTTAACTTGGTAATTCATTGTTACAACGGGCAAATTATACTTTGTTGAATAGAGAATGATGCTTAAGCGAGGGCCACTATGAAGAGAATGCACTGCATTAATGTACTTCGACGGTGTGGACAAAATGGTTTTACATAAATAAGATTTTAAGGAAGGTTTTGCACAAAAATGATAACATTTCTAAAATCATTTCAACTATTTAACAATGCAGTGTAAAATAACTGAAAAATATGCTCAAGTTTTCAAATAAAAAAGGAAATTAGTTCCTTAGGTGATAAAGAATTCAAATTTTAAACCAAGCATAGCCTCAGCTTGCTAACAATATCTTTGCTAAAATATAAGTAACGTAAGTTGCTTATTTTTTCTTATTTTATTACATGTCTAATAGATGCTGTATAGAGGAAAGATCCTGAATTCAATCGTGCTTAACTGATTTTGTGATTAAAACTTTTGGGAAGGACGCAAAACATTAAGGTAGGTCGGGAAATTGCAATCAAGCATATTTTCCATTAGACCTAAATGAAAATACATTCATTACCTTCTGAATCTGCCTCATCAATCATTTCCTGAATTTCAATTTCCGTAGGGTTCAGTCCCATTGCTCGCAAGACACGCCCTAATTTCTGTGTAGCGATGATGCCATCATTATCTTTGTCGTAGAGATTGAAAGCCTCCTGATATTCTGAAAGTTAAACATTTAATCTATTTATTATTCAAATAATATTTTTATATCTCTATGACATTTCACCGATTGAAAACTAAAATAATAGGTCAGTTTCCTAAAGAAGTTATCTTTTTGTTACAGCAATAAATGTCACGTGACGATATTTAAATCAAGACGAGGCTCGACGATAAAATCAATGTTTTTCTCAATCAGTTCAGCAGTCATATCTAACAGTTTACCCCTATTCATCGATGTTCCTATAACTGGAATGAAAATAAAATAAAATAAAAACAACTACAAAATATCTGCGGAGTTATATATAGAAGTGTAAAAAACAATATAGATATTGAGACAGGAATATCGAATATTTGCCAAGTTTATGTTCATTTCCACTTTTTCGGTGCAGCCGTACTAACATGGCTTTGCTATTTGTATATCAGTGTTATGTAAACCAATCACATCTTACGTTAACCGCTAAATCGACTTCTCTTCAACCGAACAACGTTTGTAACGGCTTGACGCGGATTGGTTAACCTTTCGATATAGGGTGCGTTACCGTACCGAAATCCACTAAAACATTTCGGTGAATTTACCGAAATCCAATTTGGATCTGAAGTGACCAGCAATCGCAATATCTAGGCATTTTTTACGTTGCACAACAAATTGTAACCTTCAAATTGCGTCGACAATATTATTTCAAGATATTTCTTGTTTGTAATATAATGTATATGCATTTATAATACAAGTTCTTAAATTTCTGAATACACTCATCAACCATGGATTCCATTTCAATTAATTTTTACCATTAAATGTAACTAACCTAATGGAGTTTTAACAAGCCATTTCTCATAAATTAGAAACTCTTACGAAAGTACAGTGGTGCCTTCACAGTACTTATTTCGCGTATCGTAAAATTCATAAATGTTGAGAACCACTAATCGATTAATTCATTTATATGATTAATCGAGAAATTCATTTTAGGAACCATGAATTCTTGCTTACAGAATACAATTGTCAAATCGCGAAGTTCATTTTAGGAACCATGAATTCAAGCTTACAGAATAAAATTGTAAAATCGTGAAGTTCATTTTAGGAACCATGAGTTCTTGCTTACAGAATAAAATTGTGAAATCGTGAAGTTCATTTTAGGAACCATGAATTCTTGCTTACAGAATACAATTGTCAAATCGCGAAGTTCATTTTAGGAACCATGAATTCATGCCTACAGAATAAAATTGTGAAATCGTGAAGTTCATTCTAGGAACCATGAATTCTTGCTTACAGAATACAATTGTCAAATCGCGAAGTTCATTTTAGGAACCATGAATTCATGCCTACAGAATAAAATTGTAAAATCGTGAAGTTCATTCTAGGAACCATGAATTCTTGCTTACAGAATACAATTGTCAAATCGCGAAGTTCATTTTAGGAACCATGAATTCGTGCTTACAGAATACAATTGTCAAATCGCGAAGTTCATTTTAGGAACCATGAATTCTTGCTTACAGAATACAATTGTCAAATCGCGAAGTTCATTTTAGGAACCATGAATTCTTGCTTTCAGAATACAATTGTCAAATCGCGAAGTTCATTTTAGGAACCATGAATTCATGCTCGCAGAATAAAATTGTAAAATCGCGAAGTTCATTTTAGGAACCATGAATTCTTGCTTACAGAATACAATTGTCAAATCGCGAAGTTCATTTTAGGAACCATGAATTCTTGCTTTCAGAATACAATTGTCAAATCGCGAAGTTCATTTTAGGAACCATGAATTCATGCTCGCAGAATAAAATTGTAAAATCGCGAAGTTCATTTTAGGAACCATGAATTCATGCTCGCAGAATAAAATTGTAAAATCGCGAAGTTCATTTTAGGAACCATGAATTCGTGCTAACAGAATAAAATTGTGAAATATCGTGAAGCTCATGATTTTGTTAATCACGCTTTCATGACTGCCGGATGTACTTATGAAGTCGTGAACTGTGAAATCGTGAAGGTCATGATGCACGGTTCATGACTTCACCTTTTTGACATTGAACTAGGAAATTCGAATATTTAAATGCTTCCTCAGAATAGTACGAATCAGGGAGTGATAGCTTTGAAAATATTATAAAGAAGTCACCACCGACCTTCCGTAATGACGTAATATTAACAATTTGTTCCGTGTAGTGATTTTCTTGGAACTATATTTGCGATAGTTCTGAGGCTAAATCAGTGTTTAATTATTGAATGCATTACGTATAAAGAAATAAGACAATAAAATGGAATTATATCCATGGTATATAAGCACTCGGTGCGGTTTTATCTCATTAAATGAGATATAATTACAAAAAATAGTGAGCTTTTTTTATCACAGTTGAAAGGATATCGTGTATTGCGTATTGTTTTATTTGGAAACATTACTCTGTAACTGAAGATCGATCAAGTGTATGTGAAAACTTTTAATTCAAAATTGTAAGATTTCTATCAAAATACAAACATACTTAGTTATATCAGATTATTCATAATTCAGTTTTGCTATGAAAAAATGCATCAATATTGTTAAAACGATTCTAAAAATAATTAACTTATTTTGAAATTAACTTACGCAATCTGAAATATAATTTGGTCGATAAAGGGGTCTTGATAGACAAAAACGTTATGTAAGCTTTGCACCTGCAGTACTGTAGAATCAGAATATCACTTTCTTGTACTATGTATACAAATATTATACAAAAACATCTAGGTAACACTTCTTGGCCCACCATTCAGAAATCTGTAACATTATGTCTTCAAAAAATGAAACCATCATCACTGGAACAGCCAACATTGATAAAGGAAGAATCGAACAAGAGAAACAAATAACATTTATCCCTAAAAAACATCAATGACTGGATATGCATGCATATGAATATTTATGTTTATTTGAATATATCATCCTCGGTACCCAGGCTATTCATAACATATATATATCATAGTGTATGTTATGAATAGCCTGGGTACCGAGGATGGAATATATAGGCATGTATTAAAACTTGTTTGTATATGTAATGTAAAGGGTCAAAGACATTGCCCTTGGTGATATGCTCATAAATTAATGAATTACAACTCCTAACTCGCTCCCGGGACATAACCGTACAACACCTAGAGGTGTTCATGACCGTTATACATATTTTCTAAGTCAATCTTAATATTTCGCTTACGATAACTTGCGTGTTTTTACGAATATATCCATTATGTAGGTAACTGAGTCGGACTATACTGACGGTATTCGCAATACTTTCAGAAAAAAAGTCGTTTTCAGAAATGACGCGTAACGAAGAACGCGTGCGGCGTAACTAATACTCTCCTGGAACATACTTACATGTACTCGTATTGTTATTGTATAGAGACAACATCAGAAGAAAAACAACACAAGCAATAGTAACCCAGTCCAGTAGGATGGATATGGAAAACGCATTATACAAAGCAAGAGATCTGTAACTAGCAACCTGTTCTGCTCGATGCTTTGAATTGATATCGTATATTCCACTAGTGATTGGCGAGTAGCTGGTTTGTAATGTCGTCAAAATAAAAACAAACTTCCAGTGTTTTAACAGGCAGGTTTGTTACAAGTTTTGTCAGTGAGTGACCTGATAAAACACGTTCTTTGAATTGGTAATGTCTTGCAATGTTTCGTATTAAAGATGTCTTAGAAGATGTAGCAATAATACTAGATGAAAACCTTTCAAATAGTACATACAACCCAAAGAATTGTTGTCCTTTTCATTAACGAAGGCATAGTACAGTGTTAAGCTTTTTCGCGTTACAAGTTATCTTTTCACCATCTGTTTAGGTCAAATAAAACATGTTTAAAACCCTGTTTTGTCAGTTTACACAAAATGGACGCGTCCAACTGGCAGTTAAATACGCGCACCGGGATCCACGATATCATTGAGGAATATACAGTTGAACCTCGTTCATTCGAATCCATCGGGTCCGAACTTTTATTTCGAATAGTACATGATGTCCAATAGCCCATTTCAATTCGACGTGCATATGAAGATACACCGGGACTTGATATTTATTTCGGATACTACCGAGCATTCAGATAGAAGGATGCCGAATAAACGAGGTCGGATTATACTACAGTATGTACGTAATATAATGACAACATACCTTTAAGTTTATCGTCTGTAATATAATGACAACATACCTTTAAGTTTATCGTCTGTAATATAATGACAACATACCTTTAAGTTTATCGTCTGTAATATAATGACAACATACCTTTAAGTTTATCGTCTGTAATATAATGACAACATACCTTTAAGTTTATCGTCTGTAATATAATGACAACATACCTTTAAGTTTATCGTCTGTAATATAATGACAACATACCTTTAAGTTTATCGTCTGTAATATAATGACAACATACCTTTAAGTTTATCGTCTGTTAGTTGACTCAGCTATAAACAGAAAAAAAGAATAATACGATAAAACGCATTGTTAGGTCTCAATGTAGGGAAGCAATGATTGAATCATAACATAATGAATTGTCTGACAACATAATGTAACACAAGGAATGTGTTTCTGGTGCCATCACGATAACCACAAAGTGAGTTCTGACAAGTTGCTGACACCGTAACCTATAATACTATCACAGTGAGATATTCATATTTAATGATAGTAGAAATTTATGTGGTATTTTTTGCGGCAAACATATCAGAACACGCTGCTATATATATCATGTCAAAGTACATGTACATGTTGTATACTTGTTGTAAAGGGGCGTTCAGTTACAGCAAGAGTCGGCGTCATGGTTAGGGCGGAGGAAGACGCCAGATGGCCCTTCTTACATTGTTTTGGGGTCAAGTACCACCTTGGACCTTCTTTAAGTCATATGGATAGCTTCCTGAGGCCATCCTTAACAATGTTTGTTTGCGATTACGCGACCCGGAATTTTAAGAGTGGGTAGGTAGGAAGGCAGTGTTTGTTTTAGTTTAATACTGTATTGGCTAAAATATCAAAATTTCATCGATCGTCCTGAAAAATAAATTGAGTCGTGGCATTTTTCATGAGACGGTCACGTAACTGCAAACTAACATTATTTTGAGAATGGCCACAGGTACGAATCCCACATTCTCGTCATGCAAGTAATTCCAAGTCAACGACCTTAACCACTCGACTACGGAGACCCCTCCAAGTAGTTTATGCATATTCAGGTATAACTTTAAGACGGTTCCATTATAAGCCAAAATCCGGTGTTTGCGTATGTTGACCGCTCATTAATTGAAGATACTTTAATTAAAAATATTTTAGTGTTGGGTTGAAACCACATTTTACTACCCACCTCTTTACATGTATACATGGTCCAACTTTACGTACTTTATGAAATAAATTTGTGGCAGTCTAATTTTCGAATGCATACAAAATGTATGTTTACAACTTACACAACAAAGCCGAGACAAGAATTCTGATTATAAACAGATTGCTTGTACACATCTTGTGAAATTAGTGCAAAAAAGTGCCACAGAAAAAAAAGAAAGATGTAATTGTCGAGCTCAATATAAGTATTCCCATCTGCTCAGTGTAGACACTTTGGTTCAAGCTGACAGGTAATGCTCTAAGTAGTGCTCTGCCTTAATTAATGCCAAGCTTAGTTAAACTCATTACATCAAAGCTTGCTGACATAACATGTTTGTGTAACCGTTTTACTTGTTATACAACAAGATATCTCTACTTCTCAATTGTTGGTTTCAAAAAATGTCATTAATCAAAAACGTCAGCTCATCAAACAAATAATTATACAAGTGAAAAAGTAACAACTCAGGTTCGTTTCTTCGTCGTTATTTATCATGAATAGTAAACCACATGACAACACTATGTAAAGAATGGCTTTGTGTTACTACTAATCATCTGCTAAAAAAACTGTTGCCGAGCTTATCTTGTTTACATCAATCGTGTAACTTGTTGTAACAACTCATGCTGGTTACTCTCGACGACTGCTTCATGTGGTACTAACCAGTCAGGAGTTGTGATGTTCGTAATAAAAGCCCGATCTACGCAGGGCTCGCACTTAATATCTTAGGATCCGATGACAGGCCCCGGATCGCCACCCATAGTCGCATGATTACCTACGATTGATCTTGCGATCGATCTTATCCAATGGTTGGTGATTGCAGCAGGACCAAACGCACCACCGATCGTACGACGACCTACCACCAGTCTTAAGAGCAGTGGCAGTATGCGATCACAAATGGAGATCGTAGCAAACATTGCCGATTGGTCATACCTCGGCCAAATTGCCACAATTCGCACGATCCAGCAAACGTACGATTCGGTGTGACTGAGGCTTTACCCTATCACCAGCTACGTATTGTTTGTGGCGCTGCGATCCGCTCACCGTGTGATGGAAAAATACGGTTGGTATTACAGAGAAAAGCATTCGGCATAATATTCAACAACTTACTACGGTAATCATACGGCTTTACTGAATGTATATTATATCGCTAGTAATGAGACAAAAAGATGAGTTCCAATATTGTTATACACACATCAACATCTCCCGAGTGGCCGTCTATTGCGCAACAACCTCTCTTCAACAACAGTATTATATGTTCATGAAGTAAGAATTTACTACAAATTTAACCTCTCTAGGCCAACCTCCTCCCAACAACAGACAAAATGTGTGTTAAGAAACATATACATGTATAATGCAACCCTTCCAAAGCGGCATTATCTTGATCCTCTCTTCAATAATGTATCTTTCTGCTCCAAGAATTACCAATAAATTAAGATCATTAGAGGACAAACCTCTCAACAACAGCCAAACTTAGTATCTCCCGAAGGGTGTTGCTCAGGAGAGGTTGCACTGTATACAAGGTTAAGATACAGAACACAACGAAATCTCTGACCACTGGCATATTATCGATAGAAAAATTGGAGAATTCCAGACATTGCAATACCGTTTTTGTGGGAAGATTAGGAAAAGAGAGCAGTTGTAACAATATAGTGTCTTCGGTACGAGTGTCATTCATTAGCAAATATGTAAAACAAAATTATAATATTAATAGGAAAAATAAAAATAAATGATACCGCTTTAAATATCATGAAATAAAACAATGCAATGCCACAGTTTCTTACACCGTTGCAGTTAAATAATAAAGATACCATAGCATATGAACATATCTCCCCATTTTATAAGGAATATTTACGGTGGCATAGAGGTGACATGTGTGAAATTATACTTACTAACTCGTTCCCACGACTAAGTATGTCGTGGCCACGACTTAACTATCACATTCCCACGACTAAGTTATCTCTATGCCACCGTAAAATATTGCCTTCTGTTTGTGAAATTTATTTATATACGATATTAATGGAAACGATTACGTTCATGTATTAGTATAATTCAAGCCTATAATTATTCACTGAATTTGATATTAGGAGCGTTGCATATACTGGAACAAATCCAATGGGGAATTTAGTGATGCAAACACAATTACGCACTGTCATACTGTAATGTTATGTCAATTAAACAAATAAGTTTAGTATGTGTTAAATGCACATAGCTTGCCAAAACACTATTTGAATGTAGATAGGTATGCTAATGTTGTGATTAGAAGGCACATAATTGTGTTTATATAATTAAGCAAAATGTACATAAGCAGCCAATTATTTTTAGAAATAATTATTTACACAGCGTCTTCAATGCAATATTAATCAAACAAAAATATAATAAACTATATTGCCAATGATAGAAATGATGCTTAGCTTAACTAATAATTTATCATGACGTAGGATAGTTAATAATAAGAAAGCAAAGTGGCTCGGAGATGACGGTATAGCCCAACTTGGATTATTTTAACATTAATGAGCGCTGTTATGGGATTTACAACCTCTTCTGTAAGTGACGCCATTTCAAGAAAACGCAATAGTGATATTACTATTTGAAAACAGGAAACAATATTTACTCCATTTGATCACTTCGTTTTCATATTACCATAATTGTGGGGCATAATATATTGCTTACTGTCAGAATAATTATGGTGGCGTAACATGTGACGTTTCTGGAAATGACGGCACTTATAGAAGAGTCTGGAAATCGAAAGTTACGCATTTATCTTATATTTTAATATGAAATAAATTCAATCAAATTCGCACATTTTACCATCTCACTGTGAATAGTTTCTGCGAAAATAAAATTAAATTGGCTCATTTCGTTGTAAGCAAATTATGCAGCCTGTGTCTTCGTTAATCTAACTTCAATACCACCTGTATATATAAAAAAAATAAAGGTACAGGCAAATTTTAAAGATAATATACCTATAGTTGTAGGAAAGTGTTAAATAAAAATATCATTGAAATAGAAAATGTACATGTTAAAACCATGGTTAGTATAAGAGTTTTGCATGGAAACGTCTTTTGTCATGAAAAACTTAGTCAACATTCGTACACAAAATGTCCCCGTTAATTAACACGCCAACGACCAATATTGTCCACGCTATAAACACAATAATATTTCGTGCCCATGTAAACAAAGAAACGACAATGTTTTTATACCACCAGTACACGATCTGCACATTTTGTATGATAAGTTCTTCAGGCATTTTTGTTCTGAAATTGTATTAAATCAAACAAAGAGTACTCAAATTACGGTAAAAACAAGTGTGCTGATTTTGTTGAGATGCATGTCTATTATCGTGAAAGCAAATAAAGCTGCCTTAAGCGAGAACAGCATTCAATTAATAATAATTTTAGTAATTAATAGACATTGCTAATATTCCAGCGATGCTCGGTGCAGTTGTGTTTATTCACTAAAGGTGAAAAAGAATGTGGTGCATGAATTACTGACACGTGTCTGAGAAGTATATTGCCGCTAGTAATAAGTTCAATTTTAAGGGTACAAGTACTAATAATGTTTATTAGATAACCCCAGAGAAAAAACAAATTACACTATTTTTTATAATTCACGAGCCATAAGGAGGCTCTATTTTATTGCCATTGAGGTATAATAGTGACATAATTGTCAATATAATTATTATGCCAACAACAAAAATTGTGTTAAGTACTCATTACAATGATCGATGAATTGTCTAGTCTAAATTAAATGTTCTGACGCAAGTTTGGGATATATGCAAGATCTGGATATTTTTGTATGAACACTTTCTAAAGTTCTTTAATTAAAAAGTAAAATACAAAATAATTATTGCAATAATGCATATACTTGTAATTTCATGCGATTATACCCCGAGGTGAAAGCGAAAGTAGACTATTTACATATAAACAAACAAGAGATAGACGTGTTTCACTTCCACCTATCGATACGTTGTTAGAGTTCATACACGCCCATTTTCGACGTATCTGAATAACATTGATTTTGACCTTCATTGTTGACCAACCAAATGTAGTCCTCGAAGCGGGCTTTTTACAATCTGACCAATCATAGTTTCACCCAAGAGGCACCAAACGGGGTTTTCGTTCACCCAAGAGGCACCAAACGGGTTTTTGTAAGATGTGCGTCCGTTAGCAGTTCGAATTTTGCCAGAAGTAGTTAATATATTTAGCATGTATATATAAATGACCCTGAATATAGAATAGACAGATCCGAGTTAATTTTTTGTAAGGAGTTATTTTTCAACATGTTGCAAAAAAACATTATTCCATTTAACATACCGAAATATATCATTCTATCTACGCCGTTTATATTTCTTGTTTCTTCTCATAAATGTATCATCAACCAAAAACAAGCGTTGCACGGTATGAGAGATGTTATATGCATAGGTGCACATTATTACAAAACATGTTTCCTGACAATACTATACTACTGGCTAAACCAGGTTAAGCTATATGCATAATTGATGATATAAACTATACGGTGCAACATCTGCATAGCAACCCCATTTGGAAGATGATAACTTTGACTGTTGTAGAGAGGTTGTTCCTCTGAGGATCATAATTTGTTGATAATTCTTGGTGCAGAAAAATACGTTATTGAAGAGAGGTTCAGCAGAGGCTAAAGAGAATGGCGCTTTGGAGTGATAGTATTATATATGTACAGTCAAATCTGTGTTAAAGACCACCTGCGAACAAAGACCACTATTGCAAAACCACCAATTTCATCTCCCATCAGACCATATTCAATGATATTTAATCTGTTAATAGAGACCACCTGTAAACAAAGACCACATTTTGCTGTTCCCATGGGTGGTCTTTACAGACAGGTTTGACTGTATATGTTTCTCTATTTGAGACTGATTCTCGCACATATTTTTGTTCCATATTCATGCAACATATCACAAGAAAATGCAGAATTGAATACCAATGCAAGACCATTTTACACATAGAAGATCTTACATGAGTAGTCATTATTTATTGAATTTATTTAAAGAGTCGTCTAAAAACGATAAAACTAGGCTTTGAACACGAATGTAAGATTCTATTTATGACATTACGGCAGAAACGGCTGATTTTGGCCAAAACATTACATTAACCCCCTTATATGCAAGCAAAGTATGACGTGTGTTATTCGGTCTTTGATAAACAAAAACTGACACTTCAAAACGTAGTTCCGACAATTTTCTTTTTAATTGTCAGCCACAAGATTCGAATTCAAATGATTATATCACATATCATATTCTAATTAACAAGACATCAATTTTCGATGAAATGAAATGTCAAACTTCGTACAAAATAAATATTTAACAATGTCAACATCATTTGAGCGCGTCTACGTCACGTTTGTTTTGTTGTGACGTCGCACGCACGTCAGCTGTTATTTCCCTAGTGAAATATCAAAAATAATACATGGGTGTTATAACCACTCTACAGTAACACCGTATGTTATGTTATAAAGAATTATAAAATACTATCACAGGCTTCAATATACATATAATATCCATATGTATACAATATATAAATATTAAATTAACCATGCAATTGATCTATATTACAGTAAAACTTGATAAACATCAAAACAATAACAACTTTGTAAGTTATAAACATTAATTGTACATAATTTCTTATTCAATGATTAAATCTGCATTCTTATGTTAATAAAACTAACTTCAAATTATATTTTGATAATAACTATTATATATGTGTATATACTAATGACTAGCTTTTAAGTGGTCAAGGTTTGCAATGATTTTTCCTATGAAAATGACGATTGACCTAAAGCAGGAAACTACTGACCGCTAGTGGTCTTTTTCTTGGATCCCGTTCGCTCGGTTGCGTATTGATCAATCAGAATATAGTATTAAAAAGACACATACTGCCATTAGATTAATATAATTATTTCGTATATTCATACAAATTTTTAGATATTTAATTTGTTTAAGGCTGCATGGTTTACGATTCGATTGCTGTGTTTGATACAAATTGTATCACTTGAATATTAATTAAAAACATTAAAAAAAACTTACCTGTTTTTTTGTTTTTGATTTTTTTAAAACCACACCTCCTAAAGTAGCCATTTGTGCAATGGAAGTCAATCTCGGTGTGGAATAGAATAAATATTTTACCACATAATTATACAAAATTACTTGTAGGATTTAATTTAAATTATCATAAAAATCAAGTAATTATCCAATATTGTCCATAAAGTCTCCAAATTAGCTACATCTGTACCCATTTATCACACAATTGTATACTAATTTTGCTCATTGTGTGTAATCAATTCATCGTTAGTTCTATTGCAAGACACTCATACATTACATGAAGCGTAAATTACTTGACGTAGTCGACAGACAAAAAATACTCGTTCTACCAGGAAAAGAAGCATAGTGGTGATCAAATGATCGAGTGAAAAACGTAAATCATTGAGTTCCTGTAATAAAGGCTATAGCATTATAGTACAATCAAGGAATAATAGATACTGAAGAAATCAGAGATTACGTGTAGTAATTTTCACGATATTGATGATATTACGTGCTTCACCGGAGCTCTCCTGGTGATGTCAAAGATTGCCTTGTTTTTTTTCGTGCTGCCAGATTATACATTCGCTCACATTCAAGAGATGTTTTTACCTTGTTCGTGTTTATTTTTGTTGTGAAAACAAGTGGTAAACATGACACTATTAAATTAATGGACGAACAATATACAAACATAATTGATGCCAAACCACACAGACTTGGTTACTGATGTAAATTACCTACATACACCTGTTGTTGGCCATTTAATAAATATGACCAAATTACAAGCTTGTAAACAGTACCGATTCACGTAAACATTACCTATACAATGGATTGAGTTGGATTAAAAAGAACAGCTTCATTACTGACCTAGAAACTGACATATTTGGGGTCAAATAGGTAGTAATTCCAAGTAAAGTCATTGCACAGACAAGATAATTAAAGACATACCAATGATTAGTAGAAAATGAATATTTGTTGACAGATGGTCGATATGAATGGGTTCACACATGTTTTGAGTCTTATCTGTGTACAATGAAATAAATAAATACATGGTGAAAAAGGCATAACTTTGTACATAGCCATTCGTTTACTCGAGTAGTTGGAGACTATATATAGTACATGCCAATACTAATGCCTATATCTGTACATTGTTGAAAAATAAAACCGTGACCATTTCGGGATGATTGTAGCATAGGTTTGACGTCTTGTGATGAAATAGTCGATAACAGAAGCTAGAGCGTCTCAATGCACTCAAGCAAATTTGACAAACAAAGTCATCTATGGATCGATGTTTTACGACGAGGGTAACGATGGGTCGAATTTCTGAGAGGAAGGAAATAAATGAGTCACAATTTATACAAGGAACATAAACATTAACCAACGCTTTGATACATGATTGTGGGCAGTAATATTTGGCAACGACAGTTACCATGCCAGGACGACTTACAACTGAAAGATTATCAGTGCAGGTATATGTATAACTAATCGTTGTTTCAAGCCCTCCATGTAGTACATATACATTGCCATCCAAAAGTTTCTTCACTTTTGAATGTTTTGAATTTCGTCACTTTTTCTTACAGAATTTAAATAAAACATGTATGAGCATAAAATTATTCATCCCACTTCCGTGATGGATAGTTTAGAATTACCAATTTGCACATCTCGGCAGCAGCATCAATCGGTCTGCATCCGAAACCAATATGTGTGTAACTGATTGATCTGACACAGAAAATAAGATAATTTGTTTCAGTACAAATTTATAAATACTTCAACAGAAAATTGTTGCTATGTTAAGAAGCATTTTCGATGTACTGCATGTGAAAAAAATATGAAAATACATTAAATGCAATGGGAAATTGTAAAAGTGCAGGAACTTTTGGAGGACTGTGTATATATAAACTCATTAAAAGTGCTCCGTATTGTAACGCTAAGTTAACAATATGAATATTATTGACTGTTTTCATACTTTAACCTTGTTCTTTCTGCGAGATTAAATTCTAAGAATGAAATAAGTTCAAATTTACAAAAGAATACTAATGGGTTTAGTTATAATTCAAACTAGAAGCAAAAACAATACATGATTCTTTATACGAGGTGTAGCGAAAACGTTCCAGGACTCGTATATGTATATAGCTAATGATTGCATCCGAGTACTTACAACTTTTAATTGGTGTTTACCGACAGAATGCAATGTAAATGATTTATGCCTGCAATAATTAGGCTGCATATTTGTATGGTGCATCTAGATTCCGTACAATCAATTTACGTCAAATAACATTGCTGATGCCTCTAATCACGAGAAGAAACTGTCTACGTTCGGTCACGTGATCAGAACATAAAACGTTAATATAAAATAAATCACTCAATTATGACTATAAAGATATATTTGCACTTTTCTGAAGAAATAATCAATAACGAAAACTTTGTTTTTTATTGTCACATAAAATCCAGTGAATCAAAGATTTTACTAATTTAAATGATTTATTTATTATTGCAACCGATTTTTGCAATTATTGATTCATGTAGTTGCATTGCCAGGAACACAAGCGTTATGCAAAATGCTGAGGAGTACATATATTGGAGCCTTGATGAGTTCTGGATGTTTGTAATCTCCGAACTATATCCCTACTGATATTGAGGAATTCATTTACCGAAGTATTTTCACATAATTACTACGATCTTCAAACAGTATACAACATAATTACAACACAGATCCGTCCTCTGTTCCAAGGTATCATTGAGTCTAGACATTGAACAATTGCAGTGTTTGTATTGTTTTATAACACATTTTATTTCTCGCGCATATGCTCAGTGGTATTAATACAAAATCTGGAATGTTAAGCAATGTTTCTATATACAGCTTTAATCGGATGTAGTGTTTTTAATTACATATTGATGTTCATTCTAATAAATATTTTCCCAGTTTTATAGACAGCCTCATCGACTTCTTTAGTTTGTTATACCACAAATGATCTGAGAAATACGCAGTTAGCTTATTGTTCTAAATGCAAGAACCACTTTGCACCCAATAAACCAGCGTGAAATGGTATGTATCTATATGCAATTACTGAAACAATTAATTCTTACGTAAGCAATAAAATTGTTCCGCATAAATTCCGTATTGTCTCATATGTAAAGATGTGCTGAAATAATTATCATATAGCCATACTGTTCTACGTAGATCTAAAAGTGCGTATTGCCGTATCTTTTATTATAATTAATAATCTAAATTTGAAAAGGGTAAACTTGTTCTCGTACAAAATGATATTTTATGAAGAAAATTCAGAAGAAAAGGTATCGAGAAAAGCTCCGGTGACCTAGCATTTGAACATGTATACTCGTGTTCAATGAAAACGCAATTGTTTTCAGTTACCCGCTATTTATTGTTTTTACATGTATACAAACTTACTAACCTTTTTTCAATAACATGGCGTGATATTTGAAAAACATTCGCTGCCCATGACCCAGTTGCGTGAACTCCGTCCGGGTAAATCGTTTTTTTGCTGACAATCATGTTTATTATGACCCATATCAATTTACACGTGATAGCATTTCATAACTTAACTTTAGACTATTAAAACGACATCAAAATACTTCAACTTTATTCACGTTATTGGACATTTAAATGACGTATGTAGCAGGGGGGATGTCTTATCACGCTGTTGCACGTAGTATGCAATATTCTCACTCCACTATCATGCTGTTAGTTAGACGGCAACACAAACTCGGCTCTGTTGCTGATATTCTACGTCCATGACGCCCATGAGTGACGTCTCGTCAACAAGACAGCCAGATTGTCCTTACACACATCCGAGATCGCTTTTAAACAGCAACATTGACTGCCCATGAAACAAGGGTATATAACCATCAACGCATTTGTCAATCCACCGTGCGTCGACGCCTGTTAGATGCCGGAATTTCAGCCCATGATCCATATAAGGGTAACGTATTGACACCAGAGAGGCGACGTAACCGTGAGTTATGGTGTCGTCGGCATCTACGATGGAGAATAGTGGTAATGGGTTCTTTATACTGATTATTTCAGGTTGTGTATCTATATGCTTGATAGGAGACGTAAGATGTGGCGTCGCCGAAGTGAGATTGCTGCGTCAGACAGCATGCACGGTGGGGATGGACGTCATGTCATAAACAACAAGGCACTGTTAGTGCATGCACTGATAGACGATTGGTATGCCATCCCACAATACAGGATTAAGCGTCTCATCCGCAGTATGATGTTGTTGTATTTGCGTTTATTTATCGTCGCCTCCGGTGTCCCATATGGGCGACGCCTCCGGAAGAATGTTAGTCATTTTAGATTTTTGGAGGATAGTGCATGTTACAGAAGATGTCCCAGTTCCAGAAGCAGCCTTGATTATTTTACGTGCTCGAAGCATCATACACGGGACCTCGGTGTTTCAAAGTCTCGTCCGAAAGACTGTTAGTACTGTCAGTGATGGAGCGGGGATTCGAACCTGCGATCCCTGGATTACTAGTCGAGCGCGTTACCACTGGACTACGGATCCGCTACAGCCCGCAGTATGATGCGTAGAAGCCAGTCTGTAGTAGACACACACGGTGACCACACTGTTTCTGAGTAATTTTGTTTCACTTTATATTGTGTTCAGGTTCTTTTCTGCCCAGTTTCTGCCTATTGTTGCCAGCTATCTTGACTTGTCATGTGATCTTTTCCATCCATTAATCCCCTCCCCTTCACTGTTTGTCCTCTTTGATTCTCCTAGTTATTCCTTATGGTCTGCCAGGCATTTACTTGCGCCTCTGGTGCGTTTTATCAAATATTAGCGATGCGATGTCATAAAATCGCAGATCGCTTTCATTTGCGAGTTCATTTGCGATTACCGCTATTTGCGTTTTATCAACACCATCGCAAGTATTCTTTCCGTCAATTAAAGCCGATCGCAAAATTCCTTTTCGCCACTTAGAAAAAATGAGACACCGTCTCCTAAATGACGTCACAGAGCGCACCTGTTTTCGCATTATGTCAAACAGACATGTCGAGAAGCTCGAATTTTACACTTGTAGAGCTTTCAACCACTCCTCTGACATTACAGAGATAAAAAACGCCGTGTTGACGGCTGCTTCTCACAAGATGGCCTCTCAACTCCCCGCCAAACTACGTCATCTCCCGCGGTTTTTGCATAGATAAAACCCACATGAACCGTTCTGTGACTAAGACCGGAATCCAAGGTCACTACAATTTTGTAAACAAATGTTATTTGTGAATGCTCCCCCTTTGCAAAAATTTGCATGCGAGTTATTCGCTTACTGTTTACTTTTAACACTTATCATTTTTATGATTACATGTATGTCGGTCATTTTTGCGATGAAATCAGTGGTTTGCGAGCGCCAGAACCCAGTCGCTAATATTTGCGATTTTATACAGGCTAACAGGTGCGCTCGCAACTTTGCGATGTTTAATGAAACGCGATTTGCGATTTTTGTCTGCTATTTTGCGATTATCAGCTGCGATTTGCGTTGCGACCGTTGATAAAACGCCCCCCGGTTCCCTAACCCTAACCTCCTCAAGTGCCTTATGTTTTATTGATTGTTGTTTTCCCGGAGGTCTGTGTGGGGAGGCACTGTAGTGTGTATGTGGCGTTCCCTGTAACAGCTTATTCTCTCTCTTTTTGTGAACTTTCAGTTTCACCCTCCGTCATTTAAGCATTAAAATACAGCTCAAATGCAATAAAATAATTCTTTCTTTCGTGTTATATTGGTCCCTGAACATTTTTTTATTTCAGTTTTGACATCAAAAAAGTAGAGCAGTCTAAAACTATAATAAGTATATTCCATGGTGCGTTTTCATTGACCACCAGTATGTAGGAACCACTTGGATTGTTTATCTGGTCGTTCACTGAAATATCAAATACACGAGCGTCCTCATTATCACTGATTACCAAATAATTGACGTTAATTTGCGTTAGCAGACGTCATCTTTTACACTCTCTTTGAAATTCGTTTATGTTGATCGGATGATACATATTTGGCATATCAACCAAATTATTCTATACTCAATTAAGTTTAGAATCCTCAAAACTGTAACTCGCAAATGGTAAATACATCCTTAATTTATCGCAACATTTCTGTGTTATCAATGTTAAAATTTACAATACATTCGAGCAATGTAGAGAAAACAAAATGAGCGACACTCTGCGATTTCCATCCTTTTCTTTAAGTGACGTCATTTCCAAAACATGTCACATGTGACGTCACCATGTACTGAAAGTAAGCAATATTTGCCCCATATGGCAATATGAAAACGATGTGACCATATGGAATAAATATTGTTTTCTGCTTGCAAATAGTGACATCACATGTTGCGTTTTCTTGAAATAACGTAACTTACAGAAAATGTTGTTAATCCCACAGCAGCGCTCAAATTATCTTTTACAACGCCATTATTTTATATATATCCAAAAGGTGGTCGTTGCGGACAGGTTTGTGGGTATAATCCTTGCACCATATATCGTACACCTGTGTGAACAATGAGTTGCGGTCGTTATATAAAGGGTGCATTGATTGCCATGATGGTTATTTATTGAACTATTTGATTCCACAAGCAATTATGTGGTCCGTTTGAAAGTTTGTTAGGAAGTTTTACCTAATAGTGTTGTTGTAATAGGTGCAATCGTATTGTGGAGATATATACAATACAGCCTATAATACTTTTCCCAATGATGCAGATTATTTGTTCAATTGATGAAGTCCATAATAGTTTTGCTAATCATCAATTACCGATACCTAGGGGGATAGTAAACCATTTTCTTTGGTGAGATAAACTCCGACTTTCATGTCAATAATAACATGATTAACCAACAACTTCCAAGTTAATTATATCATTTTTGTAGTAAAAGAGCGAACTAATTGAAAATGCAAGATAAGTATACTAGCATATCCGCTGCAAAGACTGGTTTGCGGGTACAGCGTTTTGTACTATCTTTAGGAGAAGTTCTTAAGCATACTTCTTGTATTTATGGCTTGATAAATTAGTTGAGGATTTTGAGCGACACGGTACAGCGTCACGGTTGTTACGGTACAAATACATAATAAATAAAAAACACACATAAGCCTTTCATTTTCATCAAAAAATGCAAGCATCCGATGGATATATCGAGGTACATACACAAGCTATTGGGCAAAGCTTCAAAATACAAGTAGATTTATCCTTTTTATTAAAACAAACGTTTGATGTTTTGTATGTATGCTTTCAGAACTATTTGATAGGGTTAACTGAGTCGAGGAAATTCATTTACACGTCATCTTTGAACTTATGATTAAAGGATTTCCATTTCTTGACCTGAATTATCTTTGCTACACTCCTTTACTTCAATTGTGTTCTCAGAATCTTCGTATTTCTGTTGTTCTGTTCTTGTTCTTTTAGAGTTTATTTAGGCGCAACAAAATAATTATTTTGTTTCCGAGTATTTTTCCAAAACAATACTGTGTAGGCAGTTGCTCAATAATTTTATTTGTATTTATGTTTTATATATACTAGTATACATGTACTGTAAAGAGGCAAGGTCCTGACCTTCATAGAGCGTGTTTGATTTTGAGATAAAGCATTTAGGTATGGGTATGGGGCCAAATATTGGGACATGTCGGGAATCCGAAACAAATATATAATATTTTTTTCATCTGGCCTTATCTTTGATTTTATTATCGTTTGCTTATTCTTATTATTTTGTTGATATATAAATGTTTTATCGCGGCATTTCATTCGTTTAAGCTGAATTCACTTTGTTTATGTTTGTATAATTTACCCATCAGTACTCTGTGCTATTTGTTTATCATTATTTGTTCTATACATTCAGTCTTTCTCATGTTTTCAATTAATATATTTATGTTTTATCGCTCAATTTTGCTTTGTATTTATGTTTATTAATTGCAAAGAACGCTGCCGTACCGGACAAAACGCAGATTAGGTGTTTAAGTATTATACGTTTTAACGTTTATACCTGTACGAAAGTTTAGCCAGTATTTCATAATGCATCACATAGCTTTGAAGTAACATGCATTCAATTAATTCAATTTCAATGTATTGTGAAATTAAAGGCCACCGGCTCACACACCAGACATTACAACATACATAATACACAGTGAACTAAGGTCATTGCAATAAATGCAATGTATGTGTTTGGTTCTATAACTGAGGACATTACATTACAGATATATGATTCCTGTTGTTTTGTTTATCTTTTCACAATCTATGTGAATATACATGAGTAATAACTATTACATTTTTCTAATATATAATTTTTTTTAATTATTTTTTTTTTATTTTTTTTTCTTCCTTCTCCAACTCAAATTGTTAATAAGTCACGTGATTTATTGTATTGTATATTTTGTGATGAACATGACTATGTACAATGTACACGTCTTTCAAATAAACTGTATGTTCTGTTCTGTTCTGTTCTATATTAGTATTAACAGAAATATATTTTTTTAAGATAAACAGGGTAGCGTATGTGAATTACAAACTTATTTAAAACAAAACAGTAGAAGTTTTCCATTGAATACACTGAATAAATTAGTACGGTAGCCAAATAGTTCTCATTGAATGAATTACTACGCTAGCCAAATAGTTCTCGCGTAATGTGTCTAGTCTTCTTTATCATCGACATTTTGCGCAATAATCTATTTAGAAACATTCCCGTAACAAGAATCGCCCTATTTCGGAAGTCTGATTTTGCCAGATAGGTACACTGCGGGAAAAGAATTATCTTTTAACGATAAATTACTGAAAATTATGAAATGGAAAGAAATCGTATCATTTTTTGGTAGAAAAAACACATATCATTGATTTTTATTAAAAGTGAATTATCTTTTCAAGACACCCCGTTTGGTGCCTCTCCGCTTAAAATATGAACCAATCATATCGTCTAATGTGTTGCATATTTAAACAACACACTTCATGTACAACATTTGATTGGTCAAAATGTAGGTCATAAACAATATTATACAGCTACGCTGAAAAACTGTTAGAATTGTTAAAATCTTACTTGAATATTGCGGTCAATAAACGATGAAAAGCGGAATTATCGATCCACTTCAAGAAACAATCAAAAATCATCCATTACGAGTGAATGTACGCAAGTGCATAAACTATGAAATGGTATATACAGTCGAAACTCGCTCATTCGAATTCATCGAGTCCGAAATGTGTTTCGAATAATACATGCCGTTACAAATAGCCCATTTCAATTTGACGTGCCTTAGAAGATACATCTATCCCTGATAACTTTTTTAATTTAACTTAACATTTAGGCCTGATATTTAGTTCGGATAATAACATGTATTCGGATAAAAGATTTTCGCATGAACGAGGTCTGACTGTACATGTACTATGTATTTGCTTGATATTGACACACCCCTTGCGAGATTCGCAATTTTAACAGGTTTTTTTCAAATTCTGAAATGACATGAGCTGTGCCATGAAATATATAACCTGTATCTGTGGTGTTGGTGATGATATCAAATACTCAATCAGTGCTTTCAACAGGACACTAGATAGACAGTGGTTTAGTGACGTTTTTGGGAAAAGGGTCCATCGCCATCAGAGATGCATCGAGCACGGAGGGGAATTCTTCGAGAAGGTTTGAACTCTAAATGATGACACGTTACATGGATAACTTAAGCGTGTGGCTTTATTGTATTTATTCTAGAATTTTTATTTTACCAGAACTGTTCATGAAATTTTATGAGCCTTTGTAGAAATGCTGTGTTAAATCCAAGTGAAACACATAGACTAGTTTTTGCAAAGGAAGCAAATTCTACGATTTACTCGGACAGTATTACGCTATGAAAGTTTTGACGTTATAAAGTAAGTGCTCTTTCGGGGGAGGTTTTGGTTGCTTATTTTTTTATTGAATTAAACGAATGTGACAAGATGTTGTACGTATAAGAGCATATCTGACGCGATGTCATCATTGTATAGCTCACTCTTGCATTTCGCTCTTAATTTTGGAATCGCTATGAAAATAATTGTTATTAAACAAGTGGTTTCATATTGGCATCCATATTTGGACAAGAACTGTCATATTGGCCAAACGCCGAAATGTGGCCATGATTTACGGCTGAGAAAAGAATTCAAAGAATAATGCCACAATATTTATGGTTATTAATCAAGTGGTTTCATATTGGCCTCCTTATTTAGACAAGAACTGTCACATTGGCCAAACGCCGTAATGTGGCCATGATTTACGGCTGAGAATAGAATTCAAAGAATTATGCCACAATATTTATGGTTATAAATCAAGTGGTTTCATATTGGCTTCCTTATTTGGACAAGAACTGTCATATTGGCCAAACGCCGAAATGTGGCCATGATTTAAGGCTGAGAATAGAATTCAATGAATTATGCCAAAATATTTATGGTTATTAATCAAGTGGTTTCATATTGGCCTCCTTATTTGGAAAAGAACTGTCATATTGGGCAAGGCCGACATGTGGCCATGATTTGCGGCTGAGTATAGAATTCAAAGAATAATGCCACAATATTTATGGTTATTAATCAAGTGGTTTCATATTGGCCTCCTTATTTGGACAAGAACTGTCATATTGGCCAAACGCCGAAATGTGGCCATGATTTACGGCTGAGAATAGAATTCAAAGAATTATGCCACAATATTTATGGTTCAACCGTATAGTTATCTCGTGGCCACAACTTACTTACTCGTTCCGGCGGCATACTATATCGTCCCACGACTAAGAATGTCGTGGCCACGACTTAACTATCACGTTCCCACGACTAAGTTATCTCTATGCCACCGTAAAATATTGCCTTCTTTTTCTGTGAAATTTATTTATATACGATATTAATGGAAACGGTTACGTTCATGTATTAGTATAATTCAAGCCTATAAGTATTCACTGAATTTGATATTAGGAGCGTTGCATATACTGGAACAAATCCAATGGGGCATTTAGCGATGCAAACACAATTACGCACTGTCATACTGCAATGTTATGTCAATTAAACAAATAAGTTTAGTATGTGTTAAATGCACATAGCTTGCCAAAATACTATTTGAATGTAGATAGGTATGCTAATGTTGTGATTAGAAGGCACATAATTGTGTTTATATAATTAAGCAAAATGTACATAAGCAGCCAATTATTTTTAGAAATAATTATTTACACAGCGTCTTCAATGCAATATTAATCAAACAAAAATATAATAAACTATATTGCCAATGATAGAAATGATGCTTAGCTTAACTAATAATTTATCATGACGTGTGATAGTTAATGATAAGAAAGCAAAGTGGCTCGGAGATGACTGTATAGCCCAACTTAGATTATTTTAACATTAATGAGCGCTGCTATGGGATTTACAACCTCTTCTGTAAGTGACGCCATTTCAAGAAAACGCAATAGTGATATTACTATTTGCAAACAGGAAACAATATTTACTCCATTTGATAATTTCGTTTTCATATTACCATAATTATGGGGCATAATATAGTGCTTACTGTCAGTATAATTTCTGGAAATGACGGCACTTATAGAAGAGTCTGGAAATCGAAAGTTACGAATTTATCTTATATTTTAATATGAAATAAATTCAATCAAATTCGCACATTTTACCATCTCACTGTGAATAGTTTCTGCGAAAATAAAATTAAATTGTCTCATTTCGTTGTAAGCAAACTATGCAGCCTGTGTCTTCGGTAATCTAACTTCAATACCACCTGTATATATAAAAAAATAATTTTCGAACCTTTTCAAGAATGCAATTGAGCGTACAACGCTATAAAGGTACAGGCAAATTTTAAAGATAATATACCTATATTTGTAGGAAAGTGTTAAATAAAAATATCATTGAAATAGAAAATGTACATGTTAAAACCATGGTTAGTAGAAGAGTTTTGCATGGAAACGTCTTTTAACATGACAAAACTTAGTCAACATTCATTCGTACACAAAATGTCTCCGTAAATTAACACGCCAACGACGAATATTGTCCACGCTATAAACACAATAATATTTCGTGCCCATGTAAACAAAGAAACGACAATGTTTGTATACCACCAGGTCACGATCTGCACATTTTTTATGATAAGTTCTTCAGACATTTTTGTTCTTAAATTGTATTCAATCAAACAATGAGTACTCAATTACAGTAAAAAACAAGTGTGCTGATTGTGTTGAGATGCATGTCTATTATCATGAAAGCAAATAAAGCTGCCTTAAGCGAGAACAGCATTCAATTAATAATTATTTCAGTAATTAATAGACATTGCTAATATTCCAGCGATGATCGGTGCAGTTGTGTTCACTAAAGGTGAAAAAGAATGTGGTGCATGAATTACTGATACTTTTCTCAGAAGTATATTGCCTCTATAAATGAATTCAGTCTTAAGGGCACAGGTACTAGTAATGTTTATTAGATAACCTCAGAGAAAAATCAAATATAGTATTTTTTTATAATTCACGTGCCATTAGGAGGCTCTTTTTTATTGCCATTGAGGTTTAATAGTGACATAATTGTCAAAATTATGCCAACAGCAAAAATTGTGTTAAGTACTCATTACAATGATCGATGAATTGTCTAGTCTAAATAAACTGTTCTGACGCAAGTTTGGGATATACGCAAGATCTGGATATTTTTGTATGAACACTTTCTAAAGTTCTTTAATTAAAAAGTAAAATACAAATAGTTAACGAAACGAAATTGAAAGTGAAATGCATATACTAGTAATTTCATGCGATCATACCGCGAGGTGAAAGCGAAAATGGCTTTTTTACATATAAACAAACAAGAGATAGACGTGTTTCACTTCCACCTATCGATACGTTGTTAGAGTTCATACACGCCATTTTCGGCGTATCTGAATAACATTGATTTTGACTTACATTTTTGACCAACCAAATGTTGTCCTCGAAGCGGGCTTTTTAAAATCTGACTAATCATAGTTTCACCCAAGAGGCACCAAACGGGGTTTTCGTTCACCCAAGAGGCACCAAACGGGTTTTTGTAAGATGTGCGTTCGTTAGCAGTTCGAATTTTGCCGGAAGTAGTTAATATATTTAAGCATGTATATAAATGACCCTGAATATAGAATAGACAGATCCGAGTTAATTTTTTGTAAGGAGTTATTTTTTCAACATGTTGCAAAAAAACATTATTTCTTTTAACATTCCGGAAGATATCATTCTATCTACGCCGTTTATATTTCTTGTTTCTTCTCATAAATGTATCATCAACCAAAAACAAGCGTTGCACGGTATGAGAGATGTTATATGCATAGGTGCACATTATCACAAAACATGTTTCCTGACAATACTATACTACTGGCTAAACCAGGTTAAGCTATATGCATAATTGATGATATAAACTATACGGTGCAACATCTGCATAGTAACCCCCTTTGGAAGATGATAACTTTGACTGTTGTAGGGAGGTTGTTCCTCTGAGGATCATAATTTGTTGATAATTCTTGGTGCAGAAAAAAACATTATTGAAGAGAGGTTCAGCAGAGGCTAAAGAGAATGGCGCTTTGGAGTGGTAGTATTATATATGTACAGTCAAACCTGTGTATTTGCTTGATGACAGAAACGTTGTTTTTTTTTAAATGCAATTTTTATGTTTCATCATTATTTTATTCCCATGCACTATTACTGGGTCATGAGAGGCCAACGCTAGAATTTGATGCTGATTGTTGAAGAATGAAAATATGTACAGCAAGCTAGTTGTGTGTCTTTAATTATGATGTTACTCAGCACTCGCCACTCAGAACTCAACATTTACTGAGTACAGTCAATTCTGTGTTAAAGACCACCTGCGAACAAAGACCACTATTGCAAAACCACCAATTTCATCTCCCATCAGACCATATTCAATGATATTTAATCTGTTAATAGATACCACCTGTAAACAAAAAACACATTTTGCTGTTCCCATCGGTGGTCTTTACAGACAGGTTTGACTGTATATGTTTCTCTATTTGAGACTGATTCTCGCACATATTTTTGTTCCATATTCATGTAATATATGACAAGAAAATGCAGAATTGAATACCAATGCAAGACCATTTTACACATAGATGATCTTACATGAGTGGTCATTAGTTATTGAATTTATTTAAAGAGTCGTCTAAAAACGATAAAACGAGGCTTTAAGCACGAATGTAAGATTCTATTTATGACATTGCGGCAGAAACGGCTGACTTTGGCCAAAACATTACATTAACCCCTTTATATGCAAGCAAAGTATGACGTGTGTTATTCGGTCTTTGGTAAACAAAAACTGACGCTTCAAAAAGTAGTTCCGACAATTTTCTTTTTAATTGTCAGCCACAAGATTCGAATTCAAATGATTAGATCACATATCATATTCTAATTAACAAGACATCAATTTTCGATGAAATGAAATGTCAAACTTCGTACAAAATAAATATACATCATTTGAGCGCGTCTACGTCACGTTTGTTTTGTTGTGACGTCGCACGCACGTGAGCTGTTATTTCCATAGTGAAATATCGAAAATAATACTTGGGTGCTATAACCACTCTACACCGTATGTTATGTTATAAAGAATTATAAAATACTATCACAGACTTCAATATACATATAATATCCATATGTATACAATATATAAATATTAAATTAACCATGCAATTGATCTATATTACAGTAAAACTTGATAAACATCAAAACAATAACAACTTTGTAAGTTATAAAAAATAATTGTACATAATTTCTAATTCAATAATTAAATCTGCATTCTTATGTTAATAAAACTAACTTCAAATTATATTTTGATAATAACTATTATATATGTGTATATACTAATGACTAGCTTTTAAGTGGTCAATGTTTGCAATGATTTTTCCTATGAAAATGACGATTGACCTAAAGCAGGAAACTACTGACCGCTAGTGGTCTTTTTCTTGGATCCCGTTCGCTCGGTTGCGTATCAATCAGAATAATTATAGTATTAAAAAGACACATACTGCCATTAGATTAATATAATTATTGTGTATATTCATACACATTTTTAGATATTTAATTTGTTTAAGGTTGCATGGTTTACGATTTGATTGCTGTGTTTGATACAAATTGTATCACTTGAATATTAATTAATAACAAATAAAAAAATCTTACCTGTTTTTTTGTTTTTGATTTTTTTAAAACCACACCTCCTAAAGTAGCCATGTGTGCAATGGAAGTCAATCTCGGTGTGGAATAGAATAAATATTTTACCACATAATTATACAAAATTACTTGTAGGATTTAATTTAAATTATCATAAAAATCAAGTAATTATCCAATATTGTCCATAAAGTCTCCAAATTAGCTACATCTGTACCCATTTATCACACAATTGTATACAAATTTCGCTCATTGTGTGTAATCAATTCATCGTTAGTTCTATTGCAAGACACTCATACATTACATGAAGCGTAAATTACTTGACGTAGTCGACAGACAAAAAAAATACTCGTTCTAGCAGGAAAAGAAGCATAGTGGTGATCAAATGATCGAGTGAAAAACGTAAATCATTGAGTTCCTGTAATAAAGGCTATAACATTATAGTACAATTAAGGTGTAATTGATACTGAAGAAATCAGAGATTACGTGTAGTAATTTTCATGATATTGATGATAGTACGTGCTTCACCGGAGCTCTCCTGGTAATGTCAAAGATTGTCTTGTTTTTTTTTCGTGCTGCCAGATTATACATTCGCTCACATTCAAGAAATGTTTTTACCTTGTTCGTGTTTATTTTTGTTGTGAAAACAAGTGGTAAACATGACACTATTAAATTCATGGACGAACAATATACAAACATAATTGATGCCAAACCACACAGACTTGGATAATGTTGTAAATTACCTACGTACACCTGTTGTTGGCCATTGAATACATATGACCAAATTACAAGCTTGTAAACAGTACCGATTCACGTAAACATTACCTATACAATGGATTGAGTTGGATTAAAAAGTACAGCTTCATTACTGACCTAGAAACTGACATCTTTGGGGTCAAATGGGAAGTCATTCCAAGTAAAGTCATTGCACAGACAAGATAAGGCCATGCCAAATTGGAATTTTGTTAGGCGTCCGCATGCACCTAGGTTGTGCGCTCTTTGAGCCAAAAAACAACATTTTTTCTAAGCTAATATTCTCAAATATTTTCGACGTCCATGATTCGACAACGGCAATTTTAGTTGAGATCCGTCAACGATGTGATTATTGTGTGAACACTAGTCAATTTGTGTAAAAACGAGTCAGTTTTAAATTAGATGTATTCATGTATAGATCTAGTTTGGAAACAAACCATTTTAACCTTCACTTATTATCTGAGGATATTTGTTTTTTCGTTATGAGTCCACGCATATGTTGGATCTTATCTAGGTACAATGAAACAAATAAATACATTGTGATAAAAGCATAACGTTGTAAATAGTCATTCTTGAACTCTTATTATTGGAGACTACGCATATTATAGTCCATACCATTACTTATGTCTATATCTGTACATCGTTGAACAACAAAACCGTGACCATTTCGGGATGATTGTAGCATAGGTTTGACGTCTTGCGATGAAATACATACAAAGTCATCTATGGTTCGATGTTTTACGACGAGGGTAACGATGGGTCGAATTTCTACGAGGAGGGAAACAAAAATGGGTCACATATATACAAGGAACATAAACATTAACCAATGCTTTGAAACATGATTGTGGGCAGAAATATTTGGCAAGAATAGTTACCATGCCAGGGCAACTTACAACTGAAAAATTACCTGTGCAGGTATATGTATAACTAATCGTTGTTTCAAGCCCTCCATGTAGTACAGATACACTGCCATCCAAAACTTTTTTCACACTTGAATATTTAGAATTTCGTTACTTTTTCATATAGAAGTTCAAATAAAAATTGTATGACCATGAAGTAAAATCATTCGTCCCACTTCTGTGATGGATAGTTGAGAATCCACAATTTGCACATCTCGGCAGCAGCATCAATCGGCCTGCATCCGAAACTAATATGTATGTTACTGATTGATCTGACACAGAAAATAAGATACTTTGTTTCAGTACAAATTTATAAATACTTCAACAGAAAATTATTACTATGTTAAGAAGCATTTTCGATGTACTGCATGTGAAAAAAATATGAAAATACATTAAATGCAATGGGAAATTGTAAAAGTGCAGGAACTTTTGGAGGACAGTGTATATATAAACTCATTAAAAGTGCTCCGTATTGTAACGCTAAGTTAACAATATGAATATTATTGACTGTTTTCATACTTTAACCTTGTTCTTTCTGCGAGATTAAATTCTAAGAATGAAATAAGTTCAAATTTACAAAAGAATACTAATGGGTTTAGTTATAATTCAAACTAGAAGCAAAAACAATACATGATTCTTTATACGATGTGTAGCCAAAACGTTCCAGGACTCGTTTATGTATATAGCTAATGATTGCATCCGAGTACTTACGACTTTTAATGGGTGTTTACCGACAGAATGCAATGTAAATCATTTATGCCTGCAATAATTAGGCTGCATATTTGTATAGTGCATCTAAATTCCGTACAATCAATTTACGTCAAATAACATTGCTGATGTCACTAATCACGAGAAGAAACTTTCTACGTTCGGTCACGTGATCAGAACATAAACGTTAATATAAAATTAAAATAAATCACTCAATTATGACTATAAAGATATATTTGCACTTTTCTGAAGAAATAATCAATAACGAAAACTTTGTTTTTTATTATCACATGAAATCCAGTGAATCAAAGATTTTACTAATTTAAATGATTTATTTATAATTGCATCAACCGATTTTTGCAATTATTGATTCATGAAGTTTCATTGCCAGGAACACAAGCGTTATGCAAAATGCTGAGGAGTACATATGTTGCAGCCTGGGTGAGTTCTGGATGTTTGTAATCTCCGAACTATATCCCTAGATATTGTGGAATTCATTTACCGAAGTATTTTCACATAATTACTACGATCTTCAAACAGTATACAACATAATTACAACAAAGATCCGTCCTCTGTTCCAAGGTATCATTGAGTCTAGACATTGAACAATTGCAGTATTTGTATTGTTTTATAACACATTTTATTTCTCGCACATATGCTCAGTGGTACTAGAACACAATCTGGAATGTTAAGCAATGTTTCTAAACACAACATTAATCGGATGTAGTGTTTTTAATTACATATTGATGTTCATTCTAATAAATATTTTCCCAGTTTTACTGACAGCCTCATCGACTTCTTTAGTCTTTTATACCACTAATGATCTGAGAAATACGCAGTTAGCTTATTGTTCTAAATGCAAGAACCACTTTGCACCCAATAAACCAGCGTGAAATGGGATGTATCTATATGCAATTACTGAAACAATTAATTCTTACGTAAGCAACAAATGTTCCGCATAAATTCCGTATTGTCTCATGTAAAGATGTGCTGAAATAATTATCATTCAGCCATCTACGTAGATCTAAAAGTGCGTATTGCCGTATCTTTTATTATAATTAATAATCTAAATTTGAAAAGGGTAAACTTGTACTCGTACAAAAATGATATTTTATGAAGAAAATTCAGAAGAAAAAGTATCGAGAAAAGCTCCGGTGACCTAGCATTTGAACATGTATACTCGTGTTCAATGAAAACGCAATTGTTTTCAGTCATCTGTTTCGTTATTTATTGTTTTTACATATATACAAACTTACTAACCTTTTTTCAATAACTTGGCGTGATATTTGAAGAGCATTCGCTGCCCATGACCCAGTTGTGTGAACTCCATCCGGGCAAATCGTTATTTTGCTGACAATCATGTTTATTATGACCCATATCAATTTACACGTGATAGAATTTCATAACTTAACTTTAGACTTTTAAAACGACAACAAAATACTTCAACTTTATTCACGTTATTGGGTTCTTTACACTGATTATTTCAGGTTTTGTATCTATATGCTTGATAGGAGACGTAAGATGTGGCGTCGCCGAAGTGAGCATTACGCAGATTGCTGCGTCAGACAGCATGCACGGTGGGAATGGACGCCATGTCATAAACAACAAGGCACTGTTAGTGCATGCACTGATAGACGATTGGTATGCCATCCCACAATACAGGATTCAGCGTCTCATCCGCAGTATGATGTTGTTGTATTTGCGTTTATTTATCGTCGCATCCGGTGTTCCATATGGGCGACGCCTCCGGAAGAATGTTAGTCATTTTAGATTTTTGGAGAATAGTGCATGATACAGAAGATGTCCCAGTTCCAGAAGCAGCCTTGATTTTACGTGCTCGATGTAAAGCATCATACACGGGACCTCGGTGTTTCAAAGTTTCGTCCGAAAGACTGTTAGTACTGTCAGTGATGGAGCGGGGATTCGAACCTGCGATCACCGGATTACTAGTCGAGCGCGTTACCACTGGACTACGGATCCGCTACATCCCGCAGTATGATGCGTAGAAGCCAGTCAGTAGTAGACACACACGGTGACCACACTGTTTCTGAGTAATTTTGTTTCACTTTATATTGTGTTCAGGTTCTTTTCTGCCCAGTTTCTGCCTATTGTTGCCAGCTATCTTGACTTGTCATGTGATCTTTTCCATCCATTAATCCCCTCCCCTTCACTGTTTGTCCTCTTTGATTCTCCTAGTTATTCCTTATGGTCTGCCAGGCATTTCCTTGCGCCTCTGTTCCCTAACCCTAACCTCCTCAAGTGCCTTATGTTTTATGGATTGTTGTTTTCCCGGAGGTCTGTGTGGGGAGGCACTGTAGTGTGTATGTGGCGTTCCCTGTAACAGCTTATTCTCTCTCTTTTTGTGAACTTTCAGTTTCACCCTCCGTCATTTAAGCATTAAAATACAGCTCAAATGCAATAAAATATTTTTTTCTTTCGTGTTATATTGGTCCCTGAACATTTTTTTATTTCAGTTTTGACATCAAAAAAGTAGAGCAGTCTAAAAATATAATAAGTCTATTCCATGGTGCGTTTTCATTGACCACCAGTATGTAGGAACCACTTGGATTGTTTATCTGGTCGTTCACTGAAATATCAAATACACGAGCGTCCTCATTATCACTGATTACGTTAATTTGCGTTAGCAGACGTCATCTTTTACACTCTCTTTGAAATTCGTTTATGTTGATCGGATGATACATATTTGGCATATCAACCAAATTATTCTATACTCAATTAAGTTTAGAATCCTCAAAACTGTAACTCGCAAATGGTAAATACATCCTTAATTTATCGCAACATTTCTGTGTTATCAATGTTAAAATTTACAATACATTCGAGCAATGTAGAGAAAACAAAATGAGCGACACTCTGCGATTTCCATCCTTTTCTTTAAGTGACGTCATTTCCAAAACATGTCACATGTGACGTCACCATGTACTGAAAGTAAGCAATATTTGCCCCATATGTTAATACGAGAACGATGTGACCATATGGAGTAAATATTGTTTTCTGCTTGCAAATAGTGACATCATATGTTGCGTTTTCTTGAAATAACGTCACTTACAGAAAAGGTTGTAAATCCCACAGCAGCGCTCAAATTATCTTTTACAACGCCATTATATATATATATCCAAAAGGTGGTCGTTGCGGACAGGTTTGTGTGTATAATCCCTGCACCATATATCGTACACCTGTGTGAACAATGAGTTGCGGTCGTTATTTAAAGGGTGCATTGATTGCCATGATGGTTAATTATTGAACTATTTGAATCCACAAGCAAGTATGTGGTCCGTTTGAAAGTTTGTTAGGAAGTTTTACCTAATAGTGTTGTTGTAATAGGTACAATCGTATAGTGGAGATATAAACACTACAGCCTATAATACTTTTCCCAATGATGCAGATTATTTGTTCAATGGATGAAGTCCATAATAGTTTTGCTAATCATCAATTACCGATGCCTAGGGGGATAGTAAACCATTGTCTTTGGTGAGATAAACTCCGACTTTCATGTCAATAATAACATGATTAACCAACAACTTCCAAGTTAATTATATCATTTTTGTAGTAAAAGAGCGAACTAATTGAAAATGCAAGATAAGTATACTAGTATATCCGCTGCAAAGACTGGTTTGCGGGTACAGCGTTTTGTACTTTCTTTAGGAGAAGTTCTTAAGCATACTTCTTGTATTAAATGGCTTAATAAATTAGTTGAGGATTTTGAGCGACACGGTACAGCGTCACGGTTGTTACGGTACTAATACATTATAAATAAAAAACACACATAAGCCTTTCATTTTCATCAAAAAATGCAAGCATCCGATGGATATATCAAGGTACATACACAAGCTATTGGGCAAAGCTTCAAAATACAAGTAGATTTATCCTTTTTATTGAAACAAACGTTTGATGTTTTGTATGTATTCTTTCAGTACTATTTGATAGGGTTAAATGAGTCGATGAATTCATTTACACGTCATCTTTGAACTTATGATTAAAGGATTTCCATTCCTTGACCGGAATTATCTTTGCTACACTCCTTTACTTCAATTGTGTTCTCAGAATCTTCGTATTTCTGTTGTTCTGTTCTTGTTTTTGTAGAGTTTATTTAGGCGCAACAAAATAATTGTTTTGTTTCCGAGTATTTTTCCAAAACAAGACTGTGTAGGTAGGTTGCTCAATAATTTTTATTTTTATTAATGTTTTATATATACTAGTACACATGTACTGCAAAGAGACAAGACCCTGACCTTCATAGAGCTTGGGTATGGGTATGGGGCCTAATATTGGGACAGGTCGGGAATCCGAAACAAATATATAAAAAAAAATTCATTTGGCCTTATCTTTGATTTTAATATGGTTTGCTTTTTCTTATTATTTTGTTGATATATAAATGTTTTATCGTGGCATTCATGTGTTTAAGCTGAATTCACTTTGTTTATGTTTGTATAATTTACCCATCAGTACTTGGTGCTATTTGTTTATCATTATTTGTTCTATACATTCAGTATTTCTCATGTTTTCAATTAATATATTTATGTTTTATCGCTCAATTTTGCTTTGTATTTATTTTTATTAATTGCAAAGAACGCTGCCGTACCGGACAAAACGCAGATTAGGTGTTTAAGTATTATACGTTTAACGTTTATACCTGTATGAAAGTTCAGCCAGTATTTCATAATGCATCACATAGCTTTGAAGTAACATGCATTCAATTAATTCAATTTCAATGTATTGTGAAATTAAAGGCCACCGGCTCACACACCAGACATTACAACATACATAAGACACAGTGAACTAAGGTCATTGCAATAGATGCAATGTATGTGTATGGTTCTATAACTGAAGACATTACATTACAGATATATGATTCCTGTTGTTTTGTTTATCTTTTCACAATCTATGTGAATGTACATGAGTAATAACTATTACATTTTTCTAATATATATTTTTTTTGTATTATTATTTTTTCTTCCTTCTCCAACTCAAATTGTTAATACTAAGTCACGTGATTTATTGTATTGTATATTTTGTGATGAACATGACTATGTACAATGTACATGTCTTTCAAATAAAGTGTATGTTCTGTTCTGTTCTATATTAGTATTAACAGAAATATCTTTTTTTAAGATAAACGGGGTAGCGTATGTGAAATACAAACGTTATGCAAGTTTTCCATTGAATACACTGAATAAATTAGTACGGTAGCAAAATAGTTCTCACTGAATAAATTACTACGCTAGCCAAATAGTTCTCATTGAATACATTAGTACGCTAGCCAAATAGTTCTCATTGAATAAATTAGTACGCTAGCCAAATAGTTCTCATTGAATACATTAGTACGCTAGCCAAATAGTTCTCATTGAATACATTAGTACGCTAGCCAAATAGTTCTCATTGAATAAATTAGTACGCTAGCCAAATAGTTCTCATTGAATACATTAGTACGCTAGCCAAATAGTTCTCATTGAATACATTAGTACGCTAGCCAAATAGTTCTCATTGAATAAATTAGTACGCTAGCCAAATAGTTCTCATTGAATACATTAGTACGGTAGCAAAATAGTTCTCGCGTAATGTGTCTAGTCTTCTTTATCATCGACATTTTGCGCAATAATCTATTAAGATAAAGTGAAACATTCCCGTTACAAGAATCGCCCTATTTCGGAAAACTGATTTTGGCAGAGAGGTATACTGCGGGAAAAGAATTACCTTTCAACGATAAATTACTGAAAATTATGAAATTAAAAGAAATCATATCATTTATTGGTAGAAAAAACTAACACATATCATCTACTTAATGCGTTTCTTCTTCATTAAGTTTCATTGAAAGTGAATTATCTTTTCGAGACACCCCGTTTGGTGCCTCTCCGCTTAAAATATTAACCAATCATTTAATCTAATTTGTTGCATATTTAAACAACCTACTTCATGTACAACATTTGATTGGTCAAAATGTAGGTCATAAACAATATTATACAGCTACGCCGAAAAACTGTTAGAATTGTTAAAATCTTAACGAAAAAGACAGTAAACTTTGGTACATATAAAACATTAATAATTACAAATACAAAGCACGTCTTATTTTCATGTGGCCCTCCATAAAAAATTATAAATGTTATATACATGTAGGAATAACATTTACAATTTTGACAAAATGTGTTAAATATCTTCATTTGAAGAAACAAAATTAAAAATGATAATACGACAGACACAGAAAATTGATAAAAAGTGAAGAAACAATCCAATTGCTTTTTGTTATTGTCAATAAACGATGAATAGCTGAATTATCGATCCACTTCAAGAAACAAACAAAAATCATCCATTACGAGTGAATGTACGCAAGTGCATAAACTATGAAATAGTATATACAGTCGAACCTCGCTCATTCGAATTCATCGAGTCCGAAATGTGTTTCGAATAATACGTGGTTTCGAAAAGCCCATTTCAATTTGACGTGCCCCTTAGAAGATACATCTATCCCTGATAACTTTTTTAATTTAACTTAACATCTAGGCCTGATAATTAGTTCGGTTAATAACATGTATTCGGATAAAAGATTTTCGCATGAACGAGGTCTGACTGTACATGTATTATGTATTTGCTTGATATTGACGCACCCCTTACGAGATTCGCAATTTTAAGGTATTTTTCTAATACTGAAATGACATGAGCTGTGTCATGAAATATATAACCTGTATCTGTGGTGTTGGTGATGATATCAAATACTCAATCAGTGCTTTCAACAGGACACTAGATAGACAGTAGTTTAGTGACGTTTTGAGAAATGGTTCCATCGCCACCAGAGATGCATCGATCACGGAGGGGAATTCTTCGAGAAGGTTTGAACTCTAAATGATGACACGTTACATGGATGACTTAAGCGTGTGACTTTATTGTATTTATTCTAGAATTTTTATTTTACCAGAACTGTTCATGAAATTTTATGAGCCTATGTAGAAATGCTGTGTTAAATCCTGGTGAAACACATTGACTAGTGCACAGGAAGCAAATTCTACGATTTACTGGGACAGTATTACGCTAAGAAAGTTTTGACTTTATAAAGTACTAAGTGCTTTTTCGGAAGAGGTTTGGGTGGCTTAATTTTGATTTATTGAATTAAATGAATGTGACAAGGTGTTCGTTTGTTTCATCGGGTTTAACGCCGTTTCTCAACAATATTTCAGTTATATACGGCGGCCGGTTCACCTAACCAGTTGTTCCTGGACTGAATTCTAACCAGTACTAACTTACCCTTCCACAAGGAGCCGACAACTTCTCCACATGTGGAGGAAAATCGACAGTTTAGTCAAATTTTCATGGAAGGGTATGACCTGCTGCGACCGGGAATCGAACCCGGATCGCCGGGTTCCAAGTCAAGCGCACTAACCACTGGACCACGGCCGCGGCCTGTGACAAGGTGTTGTACGTATAAAAGCATATCTGACGCGATGTCATCATTTTATAGCTCACTTTTGCATTTCGCTCTTAATATTGAAATTGCTATGAAAAATACTTGTTATTAATCAAGTGGTTTCATATTGGCCTCCTTATTTGGACAAGAACTGTCATATTGGCCAAAGGCTGAGAATAGAATTCAAAGAATTATGCCACAATATTTATGGTTATTAATCAAGTGGTTACATATTGGCCTCCTTATTTGGACAAGAACTGTCATATTGGCCAAAGGGCCGAAATGTGGCCATGATTTACGGCTGAGTACAAAATTCAAAGAATTATGCCACAATATTTATGGTTCAAAAAGCAAGGTCCACAAAGTAAAATGTTAAAGTTCGGGAACAAATTCTTACCAAGAAGTGTGCGACAATTTGTGATCAGTACGGTGTTAGAAAATTTTGTCTATATTCTGCATTGAGATCGGTATAAGTGTTCCACTCGTATTAGAAATCAAACATATCTAAAACTCGCTTACCCGTAATACAATTTCTTGCTGTTTCAGTTTTCGGCTATGGGGCGGCTCCATAATTATTGTCGGCGATTGTTTGGAATAGCGAAGAGTAGTTATAGAACATTTACATCCATATGATAATCAAAGATCAGTCACATTATAATGTGTCTCTTAATCTCCCGTACGGGCGACACACATACTTTTTCCTAATCCCAGAATTTCATTCTTCAAAGGAGTTAACACTAATAGGCTCATACTATTATTTCAACATAATCCACAGCAAATCATATATTGTTTATTGTCACAGACACAACAATAACTGGTAACCACATAACACACAATCATTAGATCCAAGTACCGCACATTAAGTACAAGAGTACTTTATTCATTCCTTTGCAAACGAATATGTTTCCGCAATCGTTGTAATTGATAATTGATAGTCCTAGTAAAACCACACAAATCGAAATTTCAAGTCACAATCGGAATGTTTACTTTTTTCAGACAGTACCAAAAAACAATTAGAGTATTAAATGTACTTTAATCGCTGTCATAAAATAATTTCATATCATCAACACTTCACACATAAGTGTACTAACAATATCATCGTCTAATTCATACGTTTGATATCCTACGTCTATTTTTCTGACATCGTTCCGTCAAGTACCCTACGTGAAGTAGTTCTTGCAGACAGAGTAGTACATACATATGGACACAATCAGGATTGATGAAAGCGTATAATTGATACAATAAAACCTGTCTATATCGACTACCTCCAGCAACCGAGTACGATGTGAAGGAATACTAATCAGTTGACAATAGCGGTTGTTGTCAGCTGCACCTTATTGTCTAATGTTTGAATAATGAAATATATTAAATATTCTAACCACGTCAGTATAAATCTATTCAAGTTCCGCCTGTGACACCATACCTTTGTTCTCACAAAACCGTATCGGTTAAACAGTGCTATATTTCACCTACTGGCGTACATTATGTTCATACAGACCTATATTAAGTTTGTAAAGCATAATATCCTACTGGTAACCGGACATATTGGACGGCAGAAATGGAGCAGTAATTTAAGCAAAATCTGTTACATAAAATATAATTGATGCGTTAAATTTATGTCATAAGTGCCATCACAGAGCAGTCTGGGTTCCATTTCGCCGCCTTGCTGTTCCTAAATCTGATGGAAGTACACGATCTGCTAACATGTGTTCGTAGTTCTTGCGTAACCATAAATAAAAGGTTTTGAGTTGATGATATTTAATCAGATTGACTCTTTCGCTGTACGCTGCGTCAACACGCAGCGGGTAACACGATATTAGCACCGCTGTACGGTATCCAAACTCTTCTTTAAGTGACGTAATTTCCAGAAAACGTCACATGTGACGTCACCATGTACTGACAGTAAGCAATATTTGACCCATATGGCAATATGACAACAAAGTGTCCATATTGAGTACAAATTTTTTCCTGGTTGCAAATAGTGTCATCACATGTAACGTTTTCTTGAAATGACGTCACTTACAGATGAGGTTGTTATGCATGATGCAGTAACAAAGAAGCGGCTAGCAGCTTCCAATTGTATAAACGCTTAACCAAGAGGTTAAATCATGGTTACAGATTGTATAAAAAATATGTTAAGTTTAACCGGGCTAAAAAACCTCTCGTAGCTAGGTAAACACTTAACCATCAGGGTAATCACGATGTTACAATTGTGATCACGCATATTTGTTCAAACGAGAATGGGCTAAAATATCACATTTGCTGACATGTAAGTAAGTTTGACATTGCTAAAAGATGTATCACTGACATATGATTATCTAGTATAGGTTTCGGTTATCAGTAATGGTTAATATTGCCTACATCTTGCTCTGACACATCCGCGCTATTTGTCCGATGGTTTGTCGCTTTTGCCAGTTCTCTGCCCTTCTAATGAGATTGGTCTCCCTTTAATGTGTATTCCCTACGTCTTCTATGACGTATAAACTGCTGCTAAAGGAATATTACGTCTCACTAACGCATTGCATTTTGGGATTGTCGGTAACTTCGACGTGGGTTAAACTTGCAAACATTTTTGTTTATTAACTAAGCAGTTAACCGTTTCTATACAAATAGTTAAATAAGCTGGTTAATTAAGCAGACTTTTAACGGTTATTCAGTGGTTAAAATTAACCGTGGTTAAAATTTAACCAGTGTTTATACAATTGGGTGCTGGTAAACTGTCAAAGTAAATGTATATCTGCGACTGAAACCAGCCCTGCGTTCGGTAAAAGTATTTACGCTTCACGTTTCGTAACGTTTAGCAATTTGGTTCCCCGTGTGCAGTTAATGTGATACGGTGGGTCAGGGATTCAAAACAAAATGTGAGCGACTGTTAGCTGTAACTGAACGCTGGGCAGGCTTATCGCGAAAGTATATGACATCCGCTTTTTAAATAACAAATCACAAATCTTCTCAACTGTCTAACAGCGACGGTCACATATATATTGGCAATGAATGTTGTTTTGGTTAAAGGTGTATTTACAATTTATGATTTAAAGAATATAATACAAAGGCTCTTTTATAAAATTAGATAAGTTTTAATAGATTCAGTTACATGTACTTACAACCCGAATCATGCAATATTATCTCTCCCTTTCCATATATATTTACAATCAAGTCTTTTCTCTTCAATCCTGTATCGATGTTGCTCAATATAATAATAATAATACAGTAATAAATACAGTGAGCACGTGCGAACTTTCATATGCGCTCATAAGAACTTTTTCGAGCGCACGAAGAGACTATCACGTGTACTCGTGAAAAAATATACATAGTCATAACATGCGCTTATAATAGCCATCACGCAGTCATACAATAACTATCACGTGCGTAAAAACTCAGAAGCGCACGCCAAACACAGTCGTGTTCACATGGGAAAAAATACGTTCATGTCCCTTCTTCGCCACCATAGTATAGCTTACATAAAGTGCATTGTTGTGTGATTTTGTTAAGTACCCGGTAACGAAAGTAGACAGTGTAATCATTCGGAATGTTCTGGATGTCTGGAACTAATTTTGTATCCGGTGGTTTCATTTCATACATTTGATTAATTTATGTATATTATAGCCAGTTTTACTTGGGTTACGCGAAAACATCTCCTCTACATACGCATGTGTCTCATTCAATTATGTTCATGTTCCAGACGGTAACATACTGAGTACGAACAAGATAGTGGAACAATGAAAAATATGTGTACATGTATATAATTATATAACAATGATGACAGCATTACGGATGTTAATGATGACGATTATAATAATAATGATGAAGATGATGATGATGTTGTTGATAATGACGATGATAATATTGGTGAAGGCGGTGGAGGAGAATATAATGATGATTATTGAAATGGTGCAATGTCTGATGCTTACATCAGAGATCTTGGGAAGTTGCTGTCGTAATGATGATGACAGTTGTTGCATTGATGATGATGATGATGATGACGCCAGTGAAAAAGGTGGAAGCATTGATATAAGGCATGCCCTGTCCCATTATTGCGATGCTATGTCGACTTGACATGTTACAATATTGCAATGTCGTGTCCGATTATCGATGTGTTATGTTACATTGTCGCTATGTCGCGTCATAACGTCGTGTTGCATTATCGTGGTGCTATGTCTTATTGTCGCTATGTCGCGTCATAACGTCGTGTTGCATTATCGTGGTGCTATGTCTTATTGTCGCTATGTCGCGTCATAACGTCGTGTTGCATTATCGTGGTGCTATGTCTTATTGTCGCTATGGCGTGCCACCAAAATGTCGTGTCTCATCATGGCGGTGCCGTATCGCATTATGGCGGTGTTATGTCACATCTTCGCTGTGTCGTGTCACAATGTCTTGCCGCATTATGGCGGTGTTAAGACGCATTGTCGCTACATCCTGTTATATGAGTATCATGGTGCTATGTCGCATTGTCGCTATGTCGTATCACAATGTCGCAATGTTGTGTCACAATGTCGTGTTGCATTGTCGTGCTTTCCTGTAGAATTGTCTTTGTTTTAGTGGAAGAGACAATGCTGAGTAGCGACAAACAAGATAAAACGCACAATCAGTTGATCTATTCATTGCGAAATGGTGACTATCCATCACAAATATTCCAATTTATGTGAATATTATCATGATCATTTAGTTCCTACAATCAGTTTGTGTTAGTGCATTTCGCATCGCACTGTCACAAAATCGTGTTGCCATGTCGCCGCGGGTAAATGCGATGGCCTCAACAGGATTCCGTACGAATGTCATTATTACTTCATTATATACACTCGTTTTATGAAGATAATTGCAATACGCAATTAAGTTAACTAACCTTTTTCATTCTATTCGTACAGAGAATGTCAGCTTGTCACAATTTGCTGGTAAATATTAGTGTTTATTGGTGACTGCCTGTAGCTTGAACGCCATGACTGCATGTAGATATATACGTTTGCTCGGAGTCGGTCATACCGAGATAGGATATTGCGTAGATATTATGGTTAGTATTCACTGTTTATCATCCAGCGTCCGCAGACCAGGGTAAACAATTCTGGCCACGTGGTAATGTTATTCAGGCTGTAGAATTTCGTCCTTATCGTAAGAGCGGCAATGAGACAAGGTATCTCATACCAATTGGATGCCCCATCACAACTTTGCAGCGCAACGTCGTACTATCGCCGTGTCGTGTTGCGTTGTCGCGACGCTGTGTCCACTTATTACAAGTCGTCCTTACTGAAAGAACAAACGACATGACATGCCATGGCCTCGTAATTTGAAATATCTGTACTCCTCCGCTCGAGCATTTAAGAAAAACGCTTCAATTTTTCTACTCAAAGAATCATACCAGTTTAACAAAGGGGAAGGAAAAGAAAAAAAGACATAGCTCATAGCGTTTTACTAAATATGTTAAATTCAATATATGGAATCAAAAGTGCATCGTGTACTTGGCATGAAAATGACAGTCATAGCTGCATGACATGGGTTCCAAAGTCACACAATACTAAAGGAATCTTTTGACTACTCTTCCTATGACAACTTATCCTCAGCCAACTATGAGTGTACAACAAAAATACCAAATACCTTTAGTAGCTCCCTAATCCGACCGAGACCCGGGTTTTGACTGCTGTGACAAAATTGTTTATTAAACAATAAAGATTTCATAATGTATAACTAATGTTTCTATTTCGTGCCATTTCCAAGGTTATAAGTCGCTGTTTGGTTATTTTTTATATTTGTGTTTTAGATGTATACTAAATTTCCATTTCCCCTGCGCAGTTCTTTCACTTGATATAGTGTTCATGTTATTTTCTCCTCACTTTCGGCTATTGTTGCAAGTTGTCTTGACTTGTCCTGCAATGTTTTCCATCCTTTAATCCCCCTTGTTTGCCCTCGTTAATTCTCCTTAGTTATCCTTAATGATCGGCCAATGTTTTATGGACTGTTGTTTTCCCCAAGGTCTCAGTGGAGAGGCATTGCCTGTGGCGTTCCTTGTAGCAACTTATTCTCTCTTTCGTAAACGAATACACAGTAGACGTGTCCTTCTTGTAATACCGGATGATATCATTTATAAAATATGCACATTCTTAACTGACGTTATTATTAGCTGTTTAACAAGACTAATATAATCTCGAGTTTTTTGGCGGAAAATTAATGTTAAGTGAAATCGTTAAGTCATGTTGCCAGAAATTTCCTGGCAAATCAATGCTACAAAACGCAACACTTTGATGACTTAAATAGTGACATATAGAAAATAACATGTTTTATATAACATCTAGCCAGTAAATGTGTTCATAACATTTTATACATCCTCTGTCGTAAACATTTACCACGCCCATTTTGATATAATTTACTAATCTGTTATTAATAATAACAATATTTGGGAAAGTGTGCTATAATAACTTATTATAGCACACTTTCCCAAATATTGTTATATTTATGTATCGTTTATGTAGCGCAATAAATATGATTAAAACGAATAAAATATAGATTGCAATATGATGTAAGAATGTTTATAGTCATACCTGGAGATATTAATTAGAATGTGGCAATTTGTGCTCGTCAGTGGCATTATGATGTAGATTCCAGTACTGACGGTAACTACATGAACATAATTGTTCACGAGTATTTGATTATGCAACATGACAACCAGGCCGGGTATTGTGATGAGAACGCTTATTAGTAACAGGTGGTCGACACGTTCCGGTGGATATTTAGCGGTAATGATGAGCAATGTACAAGCATATCATGGCTAGTTAACTATGGTGATATCGAAGTTGCACCGATTGCGTTTATACTGTTAATATTCCGGAGATCAGCGGACATTGCCGAAGAGATATACGATAAACATAGAAGAAAAAATATCTTAATGTTGTCATTCCGATAAATTCGTCTCGAGAAGCGTCTTATTGTGTACGTAAAACAACAATAACAACTCTATTGTGTGTCTGTTCTGTCTGTTACATACTACTTAATTCCAATCATACTTATTATTATTTAATATTGTGTAAGCATAGTTTATTGTCAAACACTTTTGAACGTATTTCAAATAATGATAAGAGTGTTCTATAAGTATGGTATAATAGAAATAATACTTGAATGTAGTTTGTAAAGAAATCTCTTTGCCATAAAAACTAATATCACGGTAATATACATTTAGTTGGTTTTAAGGATAACCAGATCTATTTCCTGTTAGGTAATTTGGTTTGTAGAGATTGTAACGACTCAAGCGGAACGGCGGTTTGCGCATGGATACTTTATCATATTTAGCCTGTATCATCGAGCAGCATTTATCAAAATATGCTAAATTGATGAATTTTTACTATATTTTATCATATTAATTGGAATTTTGGAAGGGTATTCAATTTGCCATGTGTATTTAAGTATTGAAAACTGCACTATTTTCTTCAATGCAGAAAGCTGTATTGCTGTAGTTTGGTTTGTAGATTCGAAATCAGTTGGGGTGCACCGTCCAAAAACGAGTACTTCTTAACGAGTATTTCTTAAAACTTGTCCACCCATAAACTCACAAAGATGGTTCGCTTGGGTGTAATTGAGTATTAATAAAAAATATTTTGAACTGCCTCTCGACAAATTCTAGTAAAATCTTATTTTTGAACTACTTATTTAGAGTATCGGTCGTCCTTATTCTCCGTTACCGATGGAATATGCTGGGTCATTAAAATAAAATGCAAATAAAAGTCATGTACATTTATGTAATACTTTAGCGAATACAAAGTAGAAGTTGGATCACCATGACAACGATTTTAGGAATTTCTCTTCAGTGTCATTGTAGTAGTCAAGATGCATTTCTCGGGGATAACAATCGAAAGTATACCAAGCACATGTAGAAAACGAACACTTCATATAGCAAACATAGCTGTTTAAAATATCAAATAAACAAAATTTCATATAATCTAGTTTACACTGAGTACCAAAGTCAGATCGAGAAATCTGTAATACAGTAAAACTTCTACAATGAGATCCCTTGGGACACTTAAAAACTGGTCTTCTTATTGAGGTGGTCTTAATATTGAGATTGAATAAAGAGCAAAACAATGAAATTTGACTTTAAAATTGTGTTCTTTATTTTGAGGTGGTCTTATTATTGAGGTTGAATAAAGAGCAAAACAGTGAAAATAGACTTTAAAATTGTGTTCTTTATTTTGAGGTGGTCTTATTATTGAGATGGTCTTATTATTGAGGTTGAATAAAGAATGAGTTGTTAATGCAAGAAGCCTATACCAGTATTGCGAGTGGACTATGTTTGATTGTATTAACAATGATAACAATGATAAATGACTCGTTCTTTAAATTACTATTGGAACATCTTAGGATTCTGCAGGGATGTTTCCTACACTGATTATCACTTATTTGCAAAATCAAACAGAATTATTGAATTGCACAATCGATGGAATTTGATAATGCTGACCAAACAACACGCCCCCCCCCACGTTATTTAAGCGCATCGCGATATAATAGTCTATTAGAAACATTGCGGTAACGTACATTGAGGCTCCGGTACAAAGAGTGAATATAAGAGAGAATTCGACAGTTACTAGCGTAGTTTGACAAATAATGAGTTCCGACGCAATATGCAAAACAGATTATACCGCGTGCATGAGAGCGGTGTACACATCACTGACTCGCAATAAATACAACTAGGTTAATTTACTGCAAAGCTATCATTTGAGTTGTTCAGACTTATTCTGCATTGATAATCTTTTTGAGTGCGACTGTTCTCGAAAACGGGAGGCTGCGATCAACTACCTTTCATTGTCTACATCGGTCCATTTACTATGAAACAATTGCAAAAATGCGCACCGAATCGACGTCTTTTTCATCCTATACGATACATTGGAAAGCGTCGCGCATTTACTGATATCTCACATTTCCATCCGCTAATATATATGGTAATAGGCAACGACACGATATTCGACTTAGACAAGGTGAACGTCATTGAAGTTGTATGGATGCCGCTAAGTCAACATACTGTGGTACTGCACCGAATACAGTATTCATTAAATGGACGGAAGACATCCTGCACACCTGTAAAAATATTTGATGCCATCAAAGATAAAGCTCCAGGGTGCAAAGCTGGTTATATATGCATGTATGTAGTAAGATCTTCTTCAAATATTTTTATTAGATTTTCTTTTCATATAATTATTATTACGCAGTAATTGTTTTTCTTAGGTTATGTCAGTTTCTTGATACCTCGCAGTCTTTTACAGGTTGTACCTGAATTAAAATGTTCTGCAGGATATACACGCACACGTACCATGTTTAATTTATACTGCCAAAACTACAGGTATCATTCGAAGCTCGAATGTCCGTCCGTCTGTTTATCTGTACTGTCTGCATTGTAATTCTAACGTAAGTATATACCCTGCCATTTACTGCACACACGACAATGCAATTGAACAACTGAACAATTGAACAATTATTTGATATGATCATCATCATTATCAGTTGCCATGCACTGACAGTTTTAATTGTAAATACATTTGGATGTTTTTTTTCTCTAACATGACTTTATTTTGTTATTTCACTAAAATGTGATATTTCACTTAAATGTGAAATTCCTATATTGCGAACAACAACACATGTTGTCAACAAATACCAAGTTGATAAGTAACTGAAAGTGTACAAACTCAGTTGGAAATGCACACATTAAGTGAACAACTCCATGTTGGTTGTTTGAACAAAAACACTGTCACCAAATGCAGTAACTACATTTAGGATGGTTAAATCAATACGGTATAATACACCCTCTACGCCCCAAGCTTGGTGTAAATATTGTGAGGCATGGCCTCTTTCCAATCTATCCATCTTTAAATAAATGCTATACCTTAATACTAATTTAATCATACAACAATATGGAAGTCCAATGTTATTTAGGTCCAAGACATGTACATTTCATTATTGTATCCATGTATATTCGTGAGAGTTTTTAAGCTATCTTCGCTATATTTTACAATGTCATGCAGAAATACTCCAGTAATTAATAAATATTTATATAATTTAGCTATTTACCGTAACAATTACATGCTAGGTCGCTTCTGTATTGTAATATTTCAGATAAATCTCGTACTGTCAACTGCATTTTATGTTTATCCACCATGTTTGTTGTCACTTCCGGTTTAGTACCGGTAAATCTCTATTCGAAGTCAGATCAAATACTTTTAATGTTTATCGAAGTATACTTGTCTGTAATTACGCGAGTCTTTTATTATTAATATTTGTTTATGTTGGTAACAGTTTAAGTCTTATATTGTAGCTAGTAATGGGGTTTCTTTAGACGTTAATCTCTAAACTCTCATTTGCATACCGTGTACTCATTTGCATACCATAATAATTTGCATACCAGCGTCGTGATACCAACTATTCACTTTGCCTCTGTCCCCCGATTAGTTTAGACTTGTCTGTTTAAGCTCATCTTTTCTTTAAGTAATCGGCATCTTGAATTAAGTCTAATTCATCTTTTATCTGCTAATCATCAGGTATAGATTATATTAATACATTTACTGAGTTTACTATTGAGAACGGTTATTTGTTTACGTTTGGTGCACTTGGTGAACTTAAACATAATTCCGCATTTCGTATTTTTGATCTGACTTCTACCGAGACTTAGTTGTTTTCGATATTTTAAGTATGATTGCTTAGAGTTAATTTAATATTTCCTTGTTAGGGATTTAACAAATAAATTACATTAAGCCGAAAGGATTTTAGTTGTTCTGATTTATAGTTGACATTTGTTGGCCGCTACCAGGCTTAGCCGCTACCAGGCTGTGTATTACGCTACCTACAGGTCCCCTTTGGGGAGATTTTGGTTATAAATAACCAACCTTGGCAATCTTAGAAATAGATTGCGGATGTAAGCCCGCAGGGTTACTTTGTGCACACTTGTGATATTCACACACACACACGGGCATTACAATATATTATCCTGGTTAATGCATTTCGACACACTTTTCTGTTCAGTTCTTCCTATCAATGGCCAAAATTTGTTTTGTTCTTGTATCTGCTATGAAATCTGATTCCTGGTAATTTATTTATATTGCCAAAATCGAGAAATACCATGTCTGTATACAAGGGAGGTAATAAACAGTTGACGTCAATACAACGTTTGCGAATTCCGCTATGAACTTAAATAACACTGTTTGCTTTTGGCGGAAATATATATCGTAAAAATACCGTTACTTACGTATTCTTGTTTGTACATCAAATTGCAACAGGAATTATACAGTTCGCTAATCCGATAAATTGTTCATTGTAAATACAGTCACTATGATGCATGTCATTAAGTCAGTAGGATTGAAATCGTTGATTATTTGGTAGTATTAAATGCGTTATTTATAAAGATATTGTCTTGGAATGTATAACATCAATGAACAGTCATACTTGCTTTTTACGAATAAATTGGAGATTTAAATTTTTATATCCCGTCATTGCATTTGTTGTTTATAACGTTACTTTTTACAAATATGTCAAGTGTTTCAGAGTTGCGTTACTCTCATATTGTGTAATGTCGATTACATTGTTTACATCACTGCATTCTGAGAGACGCGATATTGTCGGCAGGATACTGAATGAAATAAAAGCAAGAACAATGGACGGATAACATTTTAAATGACCACGTGACGCAGATGAGTCTTTTTTCAAGCTTTGGCTTGAATATGATCTATCGGCAAAAAGAATAACTTTCTGGGTATTAAATCGGTATATTGCTACCTGATGAACGTCTGTGGTGCGCAGTATATATTTACAAACAATTAAAAAAGTAAAGAATACCTCGTGTGAGAGTCGAACTGGTGCTTAACTTTTCCATAATACATCTAAATACAGAACGTTTAACCGACTGAGTTGTAGAGGCACACAAGTCTAGTTCTATGTAATTTATTGCTCAGGTACACAGGGCTTGTGAATTGGCATTGACCATTTCACGCTGAGAGATGGCTTGCGTTCTCCAACATGACAAGAGAAACCCAAAGTCCATGCTGTACAATGGAATATGTGTATTTGTTACACGGATAAAAGTAATTTTATTGCTATGGCTTTTAATTTACACGCTTGAATATTCCCTTCATCGAGCCTCTTGTTTCGGACGCATGCAGGCACTAGAGTGTTCAATGTATTGCTAGCTTCTACGTGCCAGTATAAATATGTAAGAAAGCTGATTCTCCGCATTGCATTCGTCCCAGTGTTTATTTCTATGCAAATATATATTGTAGATATTTACGACAAACCGTTGTCGCGAGGATGTCAACGATGTTACTTCAAATAAATAATTAGCCAACATAAAATGGTCTTTTCATTTTCATTTCACGGTAAAATCGGGTATAGTGTTGCTAACCGTCGTTTGCTGAGATTCATATCGCCATCATATCGAGCTTACCTACAGTTGGAATCAGTATTGTTATTTTATTCCTGCTCCGAATACAGTATCCATTAAACGAACGGAAGACAACGTGCACACCTGTAAAAATACCGTGCTGCCATCAAAGGTAAAGCTCCAGGGTGCAAAGCTGGTTATATATGCATGTATGTAGTAAGTTCTTCTTCAAATAATGTTATTAGAATTTCTTTTCATAGGAGTATTATTACGCGGTAATTGTTTTTCTTAGGTTATGTCAGTTTCTTGATACCTCGCAGTCTTTTACAGGTTGTACCTGAATTGATATGTTCTGCAGGATATACACGCACACGTACCATGTTTAATTTATACTGCCAAAACTACAGGTATCATTCGAAGCTCGAATGTCCGTCCGTCTGTTTATCTGTAATGTCTGCATTGTAATTCTAACGTAAGTATATACCATTCCATTTACTGCACACACGACAATGCAATTGAACAACTGAACAATTGAACAATTATTTGATATGATCATCATCATTATCAGTTGCCCTGCACTGACTGTTTTAATTGTAAATACATTTGGATGTCTTTGTGTTTCTCAAACATGACTTTATTTTGTTATTTCTCTAAAATGTGATATTTCACTTAAATGTGAAATTCCTATATTGCGAACAACAACACATGTTGTCAACAAATACCAAGTTGATAAGTAACTGAAAGTGTACAAACACAGTTGGAAATGCACACATTAAGTGAACAACTCCATGTTGGTTGTTTGAACAAAAACACTGTCACCAAATGCAGTAACTACATTTAAGATGGTTAAATCAATACGGTATAATACACCCCCTACGCCCCAAGCTTGGTGTAAATATATTATCCTGGTTAATGCATTTCGACACACTTTTCTGAAAATTTAGTTCTTCCTATCAATGGCCAAAATTTGTTTTGTTCTTGTATCTGATATGAAATTTGATTCCTGATAATTTATTTATAATGCCAAAATCGAGAAATACCATGTCTGTATACAAGGGAGGTAATAAACAGTTTACGTCAATACAACGTTTGCGAATTCCGCTATGAACTTAAATAACACTGTTTGCTTTTGGCGGAAATATATATCGTAAATATACCGTTACTTACGTATTCTTGTTTGTACATCGAATTGCAACAGGAATTATACAGTTCGCTAATCCGATAAATTGTTCATTGTAAATACAGTCACTATAATGCATGTCATTAAGTCAGTAGGATTGAAATCGTTGATTATTTGGTAGTATTAAATGCGTTATTTATAAAGATATTGTCTTGGAATGTATAACATCAATGAACAGTCATACTTGCTTTTTACGAATAAATTGGAGATTTAATTTTTTATATCCCGTCATTGCATTTGTTGTTTATAACGTTACTTTTTACAAATATGTCAAGTGTTTCAGAGTTGCGTTACTCTCATATTGTGTAATGTCGATTACATTGTTTACATCACTGCATTCTGAGAGACGCGATATTGTCGGCAGGATACTGAATGAAATAAAAGCAAGAACAATGGACGGATTACATTTTAAATGACTACGTGACGCAGATGAGTCTTTTTTCAAGCTTTGGCTTGAATATGATCTATCGGCAAAAAGAATAACTTTCTGGGTATTAAACCGGTATATTGCTACCTGATGAACGTCTGTGGTGCGCAGTATATATTTACAAACAATTAAAAATGTACAGAATACCTCGGGTGAGAGTCGAACTGGTGCTTAACTTTTCAATAATACATCTAAATACAGAACGTTTAACCGACTGAGTTGTAGAGGCACACACAGTCTAGTTCTATGTAATTTATTGCTCAGATACACAGGGCTTGTGAATTGGCATTGACCATTTCACGCTGAGAGATGGCATGCGTTCTCCAACATGACAAGAGAAACCCAAAGTCCATGCTGTACAATGGAATATGTGTATTTTTTACACGGATAAAAGTAATTTTATTGCTATGGCTTTTAATTTACACGCTTCAATATTCCCTTCATCGAGCCTCTTGTTTCGGACGCATGCAGGAACTGGAGTGTTCAATGTGTAGCTAGCTTCTACGTGCCAGTATAAATATGTAAGAAAGCTGATTCTCCGCATTGCATTCGTCCCAGTGTTTATTTCTATGCAAATATATATTGTAGATATTTACGACAAACCGTTGTCGCGAGGATGTCAACGATGTAACTTCAAATAAATAATTAGCCAGCATGAAATGGTCTTTTCATCTTCATTTCACGGTGAAATCGGGTATAGTGTTGCTAACCGTCGTTTGCTGAGATTCATATCGCCATCATATCGAGCTTACCTACAGTTGGAATCAGTATTGTTATTTTATTCATAAGTAAGTTCTTCTTCAAATAATGTTATTAGAATTTCTTTTCATAGGATTATTATTACGCGGTAATTTTTTTCTTAGGTTATGTCAGTTTCTTGATACCTCGCGGTCTTTTACAGGTTGTACTTTAATTGATATGTTCTGCAGGATATACACGCACACGTACCATGTTTAATTTATACTGCCAAAACTACAGGTATCATTCGAAGCTCGAATGTCCGTCCGTCTGTTTATCTGTAATGTCTGCATTGTAATTCTAACCTAAGTATATACCATTTCATTTACTGCACACACGACAATGCAATTGAACAATTGAACAATTGAACAATTATTTGATATGATCATCATCATTATCAGTTGCCCTGCACGGACCGTTTTAATTGTAAATACATTTGGATGTCTTTGTGTTTCTCAAACATGACTTTATTTTGTTATTTCACTAAAATGTGATATTTCACTTAAATGTGAAATTCCTATATTGCGAACAACAACACATGTTGTCAACAAATACCAAGTTGATAAGTAACTGAAAGTGTACAAACACAGATAGAAATGCACACATTAAGTGAACAACTCCATGTTGGTTGTTTGAACAAAAACACTGTCACCAAATGCAGTAACTACATTTAGGATGGTTAAATCAATACGGTATAATACACCCCCTACGCCCCAAGCTTGGTGTAAATATATTATCCTGGTTAATGCATTTCGACACACTTTTCTGAAAATTTAGTTCTTCCTATCAATGGCCAAAATTTGTTTTGTTCTTGTATCTGATATGAAATTTGATTCCTGATAATTTATTTATAATGCCAAAATTGAGAAATACCATGTCTGTATACAAGGGAGGTATTAAACAGTTTACGTCAATACAACGTTTGCGAATTCCGCTATGAACTTAAATAACACTGTTTGCTTTTGGCGGAAATATATATCGTAAATATACCGTTACTTACGTATTCTTGTTTGTACATCGAATTGCAACAGGAATTATACAGTTCGCTAATCCGATAAATTGTTCATTGTAAATACAGTCACTATAATGCATGTCATTAAGTCAGTAGGATTGAAATCGTTGATTATTTGGTAGTATTAAATGCGTTATTTATAAAGATATTGTCTTGGAATGTATAACATCAATGAACAGTCATACTTGCTTTTTACGAATAAATTGGAGATTTAAATTTTTATATCCCGTCATTGCATTTGTTGTTTATAACGTTACTTTTTACAAATATGTCAAGTGTTTCAGAGTTGCGTTACTCTCATATTGTGTAATGTCGATTACATTGTTTACATCACTGCATTCTGAGAGACGCGATATTGTCGGCAGGATACTGAATGAAATAAAAGCAAGAACAATGGACGGATTACATTTTAAATGACCACGTGACGCAGATGAGTCTTTGTTCAAGCTTTGGCTTGAATATGATCTATCGGCAAAAAGAATTACTTTCTGAGTATTGAACTGGTATATTGCTACCTGATGAACATCTGTGGTGCGCAGTATATATTTACAAACAATTAAAAAAGTAAAGAATACCTCGGGTGAGAGTCGAACTGGTGCTTAACTTTTCAATAACACATCTAAATACAGAACGTTTAACCGACTGAGTTGTAGAGGCACTCACAGTCTAGTTCTATGTAATTTATTGCTCAGGTACACTGGGCTTGTGAATTGGCATTTACCATTTCACGCTGAGAGATGGCTTGCGTTCTCCAACATGACAAGAGAAACCCAAAGTCCATGCTGTACAATGGAATATGTGTATTTGTTACACGGATAAAAGCAATTTCATTGCTATGGCTTTTAATGTACACGCTTGAATATTCCCTTCATCGAGCCTCTTGTTTCGGACGCATGCATGAACTGGAGTGTTCAATGTGTAGCTAGCTTCTACGTGCCAGTATATATATGTAAGAAAGCTGATTCTCCGCATTGCATTCGTGCCAGTGTTTATTTCTATGCAAATATATATTGTAGATATTTACAACAAACCGTTGTCGCGAGGATGTCAACGATGTTACTTCAAATAAATAATTAGCCAGCCTGAAATGGTCTTTTCATCTTCATTTCGCGTTAAAATCGGATATAGTGTTGCTAACCGTCGTTTGCTGAGATTCATATCGCCATCATATCGAGCTTACCTACAGTTGGAATCAGTATTGTTATTTTAGTCCAGCTCCGAATACAGTATTCATTAAACGAACGGAAGACAACGTGCACACCTGTAAAAATACCTTGCTGCCATCAAAGGTAAAGCTACAGGGTGCAAAGCTGGTTATATATGCATGTATGTAGTAAGTTCTTCTTCAAATAATTTTATTAGAATTCCTTTTCATAGGATTATTATTACGCGGTAATTGTTTTTCTTAGGTTATGTCAGTTTCTTGATACCTCGCAGTTTTTTACAGGTTGTACCTGAATTGATATGTTCTGCAAGATATACACGCACACGTACCATGTTTCATTTATACTGCCAAAACTACAGGTATCATTCGAAGCTTGAATGTCCGTCCGTCTGTTTATCTGTACTGTCTGCATTGTAATTCTAACGTAAGTATATACCATTCCAGTTACTGCACACACGACAATGCAATTGAACAATTGAACCATTATTTGATATGATCATCATCATTATCGATTGCCCTGCACTGACTTTTTTAATTGTAAATACATTTGGATGCCTTTGTGTTTCTCAATCATGACTTTATTTTGTTATTTCACTAAAATGTGATATTTCACTTAAATGTGAAATTCCTATATTGCGAACAACAACACATGTTGTCAACAAATACCAAGTGGATAAGTAAATGAAAGCGTACAAACGCAGTTGGAAATGCACACATTAAGTGAACAACTCCATGTTGGTTGTTTGAACAAAAACACTGTCACCAAATATGGTAACTACATTTAGGATGGTTAAATCAATACGGTATAATACACCTCCTACGCCCCAAGCTTGGTGTAAATATATTACCCTGGTTAATGCATTTCGACACACTTTTCTGAAAATTCAGTTCTTCCTATCAATGGCCAAAATTTGGTTTGTTCTTGTATCTGATATGAAATTTGATTCCTGATAATTTATTCCTAATGCCAAAATCGAGAAATGCCATGTCTGTATACAAGGGAGGTAATAAACAGTTTACGTCAATACAACGTTTGCGAATTCCGCTATGAACTTAAATAACACTGTTTGCTTTTGGCGGAAATATATGTCGTAAATATACCGTTACTTACGTATTCTTGTTTGTACATCAAATTGCAACAGGAATTGTACAGTTCGCTAATCCGATAAATTGTTCATTGTAAATACAGTCACTTTGATGCATGTGATTAAGTCAGTAGGATTGAAATCGTTGATTATTTGGTAGTATTAATGCGTTATTTATAAAGATATTGTCTTGGAATGTATAACATCAATGAACAGTCGTACTTGCTTTTTTCGGATAAATTGGAGATTTAAATTTTTATAATCCCGTCATTGCATTTGTTGTTTATAACGTTACTTTTTACAAATATGTCAAGTGTTTCAGAGTTGCGTTACTCTCATATTGTGTAATGTCGATTACATTGTTTACATCACTGCATTCTGAGAGACGCGATATTGTCGGAAGGATACTGAATGAAATAAAAGCAAGAACAATGGACGGATTACATTTTAAATGACCACGTGACGCAGATGAGTCTTTTTTCAAGCTTTGGCTTGAATATGATCTATCGGCAAAAAGAATAACTTTCTGGGTATTGAACCGGTATATTGCTACCTGATGAACGTCTGTGGTGCGCAGTATATATTTACAAACAATTAAAAAAGCAATGAATACCTCGGGTGAGAGTCGAACTGGTGCTTAACTTTTCAATAATACATCTAAATACAGAACGTTTAACCGACTGAGTTGTAGAGGCACTCACAGTCTAGTTCTATGTAATTTATTGCTCAGGTAAACTGGGCTTGGGAATTGGCATTTACCATTTCACGCTGAGAGATGGCTTGCGTTCTCCAACATGACGAGAGAAATCCAAAGTCCATGCTGTACAATGGAATATGTGTATTTGTTACACGGATAAAAGTAATTTTATTGCTTTGGCTTTTAATTTACACGCTTGAATATTCCCTTCATCGAGCCTCTTGTTTCGAACGCATGCATGAACTGGAGTGTTCAATGTGTAGCTAGCTTCTACGTGCCAGTATAAACATGTAAGAAAGCTGATTCTCCGCATTGCATTCGTCCCAGTATTTATTTCTATGCAAATATATATTGTAGATATTTACGACAAACCGTTGTCGCGAGGATGTCAACGATGTTACTTCAAATAAATAATTAGCCGTCATGAAATAATGTTCACAGTTCGGTCTTTTCATCTTCATCTCACAGTAAAATCGTGTATAGTGTTGCTAACCGCCGTTTTCAGAGATTCCTATCCCAAATGTTACGAGCTTGATTGTCAACAGCACTTGAATATCTTTTGCGTCATTTTGGTATAGACCTATTCCGAATTCAATTTTCATTAATCAGACGAAATATAATGTGCTTCATACCGATACATATTGCGGCGACGAAAAGTTAAGCATCGGGGTATTTATCAGATTGTATAAATATTTAGCGACGGAAAATCTGTATTATTGTGCGGATAATTGTTTCTCTTCATGTGGATATAATTGCCTGGGAAAGGGCTTTACCATGGAAAATGTCAATTTGTTGAGACTTGGCATCCTAGTGGCAGCCTTAAATAAGAGGTAGTATATATCTGTATTTCTATGTATGATTGCTTACACGATGTTTTTTTTATAATGCAAAAATAATTTTGTGACTATCTGAAATATGCATCACTCGGAAATTAAATGAAATTAAATGAAAGTATCCGTCCGTCCGTCCGTCCGACCGTCGAAAGAGAAACTACATCACTACTCAGTACTCGATCAATAACACACCTCTTTACATCACCCCTACCTCGGAGTGGAACTTACATCAGACTTGACATGGACAATCACATTGGAATCATCACTGGAAAAGCCCAAAAGATACTCAGCCTCCTAAGAAGACACTTTATAACTGTAACCAAGAAGTAAAGAGTAAGGCTTTCAATTCGTTAGTTCAGCCACACCTTGAATATTCATCTTCAGTGTGCGATCCATAGCCTAATATACTCAAGACATTCAGTCACTGGAGAAAGTCCAACGCAAGGGAGCCCGATTTGTTACTGGCAATATTACTCATATTATGACAGTGTTACATCAATGCTTGACAACCTGAAATGGCAACCTGTCCAACATAGACGAAAAATCAAGAGACTAACACAATTCCATAAAGCAGTCAATAACCAGAAGACACAGTCATGCATTTATTGAGCTCCGTGCTAATTATGAATAGTACAAAAACAGTTTCCTGCACCGAACCATCAAAGACTGGAACTCCGTGCCCCCAGACCCTGGTCTGCAGACATACACAGCCTCAACAACACTGATGTTATTATTGTTTTAATTGTATATATGCCATGTAAATGGCTTTTACCACTTTGAGGACGTCACTTGCCTGCGATGCAATACGCCCTGGGCAGTAACAAAGCAGAAGAATGTCTACATGTGATATTCTTATGTGTAATTTCAACTGTAGTCTTTGCTACAGCCTTACTACATGATACTTATATTAAGTAAAGTCCGTTGTAAAAGCTCTGATCTGAGCTCATGTTTTCCATTGAAACGATCGTGCCGACTCAAAAAGTATATATCTCATTAACTATTACATGATTAAGATTCACGGTCACGTCGCAGTGTCTAAGCGTAATTTGGTGAGTCTGGCCTGTATAGCCGGCGAAATTTTGTTTTTCACGATCCCCTTTCTTTCGCCTGAACACCGTCTGATGTAAACTCAGGAAATTTTACTTGATCGAAGTTTTCTGTCGAAAAACATCGTGAAAATGGCTGTAAATGTTACGATTAATAAAGACAGACCTGCTTTAGGTAAGAACATGTCAGTTTATGGGCATATTGTTTACGGAATGACCAAAAATACACGTGCTATGATATCCATGATTTCGGCTTGTCATTAATTCGGATGTCAAATCGTAAAATGTCATTGTTGTATCAGCAAACTACTCAAACGAGTCGATATTATAGTCAACAATATCTCGAAGCTCATGTGTCAATGATGAAATGTATTCATTTATGATGGTGTTGTATTTTTTTGAGTAAACAAAGTAGATTTCTACATGTTTATAAATGATAATTCAATGTCTTAACTTGGTTTGTACTGTTTCAATTAAAACATTGATTCCAACACAAACATATTAATTATATTGCAGCTGCTATTCTGTGTGTTGAGTCTCTGAAGAATGCTGGATTGACATGGTCATTTGGAAAGATCAATGATCTCTCTTCAAATGGGTAAAACGTTTGCTGAACATGTATCTTGATAACAATGTCTATAATTTCATGACATTTAAGATGTCATTAAGTAAATAATTTTCTTTACTGATCAAGAATTTCAACTTCAGTTTGGATTCTGTCATAATTATCCTTTATTATTTAGGAGGAGTTACATAGGCCATATTGGGTAATCATAAGTCGTCCCAGTGAAACCCTCCTGGCATTGGTTTCCAGTCAACTCGTACCGTAGTCAACTCGTACGTCGGTCAACTCGTACCGTTTTTGGTCAACTCGTACCGTGGTCAGCTCGTACCGTAGTTAACTCGTACCTTCATTTTTTTAACAGTTAGTATTAACAGTTATTCATTATTATAATTAAGTGTTACTGTATTTTCCTGTATTCGGTGAACAATTTTGAACAGTATAACTATACTGGTAATGTTTGTCAGTACTTATTATGCGGCAGCTAATACCAGTTGGTCAACTCGTACCTTCGGTAAAACAAGTCATTTTTTATGCTAATTAATATCTCTTTTTATGTTAATGTATAATGTACACATTTTTTGGAACAAACGATCTTGATAACGATAAAGTATACAAATAAATGCACCAATTGATGTATTGATGAGTATCATTTTCCTAGGCTTCCTCTGGCAAAATGTTCACAATAACTGATGTCAATCCTAAATGATATCTGAAAAAAAGCACTAAAAATATGCATTAGTATACAGATTAAAGTTATATAAGGTACGAGTTGACCAAATATTAAGGTACTAGTTGACCAAAACAGGTAAAAATTGACAAAGGTACGAGTTAAATTGACAAAGGTACGAGTTAACTACGGTACGAGCTGACCACGGTACGAGTTGACCAAAAACGGTACGAGTTGACCGACGTACGAGTTGACTACGGTACGAGTTGACCGGTTACCCTGGCATTAATATATACTGATGCAAGTACCCATACTTATTTAATTTTTATAGAACTTTGTATTAAATGTTGATATTTTTTAACATTCCACTTATTAAGGAATACAATCAAGCAATGTGACAGTTATGCATATTGCATTTGAAAGTCATGTAATAAATTAATGTATATATGTACAACATGAATAATAAAAGTTAATGTATCTTTCTTTTAGATCCAGTCTTTTTACAAGCACTCCATCTATGTGCAGATACATTGGTCGCTTGTTTCCTGATGGCAAACTTTTGGGAGAATCAGTGCTAGAAAGAACTGAGGTGAGTGGTTTGTTGTCAAGGCCAGCAAAAGTACAGTCGGTATGAATATTGACGAGACAAGCAGCCAGAACTGGTTGATTGAATATTTTTGTCCAACATACACTTATAATACCTCTAATTTACCAAAAGAGCCAGTACTGTTGTATTGCTTCAGGATTTTTTTCTGCTGTTTTTATAGCCAGTATTTGGCTCTATGCCAAAAAAGTATATATTTTTCCCAATTTGAATGTAATTACCAATAAATATGAAGAAAAAGGAGTGGTACAATCTGCAGGGCTCTCGTTTGGCACAATTTGGGGCCGAATATCAGCCCCATCCCCCCCTTAAAAATAAAATAGTGTTTTTTTTCCCCTATTCCAAAAAAAATCCATAAACTGATAAATGTTAATTATTGCGCTTATAAATAGACATACTTATTCCTATTGTTTACAAACCTGTTTTCAGTCTATTTTATTGGCCTGTAGTTAGAATATATCTATTTGTAGGTTGATCACTGGTTTAGTTTTGCCTGGGGAAATCTTGGTTGTAGTTCAAGCTTCAACAATTCTGTACAATACCTTGATCGTGTACTTGGTCCTGTAACCTATCTTGTAGGCGCAAGTCTATCAGCTGCTGATTTTGCTGTCTGGGAAGTGCTCCATTGTGAGTATTATTTCCTTTTACAGACAAATGTCCCTGTTAATTCATTGCTCTCGCTGTTTTTGAGTTTTACTCTTGTTTTTCAACTGTGTATCAATTATGTATGACATTCAGTAGACATTATCAGTTTTCCTGGGCAACCAACCAGTACTTGTCTGTTCTTCCACAAGCGACTGACAATTTCCCAACAAGAAATAGAGGTAGATGACAATTGACATTGGATGTGTTATGTTCCGTCACAATGTCACTGAGAACCTACTCCTAACCAAGGCTCAAACCTATGACCTGCAGATTGGCAATTGTGTGCTCTACCAACTGAGCTAATCAGGCAGTCTTGCAGTGCTTGTGATGTAAACCATTCTTTACCAGGAGCAAAGTTATTATCTTCTTTACTTATTGTAACATTTTCGACCTTTTTGTTGGACCATATGAATGTACAAGACTAGTCGCGTGCATTTGAAATTAATTAATTATATATTTTTGCATATCGGATATTTGTTGGAAAATACTCTTAAAAACCAACAATTATGTTGTACGTCAGTTTTATGTGTATAAGGACAAACTTCATTTAGTACTGCACAGATGATCTATAAGATATTTAATCTAGGAGTTCACATGACTGTCAAGTTTTGAAAAAAAATCCATTAAGTCTCAGTGACAACTGTCAAAGAAATTCTATGAATTTTCTTTTTACAGTGAGCAGTGCATGGCACACAGTGTTAGAGAATGGTACAGCTCCAGTAAATGTCAGTAGATATTACAAGTTCCTGTCTGCACAAGATGTGTTCAAGTCAGTGCAAGAAAGTACTAAAGATGCTCTAGTTGCAGTTAAGCAGCAAGTGACAAAGTCACAATCCAAAACAACTGAGAAGAAGGAGAGTTCAGTAAGTTAACCAGAAAACATTTTAGAGATTTTCAGTCCTACTGGTATTTCTCTGATGCAGAAATTTTGAGTCCCTGACTCCCTGTTCTTTCTAGGGACTCCGATTTTCAACTTACTATGCATCCCTTGGACCCTTTTTGTCAAGGATAAACTGCATATCTTGAACCCTACGAATTTACAAATGAACCCCTAATTTATCAAACATGAGGGTCCAAGGATATCTGGTATTTTTCTGTTTTATCCTGTAACAACACCAATATTTTGTTGTTTAACTAACCTGATAACTGATATGGTAGCTAAAACTTTAATATGAACATTTTTACATGTATTTATCATATTGATGATGGAAGTTTTCTCTCAAATTGTTACTTGTTTTAGCTCAGGAGAGTGTCTGTCTGATGAATAAATTAAAGAAGACTGTTATTAACTACCTTCTATGTGCACATGTAATATGTAATTCTGAATATTAAACATTTAAAGATATATTATGCTCATTTTTTGTTCAATTTTTCACTGAAACAAACATGAAAAATATATTTCCTATACTATATAGTTAAAACATCAATAAACATGCATCAACAAAGAATACACTCTTAATGTAATGATCCGTATTTGGTGATAGCAGATGTTTGTACATCATAATTTTATTTTTTTAAATCCTTTTTTTTCATTATCAGGCTATTTTACAAATGTCTGTTAGTAATATTGTAAAACAAAGATATTTTCAATTGGTTATACATTGATGTAGCCAATTCAAACATTTTATGTTCAGATGAGTCGGATACATCTTTAACTGTTGTTGTTTCCTTTTTGTTACATGAACATCTTACTGAAAATAAGTTTGTTTATATATAGTTTTATATAATGTGCAATTTGTACCTTCAATAAATAAAGATTATTATTATTATGTAACATTCTATCTATAGTATTCTCGATCCAAAGTGCATGGTCTAATACGCTTGGTTAAGTTACGGTATCTTTGCTGAAAACAATTCAATGTCAAGATATAAAGAAAGAAAAAAAAGCATGACATATAGTAGCTGTTTATTGTATAATTTGATTTTTATGTTGGGGCATTGACCATCTTTAAAATTATTGGATATAAGAATGAATACAAGATTGAAAGATTAAATACATGTACATGTGATATTTGCAGATAAAGAAAGATGTAGGAAAGTTTGCTGATTTACCTGGAGCTGAGATGGGTAAGATGGTTGTCAGGTTTCCTCCAGAAGCTAGTGGGTAAGTACTGAACAATATTACATCTCTCCATTACCTATTAGAGTTCTCTCTAGACTCCTAGTTATGCTTTTATGGAGTTCTATTTTGCCTTGGGACTCCTGTTTCTGGAAAAAATTCTTTGAAATTGCATTGAAGGATTGCGACCTTTTCCAAAAGAATGGTTTTGGACTCCTGTTTTCAAATGCTCATGAGAACGCTGCCTACTTGGGAGTTGGGATGCCTATACACCTCAATATTCACTTACTCTTACGGATTTGATAATGTAATACTGGTTTTTATAACCATTAATCAATCAATAGCAAATTTGAATTTAGTACAAGTAGGTTGGTCACGATGGACTGAATAAGTATTTAATTCTCACTAAAATTGGAAATGTTTAGTGATGTTATTTTTTGGTGAATTTAAAGGACTCGCACAAATTCAGTCAAAGTCTATTTGAGTAAAAATCCTTCAGGGTGGGGGAAGGGTAAAACTACCTTGGTGGTAGTCCAAATCTGTTGGTGGGGATAAAAACAAATAATGTTGGTGGTCCCTTTATTTTCGACTGTTGTTTCCCGCCCTCCCCCCAGGGAGATTTTCTTGGAATAGCCCTTAGTGAAAAAAGTGATATGTTATACAAAATACTTTGTTTTATTTATCTGTTTATTTTCACTCTGTTTGATGTGTTGTTGTATTTCAGATATTTACACATTGGGCATGCGAAGGCAGCTTTGCTGAATCAGTATTACCAGCAATATTTTAAGGGGACATTAATCATGAGGTTTGATGATACAAATCCAGCCAAGGAGAATGAGGAATTTGAACAGGTATCTTTGTAATAGTTTATTTTGTTTAATCAATTCTGGCATTCTTTGCTTGATTTTAGACAAAGATCTACATTCCGCAACAAATTTCTAGATCACATACCTATTATATCAGACACTATTTGCAATTGTTCATTTTTGCTAAAATTTGCACTTAGCTTGCTAATTCATAATTTATGTGAAATTGAGTGCAAAATGAATGGAACATACAAATAATTGTCTCTCAATTTTCGAGTTTGCAAATAATAGATTATGTGGCTAAATAAAAGTCTGACAAAATGTAAGTGGTTTACAGTATGACTTAAGGGTTAAGAGCAGAATAATCTGCTCTCACTTAACATTGTGCAGCTGTGTGCTATAAAGTCTGTGTACAGGCATATAATAGAGAAACATTGCTTGCAGTCCAATATAAAACATTGGCTTATAAATGGGACTTAATGGTATGCTTAAAAATATGTATTTACTGCACGGATGGCTTATCATGGGGAGTTAAATGTAGGGGTGTAAGGATATATCGATGTATTGCACTATGCTGCCAAACTGTATTATACTGCTGTTTATGATACATTTTTACTCCTTTCTAATAGAAAGTCTCTATCTTAAATTTTTTATCTGGTTAGGAAAATCTCATATATGTTAAAAACTGAAATGAGAATGATAACTGTTAAGTTGTGGCTTATCAGTTACTAGTCATATTTAATTAAGAGTCTAGAACAGAAGTGAGATTGATACCTCCTTTGTTTCAGCTTATGCATGTTTATTTCTTTTACAACATATTTGAAGTAATTTTAGTTGCATAAATATGTACAAGTAAGAAAAACGTGTATAGTCATACCATTATGTTAATTAAACATTGTATTGTGGTACATATTGCAATACGTTGCTATTGTATTGCAGTATTTTGTGGTACATATTGCAAAATGTTGCTAGTGTATTGCAGTATATTGTGGTACATGTTGCAATACGTTGCTAGTGTATGGCAGTATATTGTGGTACATATTGCAGTACGTTGCTAGTGTATTGCAGTATATTGTGGTACATATTGCAATACGTTGCTAATGTATTGCAGTATATTGTGGTACATATTGCAGTACGTTGCTAGTGTATTGCAGTATATTGTGGTACATATTGCAATATGTTGCTAGTGTATTGCAGTATATTGTGGTACATATTGCAATACGTTGCTAGTGTATTGCAGTATATTGTGGTACATATTGCAAAATGTTGCTAGTGTATTGCAGTATATTGTGGTACATATTGCAATACGTTGCTAGTGTATTGCAATATATTGTGGTACATATTGCAATACGTTAATAATGTATTGCAGTATATTGTGGTATGCTTACGACATGTTGTGACAGCCCTAGTTTAATGTGTCTTACTTAACAAACATGACTTCAGAACTGATTGAAATATTATTGTATCTAGGTGATTCTGGATGATGTGGCCATGTTGGGTATCAAGTATGATAGATTCACTCGTACATCGGATCATTTTGATCGGCTACTTGAACTCTGTGAGAAAATGATTCGCGACAGCAAAGCATATGTTGATGACACTGATCCTGAGACTATGAAGAAAGAAAGAGAAGAGAGGAAAAACTCTAATAATAGAGATAACAGTATGTTGTTTCTTTGTCAACTGTTTATGGTTACTATGACAATTGTGAAAGTTTTCTGAGGCCTTTATTAATGGTTCCTTAACTAATTATCACTGGGGCATCTGTTTCTGGTTACTGCGAGAATTGTTACTGATTATTTAAGTGTAGATGGTCTCTAACAGTTGTTAATGATTACTGGAACAACTATATATGGTCTCTAACAGTTGTTAATGATTACTGGAACAACTATATATGGTCTGTAACAGTTGTTAATGATTACTGGAACAACTATATATGGTCTCTAACAGTTGTTAATGATTACTGGAACAACTATATATGGTCTCTAACAGTTGTTAATGATTACTGGAACAACTATATATGGTCTCTAACAGTTGTTAATGATTACTGGAACAACTATGAATGGTTACTAACAGTTGTTAAATGTATCTAGGGCAATTGTTAATGGTCATTATAGCAACAGTTAATGGTTTCTATAGCTACTATATTGGGATAAGGTTGTGTCTGTAAATGATTTACATATAAAGGTAAGATTTTTCTGCCCTTAGGCCATGCCAAATTGGAATTTTGTTAAGCGTCAACCTAAGTTCGCGAAACCTAGCTACCTATTCAAAAAAATACACAAACTCATAACGAAAACACTTATATCCTCAGATAATAAGTGATGCATAATTTTAGATATTTTAATGAAAGAAACATCATAAAAACAAAAAAAATGGTTTGTTTCTAAACTAAATCTATACATGAATAAATCTAATTTAAAACTGACTTGTTTAGACACAAATTGACTAGTTTCCGCACAATAATCACATCGTTGTTGGATCTCAACTAAAATTGCCGTTGTCATATTATGGACATCGAAAATATTTTAGAATTTTTAGCTTAGAAAAAATGATGTTTTTTTTGGCTTGAGGAGCGCAAAACCTAGGCGCACACAGATGCTTAACAAAATTCCAATTTGGCATGGCCTTATTGTAAGCATACATGTCCATTTAATACGTTTGAAAATGTTAGTATGCTTTTGTATGTTCAGACATTTTTATTGTAACTTTTTGCAGATGTTTCGAAGAATCTTAAAATGTGGGATGAGATGAAGAAAGGTTCAGAGTCTGGTAAGAAATGTTGTGTTAGAGCAAAAATAGATATGAGCTCTGATAACGGCTGTATGCGAGATCCAACCATGTATCGGTGTAAGGCTGAAACTCATTTAAGGACTGGAAACAAGTACAAGTAAGTGAGTTGAGGAGTTGTGTCCCCTACCTATGCCTGGAGAGCTTTTTTCAGCAGTTTCATGTTTGTGCTTCAGTCATATTACCCATAGTAATGTATCTTTTTTCCCATTTGCTACAAAGAATGGCATTCAAAATGTCATTTTGAATAGAGCTGTATTAAATTGGCCAAAACATCGTTCTGAAAAAAAATTAAATAAAAAGCCTACAAACAACTGAAATGATTACCAAAATATGCATGTATGTATTCAGTTGCAGATTCCTACTTTTGCACAGTTGCATTATTGTTTTATTGAAATATTAATTTAGATAGTGTTTAAGTGTTAGTTTTCATTATTTATGTTTACTGTGTTATAAACATTGTTCAACATGTCATTATGTGGTGATTTTTAGCAAGAAATGTGATTTTAATCCTTGTCTTTTGATCATACTTGCAGAGTTTATCCAACATATGACTTTGCTTGTCCGATAGTTGATAGTGTAGAGGGGGTAACCCACGCAATGAGAACCACAGAATATCTAGACAGAGATCATCAGTATACCTGGTTCCTGGAGGCCTTAGGTAAATATATCAGACCTATGTCTGTTTGTTGTTGTTGTTATTGTTTCCATAACCAGGTGGAGCATTTAGGATCCATGAATGTCCGTCGTCGTGCGTCAACATTTTCTTTAAACAACATTTCCTCCTATACCACTAAATGGATTTTGTCCAAATTTCACAGGAATGATCCTTTGGTGGTCCTCTTTCGAAGTTATATAAATTGTTCCGGTATGTTGCATAAGTAGGTCACAGGAGCTAAAAATAGATTTTAAAGGTGTAAACTTTGAAAATCTTCTTGTCCCAAACCATAGGGTCTAGAGCTTTGATATTTGGTGTGTAGCATTGTCTAGTGGTCCTCTTTCAAGATTGCATAAATTATTAATTTCTTTCAAAAAACATGGCCCCCATGTCCTGAAATGACAAACTGTCCGTTAATCGCACCAGACGTAGGTCACAAAATGACAGCGATGCACTGATCTGGGCATATATATGCTGTACGTTGTTTAGAGACTGTTACTGATCTGAGGAAGTGATGAAATATCAGTTTATGGTAATAGCATTAACAAATAACGGTCAGAATGTGTTTATGCCCCCACTCACAAAATCTTGTGTAACTCATACCTCCAAATATATATGAGCCAGAGTCATAAAACTTTACAGGAATGTTCACCAGCATGTGAAGTTGTGCACCTCGGGTTTCATGTTTGGCTGTGCCCAGTAAGCGCAAAGTTATGGCCCTTGACTTAGTTAAAATATAGCCTAAAGAGTATGCAATCTTGTGTCATCCAATTCTCCAAAAGTATATGGGCCAGAGTCATAAAACTTTACATGAATGTTCACCAGCCTATGTAGTAGTGCACCTGGGGTTTCATGTTTGGCTGTACCCAGTAAGTGCAAAGTTATGGCCCTTGACTTATCACCATAATCAGCACAGATGTTCACTTGGTAATTTTGATACCCATTCACAAACTACGAGCAGAATAATAGCATTTGTGTTTGTGACAAAGGCTGCAAGGGGGGGGGGGGGGGCGGCATCTGTGTCCTATAGAGACATTTCTAGTTGATTTTTTTCTTTGATGAAGATTCGACTATGGCATTTAAGAGCATACAATAACCTTCTTACGATGTTTTCATTACAAGAAATCGTCGAAATTCTAGAAAATGTTCTCTTTGTCCACATATTATAGATAATTATCTTCGCATCTAACTCGAAATTTGATAATCGTCCGGGTCGCAAAAACTGGTTACAAAATGGCTCAACATGTTGCTTTCACTCCCTCTGTCCTTTACCGCAGTAATTAACATTAAAAACTAAAAACTCGCCAAGCTTCTACACCTAATATGTATCCCCACTTCGGATATTATAGCTACAGGGAGTGGAGGATTGACTTGATTCTGGACTGTTCATTTTCTTTTAGGCTACCTCTGATTTATAAGAATGTAGTAGATCTTTAAAATAAGGCAAGCAAAATGAGAGATGAATATTCCCACATTGTAACATGATTGTACACTAAGAAAGGAAAGGGCATGGAATAACTAATGAAAGTTGACAGTAAGTTGTCTGCCAATACCGGAATAACGTTGGTTTTTTACATCAGAAGCAACTGTATATTACAGCAAAAGCTTCAAGGAAACCATTCCAAAATGATGCAAAAATGCCCAAAATGCATTTTCTTCAGGGGACTTTGTCCCTGGTCCCCCACATATGCGGCCCCTTTGACCCCCAGCAAATTTTTCCTCTTTTTTCACACTTCACTGTTGGTATCCCAGAAGGAACTGTCCCAAAAAACTAAAAATATTTCAACACATTTTGGTTAATTCCGAATATTTATTTCATCACTTTGTCACCTGAAAAAGTGCAGCAAAATGTTTATGGAGTAATACTTGTAGGGAATCTGAAGGGGGGAATAAAACAAAATTGTACACATTATTAATAACTAAAACAGAATTTTGTAAAACAATTTTGTTTGTTAATGATGCATCAAATATTGAACATGTAAGAATTGCACATTATACAGTAATGATTAATTATAGCCAAGTCTTCATTTGCTGTTGGAAAAAATGCCATAAACAGCTTTTGTATATAAAATATTTAAGATCAAAAGACATTCTACATCTACCATGCCCTTGAAGTTGTTCACAATTTCAAGGAATTCAAAGAAAATGGGGAAAAAATATTGCTTATAAAAAAAAAAAATGAGTGACCAAAGTGGGGCTTAAACTCCTGGCTGTGAGATTATGGTCTTGTGCTCTACTGACTGAGATGTAATAGAGGATAAATAAATATTGTTCACTTTTCCTTTATGGTTAATTTAATTTGTGTCATACAGAACAATTGTGGCGGAATGGTTTTTTTTCATGCCAACGGATTTTAAATGGTTTTACCATAAATGATGAATTTAAATCAAAGAAAAACCAACAGCTATTTGTTGGTACAACTGTCTTAATCATCACATGATAATTCACGTTTTGATATCTACTGATCAGTCTGTCATCATGTTTGTCAATTGTTGACAACCTGGCAGAATATGTTCATAGTGTGTTATCTTGTTTCCATTGTTTGAACAGTTGTATACAAAGTAAGAATCTGGCAGCATTATTTCTGAAACAATTTTGGAGTGACCTTATGTAACATTGACATGCTAGTGGTTGGCAGTTTTCTTGTTCAAATAATTGTCCAAGTAAGTTAAGTGATGTATTTATGTGACGAAGAATATGTCGATTCTTATAACACAGTGCAAGTTTATATAGAGCTTCTTGTTGTTTAGTCCTTCTCTGTAGTTGTCCATATGTCTTGTATTGTAGAAAGTACAAATAAGAGACAGGCTCTACAGTTATGAAATCCGTCAATATAGTTTCTTCAAGTGTTCCCATTTTTCTGTCTTCCTTAATGTAAGATTTCAATATTTCATATCTAAGTTCATGTGGAACACAGTTAATTTCACAGTGTAGAAATATAGGATTTAATAATAGATGGGACTTTATTGCTGCCTCATCGTAGTCATCACATTTACATGCAGAACCATCATTGCATTTACATGCAGAACCATCATTGCATTTACATGTAGTTTCAGGTAGTGGTAGTTCAGAATGTTTCTGGCTGATTCTTAATTCACGCTCTGCTCTCTCCATGTCTCCTGTACAGTATAATACAGAGGCAAGTTTCAGTCTACCTGATAATGCATCAGATTCTTTCCCTGCTTCCAGATAGGTGAAAGCTTGATCTGAAATAGCTGTGTTAGAGTCTATATTTAAGCTAGCTATCACTGAACCCAAGGTAGAACTCAAGAATGGTATCAGAAGTTCACTAGCAGTTTGTAAGTTGTAGTCTCTTCTGTGTCTTTCCAGGTTTTTTAATTCTAGAAACAAATGAGGCAGTGCATTTTCTATACTTTCATGTTTTATTTTTTCTAGACCATACGGTAGGTATGTAGTCAACATACCGACTGTACGAAGCACAAATTCTCTTGAAATCTTATGAGAAATGTCTGTAGCAGATGCAATGTCTGGACAGGGTGATATCATGTTTAACTTCATCTTCAGTCTTCTACCTAGATCATCAATCTGTATCTCATATAAAAACTGTTCATCTTTTTCCATCAGATTGTTAATGATATCCTGTATTTCTCCCCTCTGTTTGTCTGTCATACGTTCAGCCAGTAAGTTATTTTCTGGTATCATCAAATGTGGACAATTTCTTTGCACAACACATTCCTTTAACATAAACAAACATAAGTGGAAGTATGAGAGTAAATTTCCTGTATGCCAGTCATGTGATGAGTTACCTATACAGTACAATAACACATTTTTACACATGAAACTTGACAGTACATCTTCAACATGTGGATCTATGTGAGTTTTAAGGATCATTTTCATTAAGACATAACATCTTAGCTGAGTAATATTCAGACTGAACATCAGATATCTCTCTTGCAGACTTGTGGATATTCTCCACTCTAGTGTTGGTACATAAGACACCTTACCACCAACAGGTACCACAAAACAACCAGAATGTCTACATTTTTCCAGGTCTTCTTCAGTTGGCCATTTACATCCTCTCTGTTTCTGTAACCATGATGTAACTTGATGTGGTGATGATTTACAATAGAAAGTTGAAACTATATCAGTACCACCTGGTATGCCATGCATTGTAAATGCTGGACCATGTAATTTTTCTTGTAAAATGTTACACTGAGGACTGTCAGGATATGTAGGTTTTAAAAAAATATTCTTGAGTAGTAATCTCCCTTCACTATCAGTGACACAATTCTTCATCATCGGACGGTCTATACAATTGACATTTCCAGGTAGAGGTAAGTCAGGTTTGATACACTGTAGATAACAGTATCCAGGTGATATGTTCTCGTTTTGTATCATCAACCAATTAACAACCTCGGGTTTCCTCTCGCTCATATTTTGTATAACAAAAGTGTCACACTTACTTAATATATCCAGGTCTGAATTAAGTCCCAGTGTTGTTGAACCTTCAATTTTACTGCCAAATATAAAATATGTCATTTTCTCCTGATTTAATATGATTGTATTGATATTCTGAAACAACAGCATTGTTCTCTGTCTTTTCATCACTTGTCTTTCATTCACTCCAATATCATCCATCACTTCAGACAGTCTCTCTGATACGTCGTTCATATAGTCAGGTGATCTAGACATCTTGCAATGGTATATTCTAATGGCAAATCATATTTTATTCAGACTCTATCATTATTAATGCTCTTCTTTTCATCACTTGTTTTTCTGGCACTCCAATATCATCCATCACTTCAGACAGTCTCTCTGATACTCTGTATATAAAGTCAGGTGATCTAGACATCCTGAAATTATATTTAATACATTCTGTTGTCATATGGCAAATTGTATTTGATGTTATATTCTACTTAATTTTGAAATACATGAAACAATTCATTAGATACAGTGTATGCAAGAGGTGTAATGATTGATGAGTAGAGTGCCTGACTCCTGGTCCAAAGGCTCCAAGTTTGACTCCCACCTTGGCATGGTTGAGCTGCAAACTTTGTAGTATGTTAATTAGGCCGGAATACTGATCAGAAATCCAGGAAGCAGTCAATGAGAGTGATTAACATATCTGTAAACAGGAATGTAAAGTAAATATGTATGTTCAACTCAACATGTTTAAACTGGTGTGTTTTAAAAGTACACTTGTATATTGAAGATGAAAACTTAGTTACCTTTTTAACAATCCATAAAACATCTGAATAAAATTTTTGACTTTATAGTGAAATTTAGCTGCAGTAAATCCAAACAGAAAGTACATTCAAACAATATTAGGTAGCTACAACTTTATCGAAGATCAATACCACGGATCTATAAACCAGTTTATAAACTGGTGTCAATACGAAGAATATTGATTGAACCAGTTTTAATCAGGTCTTTTGTGTGAATTTCTATTAACCATAAAAATAGTAACATTCTACCTGATTCAACCTTGACTTACATGAATACACAATGAAAACGTTTGGTGTTGGAAAATTTAGGGGAAGTTTGTGAATATTTGTTTGTAAACTAAGGGAGACAATTCAAATGTACTATACTTATAAGTAGCTTCCCTTGATCTAAGATTTTAACATATTTGGCTGTCTGCTTGAATAGTACTGAGTTAATACTGGTATATATTAGTTATCAGTTTATGCTCCCCATAATTTATTTAAAATTGTGATTAACAGGTAACTGAGGGTTCAAGTATTGAAACAAACTAATTGTCAACTTATATTAGCAATTCCAGACTTAATTATAACATAATTGTATGTATATATTATATTATGTTTACAAGATAGATATATGTGAAAAACATAAATATAATGGCTGTGTGAAAGTGGAACACGCTTATAACGAATTTCAGGTGACCTGTGAAGTTTGGTCAAAGTCCATAGAGTGGTTTAGGAGGAGATGTTGTTAATAGTTTCCCACTATAGGGAACACGGCCCTGCCCCTGGCAGCCATGTTTTTGACAGAACTTGATAATTTATGAAATCTTGTAAGGGGACCAGTAGACAATACTACACACTACATATCAAACCTCTAGACATCTTCGTTATATCCAAACTTTGTTATATATATACACTCACCCAAAGTTCTAACGCATCATGTTTAAATTTGATATAACTCTTAATTCTGTACTAAATGTTATGACAATTCAGATTTCTGATCATATAGCATTATTTTTTAAAAACCTTTCGCAAAATTTTGGTATTTTAACTTCCTTTTCTAATTGTGTTGTTGTGTATAACAGTGGTTAAAAAAAGATTATGTTTTTAGTGAAAATGGTCCAAAAGAAATATGGGAGGGCTATTTGTTCACTTAAATGATGAAAAATAGTATGCCCTTTAACAAATGTGGCTAAAATTGCATTTCCTGTAGGACTATAAGTAAAATATTTTGTACTCCTAAAGATAATTAATTGAATCTAACAACAACGTTATTTATGTGAGCTTGTTACACGAGATTTCCATGTGAATCCAAGTTAAAATTGCAAATTTAAAAGACCAGAAGTGGAACTAAAAGTGTCTGCTCCCTTTGTCTCGACACCAGTTAAGGGGACTCGTGTAATGCTGCAAATAGGCAGAAAATCATAAGCCACAGGTGCCTAGCACACACTCAGTAATTCATTACATAGATCACATTTCTTTGTTTTTTTAGCATACAAAATTGAACTTCTGTTTATTCATTTTTTTGTTACAGGATTACGTAAACCATACATCTATTCCTATAGTAGACTGAATCTACAGAATACAGTTCTATCTAAGAGAAAACTGACATGGTTTGTTAATGAAGGCCTAGTGGACGGATGGTAATGTTTATATTAGTTTACATTCTTTGATTAGCGATGTTTTACATTCTATGTTTGCAACAGATCACACGGGTTCGATTCCCGGTCGCGGCAGGTCATACCCTTCCATGAAAATTTGACAAAAATGTCGATTTTCCTCCACATGTGTAGAAGTTGCTGGCTCCTTGTGGAAGGGTAAGTTGGTACTGGTTAGAATTCAGTCCAGGAAATACTGGTTAGGTGAACCGGCCGCCGTATATAACTGAAATATCTTTGAGAAACGGCATTAAACCCGATGAAACAAACAAACAGATCACACTTAACATACTTAAAAATATTAAAGATCCTATGAGATTTTCATGATAACTATGCTGAATCAGAAAAGAAAGTGTGTGCGACGTGTTTCACTGCTACGCTGTAAACAATTACGGTAAATTATATTGGTCAATATACCCATCAAGTTGCAATACAGATAACAAAATATATACCATCAGATAGAAATTAAAATTATCTTTCAGTTGGTACCAAATAGGTTCATGTTTAGCCCCCGTGGTATCGAAAAATGTCCATATTATCCCATGTGCACTTTCTTTTTTGACTCAGCATAGTTTAAGCTAATTTATTTTTCATCAGTTGTGAAACACTTTACATATGCTTATATTAATTGCTGTTGATGATTGCTTCCTGTGTTACTAACAAGTACTTGCACATTTTCATGGATTGTGCAGACCTTAGAAGACTCTTGCCCTTACCAGGATTTGAACTCACAACCTTTGGATCAGCAGTCTTGCATTCTCTACCTAATCCTCCATGCTTCATATTGCTTCAGACAGATCATTTGATTTTTGTTGATATGAAAAGTTATTGTACCCTTGCTTCACAATGTGAAACTGGGGCTATATATGAATTACGCATGTTGTCATGTCACATTGCTGTCCATGAAACATTGCACTAATTATTTCTACCATGCCTGGTTGTGCATATGTTCAGCATATTCCAGTTGGATGATTATTGACTGCCCTTTAATGACAGAAAAGGGATAGAAATTTAATTGTCTTGACTGGCGGCCATATTTTTTTTCAGAAATAGGTTTGACAACGCGGTATTGCAGTGGTATTAATCACCTTTAGTAATAGCTCTAGTTGTATTTTGTATTATTTTTCATATATAAATAGGGATGATCCAAGATTTCCAACTGTGAGAGGTGTGCTTAGAAGAGGTATGACCGTTGAAGGTCTCAAACAGTTTATCGTTGCTCAGGTGAGTTGTTTATAAAACTGGTAAACCTCTCTTGGCTTAAATGCATGTATGATGTATATGGTAAAAAAAATTATTGTCAAGAAGATGTTCTGTTTTTATTATATATAAATTTTATTATTTGATATATTGAGTAACGTCGCTGTGTAAGTTTCATTCAATGCCTCATAATGTGTTTTACATTCAGTATTTCGAAATCTAATCTGTCATATTTTATATTTTCAGGGATCATCTAAGGCGGTCAATATGATGGAGTGGGACAAGATTTGGTCTGTAAATAAAAAGGTGGGTGCTCAGTGTGTTGAACAATGTTTTTAAGTGTAATCAAACTATTGCTCAGTCGGTGAAATGCATTTGAAGATCTTTCTTGCTAAATTCTTGCCATTGTGGGAGACAATTTCTGTAGATAGGTTATATTACATTGAAACATCAATAATAAGACCACTCTTGGGACTCTTGAAAACTGGTCTTCTTATTGAGGAGGCTTTAATATTGAGACTGAATAAAGAGCGAAACAGTGAAAATGGGCTTGAAATGTGTGGTCTTAATTTTGAGGTGGTCTTATTATAAAGATGGTCTTTCAGCAGGTTTTACTGTAGTTGTTTTTTTTATCGATATATTAACTATTTTACTGGCTGTGTGTGATAATTCTCATGTTAAATGTTTTTAAATATTTTGCTGTAAATATTACGTCGGTTTATATTAACATCTCGGAGATAAATAATATTATGCTTTTTACAGGTTATCGATCCAGTTGTACCAAGATATACCGCTTTACTGAAGAATGAGGCTGTTGTGGTCAATGTGAAGGGAGCTAGTGAGGGATCTAAAGACGTTGCTAAACATCCTAAGGTACTTCTTTAAATATATTTCTCATTATGTTAATATATAACTGGAACTTTTTATTCCTCTGCCATTCAAATAATAGTGAAGGGGCATTAAGTGTTACCCCTGTCCATCCATGTGTCCGTCAGTGCAAACAATTAGTTTCTGATCAATAACCCTTGAAAGTATGCATGAATTCAATTCATGTTGGGCACATGAGCATACAATTATAAAATGTAGGTCAATTTCGGTTACAATCTACCAATATTTGGAGGAGTCGTGGCCCTTTTTAGAAGTAAAAAGTTGGTTTCTGATCAATGACACTTGAGAAAACCATAGAGCGGGGCATCTGTGTCCTTATGGACATATCTAGTCTTAGATCTGCATTGGCTGTAAAAGAGTCATGTTTCTTTTTTGTCAATCATGTTATCCTCTAATGTTTATTTTCTTGAAATTTGAAGGTGAAAAGTAGAATTATGAGACAAATTTACATAATCAACATTTGTCTTTTTTTTACCTTTAAGTCAATTATGACAAATACATTATCTGAATAATGTCTTCATATGTTTAAAGACCCCAACCAATCTTATAAGAATTTATTTTTTTGTGAGGGGGACTGAATTTGACATGGGGAAAAAAACATTACATTTTAGTTAGGGAATGGTCCCATGATAGATCCAAAAAGGCAAAAGGATAGCTCTGCTTACCTAAGAGACTTAATATTTTGGGTAACCTGTGAGCATTACTGCATCTTGTTATTTGATTGTTTTTCAGAATGAGGAAGCAGGAATGAAGACAATTTACTACTCCTCAAAATTATACATCGATGGAGCTGATGCAGCTGTCATTCATGAGGGAGAAATTGTCACATTTATCAACTGGGGAAATCTCCGAATTGTCAAAATTAACAAGTAATAAATTAAAAAATATTTTTCCTGAAAATGCTATTGCGCAATGTTACAGCATTCAATAGCTGGAATCATTCATTTTTGTCTGATTAATAATTGTAGCTATATTTCTCAGAATGCATTACGTATGGGTAACTGTATGACATAAGGTTAGTACAATAGCATGTCAGAATTAAATGAAAGTTAGTTCAAATCTTATTCTAACATTTTCAATTGTTTTCTGTACTTCCATTAATTAAAGTTTTTGCTAAAATGTACAAATAATATATTCCTCCTATTTTTATAGTTTTCAAGAAAAAAATAAAATAAACTAAATCACAAAAAGTCATTATTTCTTATGGAATTAATGTTTCATGTTATTAATTAATAGTTAAATTTGATGTTTGTGTAGGTCTGGTGACAAGATAACTTCTGTAGATGCCGAACTGAATCTTGAGAATACTGTAAGTAATATTTGGTAATTTATTGAACATTATCTTTTTTGTTGCTGTAAGGCGTAAAAAAAATATGTTGTTTCAGGTGTCCCGACCTACCCTATTTTTATGCCCCGACCATAGAACATTTTTTTCCTTTTGGTAAAATTTCTTTGTGTGAATTTTTCATTAGGTTCATATTTCTGCCCATTTATTAAGACGCTGTACAAGTGTTCCAGTTATAAAGCATTATATTCACCTTGATTAAACATTGTCCCTGTTAAAAATGAAAGGGGATTCGTGTTTTAAGATATATTCATTTAAATCTATGTAAAAATTGCTTTGTTTGAAAATTAAAAAAATCTCCGAAATAAAATAATTTTTCAACCTACCTACCCTATTTTATTTCAGCATGAAACCTGAAACAAACATTTATTTAGGCCTAATGTGTTTCAATGTAATACCAGCTGTCTTTAGTTAAATAGTTGGAATAATCAGACTTTTTAAAATTCTGAATGAATGAATCCTTAGTCACCAATGTCATAAACTCACTTTGACTAACATAACTACCCATCTATGTTTTGCTGAGTAGGCTTATTCCAAACCAAAAGATAAGGATGGCCTTATTTGAATGATTAGTTTTCTATAATTCAAAATATAAGCTCTGGAGTTGAGATCTTTTGTGATATTTGAGCCTTGCTGCAATGAATATAGGACCACAATGGAAATAAGAGTCTATTCTTGTTTGTGCTATCCTAGGTGTTGGTGTATATGGCATGGATATTATTTTAATATTATTGCATGTCTTAATCATCCATGTACTCAACTACCAAAATAAATATACATTATGTATAACCCTTGTATATATTTATTTATAAATTGTTACAGGACTACAAGAAAACCCAGAAGATAACGTGGTTAGGAGAGGCGAAGGCTGGACCATTTACACCCACAGTCTGTGTACATTTTGATCATATTATCAGTAAAGGTGTTCTTGCAAAGGATGAAGACTTCAAGGCTTATGTTAACCGGGACTCAAAGGTGAGCTAATTGATGAGGGTAACTGTGTAATGGCATTTCTGGTGCTAGCTTGTATGTTTCATGTTATTTTGCATATTTGTGTAAAGAAGTGAATTTAAAGGTGCTACCTGTACAATTGTTTGCTAGTGAATACACATGATCAGGGATTTCCCTGACGCATAAATCTTGAGCCCCTGACTCCCTTTTCTTTATAGGGACCTAGGACCCCTAAAATAAACCTTTGTCAAGTATAAACTGCATATCTGGGACCCTGCAAATTTACTTAGGACCCCCAATTTGTCAAACACAAGGGTCCAAGGACCCCTAGCTGAAAAACCGTAGGGAAAACCCTGCATGATTGTCTGAGAAATTATTTTTATTCCCTTTTAAGTGTTAAAATGTTAAAATCTTATCTAATATATTATGTTCAAGTTTCCAAAACAAACATGCCCTCTAACTCCTAACCAGCACAGTGAATCCACATTTAACTTATCATTCTTAAGGCTGGATTGTGTATTTCTTTATAATTTGAGGATTTAATATTGATATTGTTATTGAAGAGTAGTTGTTTCTCTAGAGAGGTTAAATTGAAAGTTAATTCTTACTACAGGATATATTAATACTGTTGTTGAAGAGAGGTTGATTCTCTAGAGAGAGTCTCTGTGAAGAGTTTGCTATGTATTGTTGAGAATTGTTTGCTATTCCCGAACTAGGAGCTATGTCAGTAAATGATATTTATAGTCATAGATTTGTTGTATATCAGAAATTCACAAGAGTTGAATTAATTACAATAATTAAAAGTGTGTAAAATGTATAGTTCTATTTTTTCTGACTTTTAGGCTGAGTTGTCTATGATTGGTGATCCTTACTTGAGTTCATTGAAGAAAGGGGAGATAATTCAGTTACAGAGACGTGGATACTACATATGTGATCAGCCCTACCTGCCTGTTAGGTTAGTATGTTTAGGAGTTGTAAAGAATGCGTTTTCATACCATGTTAGCTAAGCTTGTTTGTGATGAAAGCCCTAAGCTCATTAGAATCATTATTGAGTCTGCCTCAAGGGGAAACCAGAAAATGATATATTCTAATTTATTCTAATTATAATTTTAGCTACATTCATTGTGAAACAAGTTCATACAACTTCAATTAATTTGTCTCAGTGACTGCTTCTTGGGTTATGAACCAATGCTTATGCCAAATTCTAGGATAGTGATGTTTCAGTTCATACTCGCCAAAGGTGGGTTTCAAACTCCTGACCCTTAAATCAGGAATCAGGCGCTCCACTTGCCCATGAACACAAATTGTGAAAACTGGAGAAGAAACTCCCCCATGCTGGTATTTGGAACCCCACCCCCTGATCTAGAGTTAGCACCCAAACCCACTTCTGCTCCTTTAAGATATATTTCAACTTTTTATATTATGTTGAAACATTGATATAGATTTTTCCACAGCCCCTACATCTATTAGTTTAAACTTATTCATTTCATTTCAATTGTGAAGCAAGTTCATACAACTTATACTACCAATCTCAATCATTTAAGGATAGTGAAATTCGTGATCAAACTCCGCTCATTGCGGGTCTTAAACTCGTGACCTTTGGACTAGGAGTCGGGCAATCTACCCCTCAACCACTGCACCTGTTATAACTCTTCTGAACTAAGTTTTCTATTTCTGTTTTACAGTCCCTACACTGGCAAGGAAAGTCCATGTGTACTTTTCCTAATCCCCGATGGCCATACCAAAGAAATGCCAACATCTGGCTCCAAACATAAGGAAGAAGCCAGCAAGAAGGAGGTAAACAGTTGATTTCAGATTTCAATATTAATGCTTCCAGTAGATATTTATTGATGGCAAATAATCGCTGGAGGGGATAGTGTATATGTATAAACAGAAGAAACCTAAAAAACATAGTTGTGCAAGCTAGGGTTTAAAGACTGCAAGTATAGCCTTAAACCGCAAGCTAAGGATTAAAACCTGCACTGAAGGCTGAACTTACAGTCTATCTAGTAACTGAATTACACAGATTCACGCCTACAATATGGTACAGACTTCTGAAAATTCACCGAAAAAAGTCAATGTGTATCATTTAGTTCCTACTTGAATTTTGATCAGACAGAATGAATGTTTATCAGATAATTGTATGCACCCCTTAGAAGAAGAGAGGGCATATTGGTTTGCTCATGTTGGTTGGTCGGTCCGTAACATTTTCGTTTCCGATCAATAACTCGAGAACCCCTTGACCTATCATCATCAAACATGGATCACAAATTTATCTCGGGTAGCAGAGGAACCCTATTGATTTTGGGGTCACTAGGTCAAGGTCACAGGGGGGCATAATGTTTTTCAAACATCTCTTGTTATGCATGTTTCTTGGTTCTTGTGATTGATTGTTATCTTTGTACCTACTGTGTTATATTATAGAAAGCTCAAAGTAAGAAAGGCAAATCTGCAGAGAAATCCCCTCAAGATGAGTTACCTCCCTCTCAACCAGGATCTGCTAATGCTGGTGATCTGGATGAAAAGATCAATAACCAAGGCAACGAAGTTAGGAAATTGAAAGAGGCAAAGGCCTCTAAGGTAATGGGTTATAAGTTTTACCATTACTTAAAATTAATGTTCACTAATTAGAATCATAATTATAAGAAATAGCTATGTGAGTAGACATATTTAGAATGTCTTGTTTATTTGTAGATAACTAGAAGATTTTCTTACTTGTATTTTCCTACTTAATTCATTGTTTGTGTTTTATGTTTCTATTTTTAGACTGAGATTGATGGAGCAGTTAAAGTCTTACTACAACTGAAGGCTGAATACAAAGCTGCTACTGGTAAAGATTGGAAACCTGGTCAAGGCGGAGCTCCTGCCAAAAAGGCGGAGTCAGGATCTGCAAATGCTGATGCTCTGGATGAAAAAACTAGTAACCAAGGCAACACAGTTAGACAATTGAAAGAAGCGAAAGCACCCAAGGTAATTGGTTATATATTTTACCGTTACTTAAAAATTAATGTTTTCTAATTAGAATCATAATTATGAGAAATAGTTGTGTGAGTAGAGATATTTAAAATGTTTTTGTTTTTTTTGATAAGTAGTAAAAAATTCTGACTTGTATTCTTATTCGTACTTCATTCATTGTGGGTGCTTTTTTTCAATTTTAGACTGAGATTGATGCAGCAGTTAAAGTCTTACTACAACTGAAGGGTGAATACAAAGCTGCTACTGGTAAAGATTGGAAACCTGGTCAAGGCGGAGCTCCTGCCAAAAAGGCGGAGTCAGGGTCTGCAAATGCTGATGCTCTGGATGAAAAAACTAGTAACCAAGGCAACACAGTTAGACAATTGAAAGAAGCGAAAGCACCCAAGGTAATTGGTTATATATTTTATCGTTACTTGAAAATAAATGTTTTCTTATTAGAATCATAAATATGAGAAATAGTTGTGTGAGTAGAGATATATAGAATGTTGTTTTTTGATAAATAGAAAAAAATTCTTATTTGTATTCTTATTCGTACTTCATTCATTGTGGGTGCTTTTTAACCAGGTTTTTGAAAAAAACCAGGTGATTAGAATGGTGATGTCGTTGGGCGGGCGGGCGGGTGGGCGGGCGGGCGGGCGTCAAACTGGGTGGTTTCCGGCGAATAACTTGAGTTCTGTTGATCATATTGTAACCAAACTTGGTGTACAGTAAGAACATATGGAGAGCTCGCTTGGGATTGCTTTTGGGTTCGATCCGACAAAGGTCAAGGTCACTGTTACTAAAAATAGAAATTTGGTTTCCGGCAAATTACTTGAGTTACATTGATCATATTGACATCAAACTTGGTGTACAGTAAGAACATGTGGAGAGCTCGCTTGGTATTGCTTTTGGGTTCGATCCGACAAAGGTCAAGGTCACTGTTACTAAAAATAGAAATTTGGTTTCCGGCGAATAACTTGAGTTACATTGATCATATTGACATTAAACTTGGTGTACAGTAAGAACATGTGGAGAGCTCGCTTGGGATTGCTTTTGGGTTCGGTCCGACAAAGGTCAAGGTCACCATTACTAAAAATAGAAATTTGGTTTCCGGCGAATAACTTTAGTTACATTGATCATATTGACATCAAACTTGGTGTATAGTAAGAACATGTGGAGAGCTCGCTTGGGATTGCTTTTGGGTTCGGTCCGACAAAGGTCAAGGTCACCATTACTTAAAATAGAAATTTGGTTTCCGGCGAATAACTTTAGTTATATTGATCATATTGACATCAAACTTGGTGTACAGTAAAAACATGTGGAGAGCTCGCTTGGGATTGCTTTTGGGTTTGGTCCGACAAAGGTCAAGGTCACCATAACTTAAAATAGAAATTTGGTTTCCGGCGAATAACTTTAGTTACATTGATCATATTGACATCAAACTTGGTGTACAGTAAGAACATGTGGAGAGCTCGCTTGGGATTGCTTTTGGGTTCGGTCCGACAAAGGTCAAGGTCACCATTACTTAAAATAGAAATTTGGTTTCCGGCGAATAACTTTAGTTATATTGATCATATTGACATCAAACTTGGTGTATAGTAAGAACATGTGGAGAGCTCGCTTGGGATTGCTTTTGGGTTCTGTCCGACAAAGGTCAAGGTCACCATTACTTAAAATAGAAATTTGGTTTTCAGCGAATAACTTTAGTTATATTGATCATATTGACATCAAACTTGGTGTATAGTAAGAACATGTGAAGATCTCGCTTGGGATTGCTTTTTGGTTCGTTCCGTCCAAGGTCACTTAAAATTTAAAATTCAGTTTCCACTTAATATCTTCGCTATTCGTGGGTGTATTGACATCAAACTTGTTGTATAGTTGATTCATATATATATAATATATCTAAGTGGGAGTGTTTGTATGCATGTATCACCTCTGGCACCTTTGCAGCATTGATGATCATCATGTATTCATTATACAAATAGAGCCTTGGTTACAAATAATTAGGTTTAAAACCTGGTTTGTGGGCATTGCCCATTTCTTGTTTTCTATTTTTAGGCTGAGATTGATGCAGCAGTTAAAGTCTTACTACAACTGAAGGGCGAATACAAAGCTGCTACTGGTAAAGATTGGAAACCTGGTCAAGGCGGAGCTCCTGCCAAAAAGGCGGAGTCAGGGTCTGCAAATGCTGATGCTCTGAATGAAAAAATTAATAACCAAGGCAACACAGTTAGACAATTGAAAGAAGCGAAAGCCCCAAAGGTAATTTGTTATAAATTTTACCGTTACTTAAAAATTAATGTTTTCTAATTAGAATCATAAATATGAGAAATAGTTGTGTGAGTAGAGATATTTAGATTGTTTTGGGGTTTTTTGATAAGTAGAAAATATGTCTGACTTGTATTCTTATTCGTACTTCATTCATTGTGGGTGCTTTTTTTCTATTTTTAGGCTGAGATTGATGCAGCAGTTAAAGTCTTACTACAACTGAAGGGTGAATACAAAGCTGCTACTGGGAAGGATTGGAAACCTGGTCAAGGCGGAGCTCCTGCCAAAAAGGCGGAGTCAGGGTCTGCAAATGCTGATGCTCTGGATGAAAAAATAAATAACCAAGGCAACACAGTTAGACAATTGAAAGAAGCAAAGGCTCCCAAGGTAATTGGTTGCAAAATTTTCAGAACTGCTTTACAGAAAGAATATTTCTTGCAGTTTAGTTTCATAGAAAGTAGCTTTTTTTAAAACAACATATATTCAGCAAATATGTGATGAACACCATTACCATATAAGGACACATTCTTCACAAGGCTTTTGCATTGTATCGAGTGGGGTTTTTTTAAAGTAAAGTATGTTGGACTGTTTGGGAAGACTACTACATGATATCTTCAGATGTAGTAATATTCTGATGATTGTAAAAAAGATTTAGCTGCTTTTATTAAGTTATATTTATTCAGTAAAAATTTGAGAAATCTTTCTTTATTTTGTCTTCAATACTTACGTTTGAATTTTTCTATTTTCAGACTGAGATTGATGCTGCAGTTAAAGTCTTACTACAACTGAAGAGTGAATTCAAGGCTGCTACAGGGAAGGATTGGAAACCTGGTCAAGGCGGTGCTTCAACTCAGAAGGCGGAGCCTGCAAAGAAGGTGGAGTCAGGATCTTCAAATGCAGATGCACTGGATGAAAAAATATGTAACCAAGGCAACACCGTCCGAAAATTGAAAGAGGCAAAGGCTCCCAAGGTAATTGAGTTCTCAATTTATTTATTGTCGGCCAAGATTATTATGAAATTTGCATTGTTTGTTTTTAGACATATTGTAGACTAACGGCTGTAAATCATGTATACAACTGGCCACTAGCATAGTGAATGTAAGCAGATTCACTTAATCATCTAATCCGACTGGAAAAATTCTATTCAAATCTTGATTCTGTCTTTTTATTATGAGTTCAGGAGTTCCACTAGGTGTTGAATCTCAATGGACATTTTGATCATTTTTGATGAGATTTTACCATTTCATAGCCAAATTTCCTATAATTAACAAAAACATGACACTACAGCCAGAATCCTCAGGGTCAAAATGCAGCTTTTTGGAAATTCCAGTGATCTAAGAGTCACCATGGTGATGCTGTCTGATTTCAATTGCCATTTTGTACTGATATAAAATAATCCTTCACTTCATTTATTACATGTATGTTGTATTAAACGAAAGATTGCCTTTGTATTACATGTTTCGATGTCATTTAACTAGGTGCCTTTACAGAATTCCATTTAGTATGTGAGAAAAAATTGAAAAATTAAGAAGTTGACATTCAATTCCTGAACCAAAATGTATTATGAGATCTTTTTATGTTCTTTAGGTTTTAAAGAAATTCAGTGACCTAATTTAAATACTGATAACATAATTCATCTTGTTGCATCATTTAAACTATGTTAGGACTCATTGTTCTACTGAGTGTCTCAAAGTTCATCATTATTGGTCCTTTTAGGTTTATAGGTTGTAAAAATTCACCTGATACTCTTGATCTCTATTAGGTTATATCTTTCCATGTTTAAGTACCCAATACTTGTATATTGAGTCATTTGGATAATTTATATACAAGTGTTTAGATAGCTAAGGAGTATATTTTGACCCACAGTTCGTATGGAGTTTGAACCTCAATGTTTTATATAGTCAACTGGGATTCATGTACAAAACATTGTTGTTTATGGGTCACAGAGGATCAAAACAAGGTTAATTTCCACTCCAAAGGCAATAAACTGAAATTACACCATGCTCACAGTAAACTGTCCAATCCACGACTTCTATGGTAACTGTCTATGTCCTATATATATATACAACAGCCCATGAAGCACATGTGGTCTACATTGAATAGGCAATCTCATGGCATTCAGCTTAAATGCCACCCATTGTCTATCCATATACATATGCATAGTAGTGATGCCGTGATTATCGAAAATAATAGGAAAAATTGTCGCTAGACATCCGCCGTCGACGACAATCGATTATTATCTACAATAATCAATTATAATCAGAAATTTTAACTGAAGTGTTATTTCAATAAGATGATATTATATATATTCAAATGTTTATGTTATAAACACTAATTTACTTTCAAATCTTAAATCCAGTCAATACAATGTTCAATAGTAGTCAAATATTTATTGAATGATAAAATATTCTTATGATATAAGAGTAATGTAAAACCCCATTGATGTTAAATGTAGTTTAAAAGAGATACTGGTATATAAATTGTGATAAATGAATTAACCGTCGGCATTATACTTATAAAAAGCTAAATTTTTCGATTATTTCTGATTTGATTATCAAACTGTTCAGATAATGGATTATGAAAATTATTTGATTATTATTATCCATCACTAATGTATAGTCAAAAGTAAATATCAGCTCATAAAATTAAGCGTTATTCAACTGAAGTCTGTGAGCTAAATTAAAAAAATGAGATTTGAAGATACTTAAGACAAGAAATGAGATTTAGTGGTGTATGGCCTACTGACAGCCATGTTTATTGTAGTCATGCTCCGCTGATTTGGGTTATTTTTAGATTCATTCAGGAAATTATGTGTAGTAAAATCTAGGTCAAGATAATAGTATATGTTTGTGAGTTGTACACGTGGAGAAGAAATTAAGAGAAGAAGTGTTTTCAATTGAATTATTGGTTATTAGGTAATTTGATTTTGATATTTGATTTCATATTACTTCATAAAGTATTTTGTGGATTTTGAACACTTTGATGACAATATTGCTCTATACCTTGTGATATTTACACTTAAGTTTGCAATGTTATTGCTTTTAATTTACATCAACTGCTTGTTAAGTAATTTCAATTAAATAAATGTATTTTTATTTTTTTTTGTAATTGTTATAATCGTGTTTTTACCATTGTTATATCACAGTTTTAAGTAAAGTATAATCAGGATACTATATACTAAGACATACTTGTATGATACATGTTTACATTGTTATGGGTTGCATCATCCTGTCAAGATTTATACATCGATGGTAAGGTATGGTCAAGTCGGCACATAATCTCACCGGCCTTGTATTATCTGTGTTGCGTGATGCAACCTATTGAAACAATGGAGGGTTGACCTACTATGGTACTCGATGAATATTTAAGCATGGCTGTGATGCAACCTATTGAAACAATGGATGGTTGACTTACTATGGTACTGGATGAATATATAAGCATGCCTGTGATGCAACCTATTGAAACAATGAATGGTTGACCTACTATGGTACTCGATGAATATTTAAGCATGGCTGTGATGCAACCTATTGAAACAATGGATGGTTGACTTACTATGGTACTGGATGAATATATAAGCATGCCTGTGATGCAACCTATTGAAACAATGAATGGTTGACCTACTATGGTACTCGATGAATATATAAGCATGGCAATATTATAGAGATCAGTATAAAACTATAATACTAGTGACGCAGACAAATTCAAGAGACGTTCACAGAAATTTGATCTGAGTATAGCTATGTAAAGTATATCTTTTATTTGTGAAACATTTGATGATTCAGCTTAAAGTTATATTATGGTATTTGTAAGTTTAAAAAAATGCTATTTTTGTAATTATGTGAAAAAATTGCTGAAGTAAATATCTTTAAGAATATGTCTACTAGTTAAATAAATAAGATATTTTTTCCATGTAACTTGATAAAGTAAACATTTTAAGCAGGAAGTTGGGTTTTTCAAAAGGATAAATTTGTCACTTACAAATTATAATGTACAAAGATTGCACCATCTTCATTTACACATATTGCTGTATGTCTTGGATGTTAGTTGTTTCTTGTGATGGCTACATAATGATGATTTTTTACTATTTATTCAATGCAATACTCAGATATGTTATAAATAATTTAATAGTAATTGTGAGCATAAATGTATGTGTGCTAAATTTTCTTATTAAACATGATAATCAGTTAGACTGTTTGAGACAAGATATTTTGTATGTTTATTTAAGGTATATGATATATACTACAAACAGTGTTAATAACCTCACTTTCAATTGACATAAAATTGAATATTATATAAATAATCAGTAAAATTTTGAATTATATATCTTTAAAAAACCTATTTAGTATGAAATCTCAATCTCATCTAATTATGGAGCTGTACAAAAAAGTAACAACATAATTATAGCAGTCAGTAACTGATGCAATGTCCTTATACATGTGCTCCGATACAAAAATCTGTCAATGTCTTAATGTATATAGATCATTTCAATTCAATGACACCTGCTTGTCAGTGACAGTAGTTTGCAGAAATGATGTACATACATGAATGTACCATGTCATTGTCAAAGTTACTTGACAGTCTCTGTATGTCAGTAAAATGTTCGGCAAGCTATCAAATATTGATACTGTATCTGTACTGTGTCTGCCTCCTTTCCATACTGACAACCATATTGGATTGTCAATAATAGATATACATGTACCTGATTAAAATACTTAAAGTAATTGCATTTTTTCGAGAAAAAAATCTGAAAGTGTGGTCAGTAGTATTTGCCTAAAATAATAGTTAGTAAAATTTATTTTATGAACATAACTACTTCTATTTTCTGTTTCAGAGTACTGTTATAAAATACTAATATTTGGGCGGATTCTGGGAGCTGTCAAACAAGTTTATTTTTGAAACCGTACTTCATTGCCTGTGTTTATGTTTCTATTTTAAGATTGAGATTGATAGTGCCGTTAAAATCTTACTACAACTAAAGAGTGAATACAAGGCAGCCACTGGTAAGGACTGGAAACCTGACCAAGGCGGAGCTTCAGCTCAGAAGGCGGAGTCTGGAAAGAAGGCTGAGCCGAAACCTGCTGAAGTATCTGGAAACGCAAGTATGGCAGAATCAGCAGAGGCAGTGGCATTGAAGGCCAAAGTTGATGCACAGGGAGTTAAAGTAAAAGATCTGAAGACAGCAAAAGCTGCAGAGGTAACTAGAATTATCAAATACAGTAAAACCTCAATAATGAGACTACCTTTGGGACCTTTGAAAACTGGTCTTAATATTTCAAATTTTGAGGTGGTCTTACTATTGAGGTGATCTGAAGACGAGGTTTACTGTATATGCTGATGTTACTTCAATGAATACTTTGTAGGATTAAAGAGAAACTGGAGTTTCACAACAAGCTGTAAGGGATTTTAATGAAGTAAACAGGGTGATTGAAACCTTCTGTCTGAGGCTCCTAGATTTGTTCCCGGCCCCAGTTTCATAAAAACCTCAGATTGGGATTGTTCTCCAATTAAATATTACATTATTTGCTCAATAACTTGCTACAGCCGATCTTGCCACTGATTATAGTGTTTATATGTCTAAATATAGTTTCCATCCCAGCTTGTATCATTGGTTATCATTCTATAACTCAGAATATCAAATCTTGAGAATTAGGGTTTGAGACTGGTCTCTTTGAGATCTTTAAAACAAAACTTGGTACCAGGTCTCGTTTTATTTAACTGTCTGTGGCTTAAAAATGCATCCTTTTCTAGAATATTATTCTATTCACATTTGAACTGGGTTGTCCTTGATAAAAATACCAAAAATGAATCTTACAATTGTTAGTGGGAACTCTGATTGACTGATTCCGTGTAACTGAAATGTTGATTTCTAATCTCAGGATGAAGTAAGTAAGGAAGTACAGACTTTGCTTTCACTCAAAGCTCAGTACAAAGATTTGACTGGAGAAGATCTTGCTGGAGGTGGTAGAAGAGACAAAAAAGGTAAAAAAGGCGGCAAGGAAAATAAACCAGAAAAACCAAAGGAAGCAGCCAAGAAACCGGAGAAACCAGTCGCCGATGACAGTTCTAGAGAAGTGAAGAAACAAACAAGGTAAATTGCTTCAAATTATGATACCTCTTTATTTATAAGGAAATATGATAGATAGAATTTGTCTATTCATAACTTTAATTTCCAGCTTCCTAAGCTAACCAACTCAAGGGTAGGGAGTTCTAATCCCGCCTTCAGCAAGGTTTAACTAGTAACTTCCCTTTCCCAGAATGTGCCACTAGCGGCTTGTGACCCGGGAAGCAGTCATCGAGAACGGTTAATATAAGTTGTAAACTTGTTCGCAACTGATGTAAAATACCTAAGTTTAAACTGAAAAGATGTTATAATTCTGTTTAAATTTTGTTTCCTGTAGACTGGGTCTTGAAGCGAGGAAAGAAGACAATCTATCAGACTGGTACTCACAGGTCATCACAAAAGCTGAATTGATAGAATATTATGATGTTAGTGGCTGTTACATTTTACGCCCTTGGTCATATTCTATCTGGGATATTATCAAAGATTTCTTTGACAAAGAAATTAAGAAATTGGGCGTGGAGAATGCATACTTTCCTATGTTTGTGTCGCATGCTGCACTGGAGAGAGAGAAGACTCACATCGAGGATTTCGCCCCAGAGGTAGGATTCCATTTTAAGGTTTATGAAAATGTGTCTCATTATTATATTCTGCCTGCCCCTATAATTGTCTTGACTGCTACAGATACAGTGATATCTGTCATTATAAAAATATATAATAAATGTGTAAAGAAAAATCTGTACTTAACAATTCAATGTTTTCAGCATGTTACGAGAAACAAACATCTGTTTTAATCTTATGAAAAAAGAGATTACTGATCCAATGAGTGTTAACAGTACATCTCAAGTCAATATTTCTTAAAATGATTGCTACCAATTATGTATTTTATATTAGGGATTCCACTAGGTGCTGAATCTCAATGGTCATTTTGATAATTTTTTACCAGATTTTACCATTTTATAGCCAAATTACCTATACTGTTAAGGAAAATTGACCCTTCAGCCAGAATTCTTAGGGTCAAAATGTGGAACCCCTGTTAGGTTCCTAATTTTATTAGCTAAACTTATTGAAATACAAGTACTGAAAAACTTTCTTATGGTTATACTCTCTAACTAGTTTTATCCATTGCTATGTTTCTAAAGTATTTTTCATATTTAACCAAACTTCTTGACGTAAAGCATGTTGTATAATTAGTCAACTAATTCTATTTACATCAGTTTCTGGGTTTCCTTAGTCCAAGAATAGGAAAAATAAAACAGGTTTCATTTTTCGTGGTCATCTTTGGAGTAATCCAGTTTTCAAAGGTTCTTGATTTAAGTTTAATCACATTTATTTTAGGTTGCCTGGGTAACAAGATCTGGCAAGTCAGAGTTAGCAGAACCCATCGCTATACGTCCTACAAGTGAGACTGTTATGTATCCAGCTTATGCTAAATGGATAAAATCACATCGAGATCTGCCACTTAGGTTGAATCAGTGGTGTAATATAGTAGTAAGTAATATATATATTATATTTAACACTTTTATAATAAGACCACCCTTGGGACCCTTGGCAACTGGTCTTGATATTGAGGTGGTCTTAATATTGAGGTTGAATAAAGAGCATAACAGTGAAAGTGGACTTGAAAATTGTGTTGTTAATTTTGAGATGGTCGTATTATTGAGGGGGTCTTAAAGTGTGGTTTTACTGTTTATGATTTCTTATGTCTTAATCACACTTTGTTAACGGTTGGTCAATTGCTAAAGTTTCATTAGGTGGTGAAATTCAAGTTGCTTAGCTAGTCAAATAAAACCGTTACATTGTACCATGGACAAACATGATTGGTTACTGTAAATGTTAAATGTTATCACCTGAAATAAAATGCTGATGTGTATATCTTTGCTTGGATTGAATTTTGTTGTTCGATCTATGCTGAGGCATTCTCATGAGATTCAGGTTTTATAGAAGATCAGAAGCATTTTGAGTTGAAATGTTGAGCCTAATGTATAACATTATTGGTGTAGTTGTGATGTTAAAAATTGATTGTGCAGAAATAAGTTTAAACTCTAATGACAAAAATGAAGTTTCTTAGTGCACAGAACTTCTTACATATTATAAAGTCTGTTTTGATGAGCACTAGGGTATACTGGTTGTGTTTGACAAACAGAACATTATAGTCACATGATTTGCAATAATGATAATGTATTTTGTGTTTTTATCTTACAGAGATGGGAATTCAAACATCCACAGCCATTCCTGAGAACTCGTGAGTTTTTATGGCAGGAAGGTCATACAGCCTGGGCCAATCCAGAAGATGCATGTGATGAGGTACACGATATAGACACACCTTCAAAATAGGATTTTTTCATTGGACAGTTTTGATACTCCTTAGGAAATTTTACTTTTATTTGGGAAATAACTTACATGCCTTCTTGCCATGCTTATGGGACGCATACAAACTTGGTGTTAGAGCCGTGGTTAGTGCGCTGGACTTGTAACCCGGCGATCTGGGTTCGATTCCCGGTCGCGGCAGGTCATACCCTTCCATAAAAATTTGACAAAAACGTCGATTTTCCTCCACATGTTGAGAAGTTGCCGGCTCCTTGTGGAAGGGTAAGTTAGTACTGGTAAGAATTCAGTCCAGGAAAAACTGGTTAGGTGAACCGGCCGCCGTATATAACTGAAATATCATTGAGAAACAGCGTTAAACCCGATGAAACAAACAAACAGAGACTGATGAAGACAATTTTGTCCCAATTTCCACGTTTCCTGTTATTCAAGTGTTGAATGTTTATCAGTCTTATTCTTTAATTAATCCTAAATACCCAAATACTTCAGATCTATGCACAGAAATACAATGCAACCACTCTCATTTGAGCAATGACCTCTTCTCAAGAACATTATCAATTTTTGAATAGTAACCATTTATTACCAATTTAACATCTGTGGATCTTGGAACAACCTCACAACAACGATTATATAACAGGTCATATTCAAATTAACAAGACAGTACTTTTCAACGAAATAATATAGCATACTTCATACAAAATTAATACTAAAAAATGTTAACATCATTGAAGCTCAACTACGTCACGCTTGCGACGTCAGTGATTTAATGAAAATAATACATGGGTGTTATTACCACTGTTCACCGTTTGTAATGTTATAAATACATGTAAATCATATTTAAAGAATTCTATGTGTTTATAATGTATATTACAGGTATATAAGATTCTAGAGCTGTACGCCCAAGTTTATGAAGATTTACTTGCCATACCGGTTGTTAGAGGTAGAAAAACCGAGAAAGAGAAATTTGCTGGTGGTGATTTCACGACAACAGTGGAGGCTTACATCTCAGCAAGTGGAAGAGCTATACAGGTATTTATTGTTGTTAACAAACAAGTGATGTAGTGCTCCAGTGATAGCATGGGGATTTTGGTGTAAGCGTCTATCAATGAGGAAGATCGGGATCATTCAGGCGATTTAATTGAGTATTGAGGAAGTATAGTCAAGAATAATATTTTTCGAAATCGTCGTGCTCCAATATATTTTCATATGAAAGCCACATGGGCCTCATTAAAATGGGTTTGTTTGCTGTCTTCAAACAGTACGTTGTGATGTTGAGTAGGTATCCAGACAAATTCTTTCTCTCAGATTAACACGTCATGCAAGCAATTGTCTTCCTATAATTTCTGAATGAAGACAAAAGTTCCTGCCATGTGCCAATTGAAACTTTGTTAGAAGACTGATAACAAACACATTTTTATTTTTGCCTTATTGAAAAACTACACTCTAGATGACGGACAGATTAGCATATTGAAATGGAGCCAAACAAATAGCAGGCATGAATTTTTAGATGATTTAAAGCCAGTAGCTTCAGTGGCCCCCTGGACCCCTTGCCGAATTTTCAGCTGATTTTGAAATTTTGCATTCTCTTGCCTGAAATAGGTTAAAATGCGTTAAGAGTACAGAATAGTATACGTCTCCTACAGTCTTAGTCATATTTTCTGTATATATGAATGTTAGTATTCTTCACCCAGATACATCGCTGGACATGAACAAATATTATCTACCTTTCAGGGAGCTACATCTCATCATTTAGGACAGAATTTCTCCAAGATGTTTGAAATCGTATTTGAGGACCCAGAAACACAGCAAAAGAAATATGTATACCAGAATTCCTGGGGTCTGACGACTCGTACCATCGGTGTTATGTGTATGGTACATGGGGATAATCAAGGGTTGGTGCTGCCACCCAGAGTCGCTTGCTTACAGGTCAGTGTTTTGGTGAAGATTTTAGCTGCTATGCTTTTGTTCTGCAGATTTTTTTTCATTCAACTTTTTATATCATACTAATTGTGAAACAAGTGATAACAAGTTATAAATCACTCACATTGACTACTTCTTGGGTTACTTACTAGTACTGACACTTCATTCAGGGATTGCAAAGTTAGCGGCTCATTCTCGCTGAAGGAGAGCTTTGAAATCAGGAACCTCGGAGCAGATTCTTGGCTCTTAACCAATAGTTTATGCATTTTATAATGTAAGAAATTTGTAAGACACATACCGCAAATATTTTAGGATTCTAGGCTAGTTTGAGTTCATCCAGGGGTGATTTAGAAACTGTTGTATTTGCATATAAATCAAAAAGCAGTTAAAGACTCGTTTGTCTATCACCCCTCAAATTGCAAATTTAGTGACTGATATAAGAAATATTATATTATAGCTGTGAGTAATAAACTAATCATACGATATTGTTATTTATCATTTGGCATTTCTTGTATTACTACAGCTGGTGTTAACCTAAAGTGTTAAGTTAAATTAACACGAAAATGATGTTAGGTCGCTGTGTAGTGGTTAGCATAATGGATCAGCAATCCAGAGACCCGGGTTCGAATCCCAGTAGCGCCATAGAACGATATTTGGTGTTCCTCAAACCATGATTTTATATCTATCGTCTGTGCAATGTAAAACATCTCATCATGTACTGTTGATCATATCTTAGGTTGTGATTGTGCCATGTGGTATAACAGCCAGTCTTTCAGCGCAAGACAACCAGAAATTAATGGATGCTTGTGAATCATTGAAGAAAACACTACAGGATACTGATATCAGAGTGAAGGCAGATTTACGTGATAACTACTCACCAGGCTGGAAGTTTAATCATTGGGAACTTAAGGTAAAATTTAAAGAGTAAATTTACAAAATATTCTTCACTTTTTAAGTCCTTGGTTTTCGCAGTGTGCAAATTTTCCTTGAAAATGAATAGCCCCAAAAATGGACCCTATTGATGTAATATAATGTAGTTGATGAATTCTGCAAATTATAACTGTCACAAAAATTTCGATGTTTTTGAAAAAAAGAAACTGACTTCGTGATTAAAACTAGGTTGACAGTATTCTTCATATTTCCACCTAAATCTGAAAGTTCTCATATCTTTGAGTTACACTTTTATGCTGGAAACTGTTCAAATGTAATGGTTACATGATATATACATATATTTGCACTGCCAGAAATCAATGACTTATTATTATTAATCTACATAATTGTGGCCAGTCCATTTTTACTCATTAATTGGTTCAAGTAGTTAAATTCATGTGATTTTAATGTATTTGAAGATTAAGATGTAATGGGTGTTTGTGAGATACACAAATACTCCTCTACAGAATTTAATTGACTGTTGCAAGATTTTTATTGTAAAAATATATCAAATTTACCATTGCATTAGTTTTGATGTGTGTTTTTTCCCGAGTGTGTGATAGAATATGTTACATTGTTCCATTGTCTTGTACAGGGTGTGCCATTACGTGCGGAGTTGGGACCACGTGACATGAAACAGAATCAAGTTGTTATTGTACGGCGTGACACAGGCGAAAAGATGACCTTGAAACTTGATGGTATTGTGAAACAGATAAGTGACTTATTGGACACAATACAGAAGGGAATGTATCAAAAGTAAGTAGCATAAGGCAATGGTATATTAAATAGCTGGATTATCATGTCATCTTCTCCTCTTTGTTTATGCTGTCCATGTTGCATGTGCATTTATTTGCTTAAAATACCTGAGAGGTACGTGCAAGCTTAGTGTTTGAGACATAAATACAGTCAAATCTGTCTGTAAAGACCACCCATGGGAACAGCAAAATGTGGTCTTTGTTTACGGGTGGTCTCTATTAACAGATTAAATATCATTGAAAATGGTCTGATGGGAGATAAAATTGGTGGTCTTTGCAGACAGGTTTTGCAATAGTGGTCTTTGTTCGCAGGTGGTTTTTAACACAGGTTTGACTGTACTATGTAACAACTTTAAAAAAACTTGAAAGATTCCCTGCCTCATAAACAATTAAAGATGATCTAGAAATTAATTTTTATTGTCTCAATTTACTTTATTTCTTCACTCTATATTCTGTCTGTTCCATTTCTCTTGCTTGATCTATGAACACATTTTCTGGTGTTCTCATTAGCACAGATCAGTTTTGGTTGGAAACCCAGAAACACCGGTTAGTTCAGCTGACTTCTATTTACAGGCATGAGAATTTTCCGTGGATTTGACGCTCTCAAGAGCCGTTTTTAAGACAATTTAAGGAATCTTAGATGCTCAAAAGCCAGGAGCTTCAGCAGCCCCTTCGACCCCTTGCCGAATTTTAAGCTGATTTTGAAATTTGCATTCTCATGCCTGTATACAGTCAAACCTGTCTGTAAAGACCACCCATGGGAACAGCAAAATGTGGTTTTTGTTTACAGGTGGTCTCTATTAACAGATTAAATATCATTGAAAATGGCCTGATGGGAGATAAAATTGGTGGTCTTTGCAGACAGGTTTTGCAATAGTGGTCTTTGTTTGAAGGTGGTCTTTAACACAGGTTTGACTGTATAGTACTGTTAACTGTGTTATACTCAAACAATACCATTCATTATCTGCTTTCTTGTATGTTTGTCCAATGTTTGCATCAAGTTTGTTTTAGTTAAAATATTATATCAACTTAAGGTTTGTGTTTTAATAGTTATTTTTCATGATAGTTATTATTAATTGTACTTTCTAGGGCCAAGCAAGACCTGGATAATTACATGTCTGTGTCTCATGATTGGGAGGAGTTCTGTAGCAGCTTGGATCAGAAAAAACTCATCCAGGCTCCGTTCTGTGGAGATATACCTTGTGAGGATGCTATTAAAAAGGACAGTGCTAGGTAATGTAAAAGAATTGAGTCTGTAAATAAGAGTTAAAATTCAGCAAAGAGGTTGCCTAGGCTTTTCCCCCTTTGGGTCTGGCATTAACATACATGCATGCTAATTTTGAAATTCCACCCCAGCATGGTGGTTATACATGTATTCTCAAATACCATATCAATACTATCACATTATACACTGGATAGAAATACAAGTCTTTCAATTTGTCTGTTCTACAAAACACTAGTATTAATTCACTTTGTTCAGAATTCTAAGAAATATGTTGCCATTTAGTGCTCATTAGAGCCAAAGGCTTGGATTTTTATCTTTTCAATTATTACACTGTTTGTAATTTGTGTTGCAAAAAGGTGTACACACCTATATTGTAAAATAACCGGAATGTGGATGCCACCACATTGTATCGTTAATTAATGAATTTGAATGCCACCTTATAGCATTGTAATTATCGATTAACATTTATTCATCATCCTGTTTGTTATATTACAGAGATGTTGTGGTGGAGGAAGGTGCACCAGCTATGGGAGCCAAGGGGCTTTGTATTCCATTCAAACAACCTGAAGAGTTGAAGGCAGGAACTAAGTGTATTCATCCAAAATGTGGAAAAGCAGCCAAATATTTCACTTTATTTGGAAGGAGTTATTAAACCAATCGTTGTTGACCTTTTCTAACCTTATTTTCACAGATAGTGTTGGAAGTCATGTACATTAGACATCGGATTAAGTTTCCAAATTAAAAATGTTCAACAAAACAAGATACTGATGGACTCTGTATTTTAACAAAGCTAAGTTAGTTGTTGGTATTTATACATCAATTTTGAGGATAATCTATCCTTGAAGGAATTATTTGATAATTTGTTAATATTATTACCGTAATTAAAATATGTCTCATGATATTTGTCAGTTTTATGACTCAAATTGTAAGTTTCTTATGATATATCAAGGGCAGTGTGCCAAACATATACACAATTGAGTGGTGCAGTGTTGTAATATTGCGATATTCTGTTATAAGTGTTCACAGGATTGAAAAATGAATGGTTTGACTTTGAAATGGCATATCATGATACTGTATGAATTTATCTCAAGTACTGGCAATTGGTTGATCTTTATATGTTTACTTGTCATCCAGATCACAGGATTGCAAATTTGATGCAAGCATAGTTTTCTGTTATGTGATTGTATAGTTAAGTTTATTGCATGATCAATGCATACTATCTGTCCAGTAGTTGCTTATGTTGTTAGGTATGGTATCTTCATTCATTTTGTAGATGACCTGAAAAAAATTCAGATAAAAAATATGTCATAGACGATGCAAAATATAATTTACTAAGTTACTTAAAAGCACCAATGTTAATAAAGATATATAAACTCATATGTTTTATTGATGTTGTTCTTTGTGTTGTGAATTATTTCTGTACTTCGGAAACAAAACAACAACATGTAAATTTGTTGAATCACAGTTTGTGTTTTTTGGGATATTGCAACCTATGATGAAATACATATTTCAAGTACATGTGTATTAACAATCACTTGAGCTGCATTTCTATATGAACACAATTGACCTTTCTGCAGATATTGATTGACAGCTCGCGTTAGCCAATCGCGTTGCAGTATTCGCGCACACCTCCGGCATTGTTTTATCGACGCCATTTTGTTAGACAAGCGCTACAGTTGTCAACAAATTTGTCTAAGAGTGATAGTTTTCGGGAAAGCAAATTACAGGGTGTTTATTATTGATCTAAGACAATGGTGAAAAGGTGTAGCTTCGGACTGTGTGATAGTAACAATAGATGTCCAGACTGATAGGTGGCGTGAAATTCTTACCTTTTCCAAAACCTAAGACAATTTTGGAAAAATGCATTCGATGGATTAAGTTGTGCGGCAGACCGCATCACGAGTTAAATCTGTCTAAAATTAACGCAAACAGATATGCCCCATTGATAAAAATATAACTTTTTGTTTGGTATTTGTTATTTTTACCTTTAAATATCAGTTTGACTGGGAGGGGACAAACATTACTAGTTAATGAAAAGTCTGGACCCTAAAACATGAAGAAACACAAATTTACAACTTAAAATGTTTTGATTTCACATAATCAGTTGCAAATTATATATGTGAAAATATATCAAATCAACTATATTATATCTGCATGTTGAGGGAACATAATATTATTTTTCTAAACTAAAATAATTGACTTATGTCAGCATTTAAGCAAGTATTAGGACTTGTGTTTGCTTAGGACGGACATTACTTCATAAATTTGTAATAAGGCTGAGTTTGTATGACTAAAATGACCAGAATCAATTATAAAATCAATAATTATTGCGATTAAAAACATGAAACTGAAACATGTTTTGCTATTAAACATATATACATGGAGAAAATAATCTTAATTTTGGTAATAATTTATATTGATGAAAAATCTAAATACATGTGATATACCGGTATTGGTTACTCACTGTCAAGTATTTCTTTCGAACGTAATTTATATGTCGGAAAAGTTTTTATTTCTTCATTACATGTATTTCAATTGCATTGGGGGTTTACAATTTATGTACGTATAGAAATTAGCAATATATCTGGTTTAAACTCCTAAATATCACACCTACGAGTACGTTGATTTTGTTAAATAAATAAACCTATTTTCTAACATATTTTATAAATGGTCATTTAGCTAAAGGTTATAAAAATAATTTACATGTATGTGTGTGTATTTACATTTCTCAACGTTGCTGTATATATGTGTCGGATGGTGACAGCAAAAACTGATTGGATGCATATTGGACTCCCACTGGGCCAGACTGTGAAATGCTGATTACAGGGCTGGATAAGATTTACATCTAGATAGTGCACACATGCGACATTATTGTTTATTGCATAACATTATATAATTTGTCCAACCTATGTACATGCCTTGTGTCTGCCTCTGTTTCTATTTTATCATAGTATCTTTACAGTATGATTTCTGGAATTTGTAGAAATATATGTTGCAGGATTTGAAGATTTGAGAAATAATCCTGATATTCTAATGTCCATCCCGTTTTGTGTAATGTCCATCTCCACACAAAATAAAGGTCATTTATGTACACAAACATAACTATACTTAAACTTGATGACTAAAATGACTTTCATTCACACTAAATAACATTATACATGTACATAAAGGGACGAACATTACAGATAACGATTCATGTTTTTTTTGGGTAAATACTTCCCCTGTAAACCCGCAATAAACTGCAAACATGGACTTACATGGAATAATAATGATCACATGTAAATGTATTGCATAATAATTGGTTCGAAATTTATCTGATATAAAGGACATTCTAATATAAAATGAAATTCGTCTTCTAAAACATTACATAGTTGACATTTTCTTTCTGATTTAAGGTTTATTCCATCTTCCCGTTTCAAGTTCCAGTCTATAACTTGATACTCGTAATCTAGTCAAAGTAAATCTATATAAAGTAATATTTATTTTGTCAAGATATGGTTTAAAGTCGAAATATCATATAATGAGGAAAAATCCGATAGAATACTATCTACATCAGCCTGTTATAGTTCTTTGTTCGACGCCATATTGGACATGGCTTGTCTAACGTGGTTACAGCGAGAACCTGTTACTAAGGGGGGCGTGGCTACGAAGCGTCTGCAGAAAGGTCAATTCTTGGGATCTAGAGTTTATAATGTAATGTAAACTATATGTATTGAACTTACATTGAATATGAAACAAGATGTCTGCTTCATTGGTGTTTTCTAATGCTTGTACCTAATTCAGAGATTGTCAATACCACAGAAGATAGATAGATAGATTTCTTTCAACATGAAAGAATAATTTACATGGCAATATAAAATTAAGACATATATTAGTAAAAACAATATGAATGAATCAATAAAGCCATATCAATCAACATAATATGTTAACACAAAATGACACTGAATGACATTGACCATGGCAGGATTTGAACATGCATCCATTGGTTTAGGAATCCAGCAATCTACCCCTGCACCACATTCCTTTTATTTACAGATCAGCTAGAGGTTAAAGCAAACAACTCAGAGTTTGACTTGATAGGAATGTTCTGTTATACTCCTTACATTTTGTCTGGTATAAATAAAGGTAATACAAATTCGGGAAAAATCGTCTCATTAAGTCCTATAAACAACCAGTGTCTTGTAGTGACTTTCCAGTTATTTGAGAAAGGAAGGACCCAAACACTCTCATCTTGCACTGTTTTGGGCTTGTGTCGGCATGGGTAGAACCAATGACGTGACGTACACCAGTAGATGGCTTCCTCACATAAATTCTGCATTCCGACTTGGATTCAAACCTGCAGTGGTGAGGTGCAAGTCAGGGACCATAACTGCTTGATCATGGAGGTACCAAAACAGAAAAAATGAAATATTGACTATACATTTAAAATAAAAACATCAGTTATAAATGATCCATAAATAAAGCTTTTATTATTATAACAAAAATTGCAATGATACAGATGTTACAAGTAGGATCATGTGTTCTAGGGGTTACCTTGTTTGAAGTGTACACAGTATTTAAGAAAGATATGGTAAATTTATTGTTTTCTGGAGTTATTTTCAGGGATTTGTTGTACATCGGGTAATATCTGTTGGTCACAGACCTATAAATTCACCAGGCACAAACTTGAGATCCTCCATAGGCTGACATGTTTAGAGACTTGGGGCGGATCCAGGATTTGGGCTGAGGGAGGGGTGTAATCTTTGGTCATTTTCTGCTCAAGCCTTATAAAACGGCAATGACTTGGTTTTATTCTTTATTTTTAAGTTATTGTATATAAATTATAATGCTACAATAAATCATAATCGCTTATTTGAAAATCTTATAAGTATATAAATTAATGGTCCCAGGTCCGTGCATGGTCACCTCACAAGGAGTTTTTGGTATTTCGAAAATATCTGATATTGAATTTATTAAAGACTTAAAAAAAAATGGATGAAGATAAACAACCAGGTATGACAACATATTGTGCCACAGTGGAACTGGTAAGATCTGATATGATCGTGATATTCGAACCATTATTCTACAGTCAAAATCCGTATATTAACAGACCGTGTAAACTGAACCTTTTCCGCTACCGCCTGTTAAAGTAGATTTTTTATAAATATAGGTAATTTGGCTCATTTACTTTATCTCTTTATGTCTTTAATAAATATTTCATTTGATTTGATTGTTTTGTACATGGCCATGTATCATTTATTGTATATTTTTCCAAACTCGAAATGTATTTCCGATATGTATAAGTGCTAAATGTTTCGGACAGGACGATTTCGGATATACTTCCCGGAATATAACGAACTTTCTACTTTTGCTTCTCTAATATTAATTCAATTTCGAATTTATCCATAATCATTCTTTGACAATTACATTCAATGAACTATTCATCAATTAACGAAGAACTGACATTCGTATCAAAACCAGATCTGGAATAATTTACCAGTTCTAAGAAGTAGCTAATGCACCCACAATGAACTGCTTCAAATCAACGCTCAATAAGTTATGGGGTACCCTAAACAAGTTTGACGCTATATGTTATAAATAAGATTGAATACAGTAGAGTGTCCACATTGAGTAATGTAACTAGTGTTGATTATCACTAAAGATCAGTGTATATGTCTTGATAAGTGTCCTTACCAAGAAAGACTAATATTTATTTCACGCGTTTCGTTAGTATAGCGTGAAATGGTTGTCTTACGCGTAATATATACACAGTAGTGAGTTTTGATATGAAATTATTGAAAGTCCGCGTACTATGTATCATACAGTGAGGGTCAGTCGTGTGTATGTTACGGTGAATGATTTTGCTATGTGTGATAGATATATTAGGTCATTCTACCGGACGACTTCATTCAAGGCAAATTTACATTTTATATGTTATTCAAGATGTTTTTCATACAATGTTTTCAAAAAGAATGTGGCCCGACATTCAGGCGATCCGACGGGTAAAATACAATGTCATGGTCATCTGTATCGACAAACGGGCACAGTTTCCAGAGGATTTAGCCTAAATAGGTTTATCTCTGGTTTTTTCCTGGGCGAGTCGGATCGCAATTTTCGGCTTTATTTCCAACATGTTTTGCATTATCGCATCCATTGCTTTTGTTATTACATAAAGTTACCTTTCCGGCTGCACTGCCAATTATATACAGCTCGTCTGGTGTCGCAAAATATGTTGTTGTTGTTGTATTTTGCTGTGTAGGTAAGCAAAGACGAATCTTTATCAATGTTGTTCTGATAGAGATGACCTTGGCAATAACAAATTGATAATAGTCCTTACTAAGCTATTGACCTTATCATTATTGTTCTAATAAAGATTACCTTGTCAATATGTAATTCATAAAATGTAAACTTGAGTTGTGAAAGATAACAGTGATAGTAAAATGTATCAATATTCTGATAATAGAAATTTAAAATGAAAAAACTACCGCAAGTATTCCAAATTTAGGGAAAACGATACCAAAAGGATCAAAGAAACTAATAGTTTATTCAGCCAAGCTGTATCTGGTCTCGGAAACTACATGAACTACATGAACATTATCTTCTTATTGGTTGGTGCCAGTTGCCACTAACTTACTTATGGTCTGGAATCTTACACAAATTTAAAAAGGTTATAGAGTTGAACACTGTTTAAGATGTTATTTATTAACACAACTAGAATGTTTTATTAACTTTAATGCATTCAATAATTTACAACAACGAGACAAATTGAGAACAAGAAATCCAAAGACGGCAAATCTAGATACTTTCAAGTGACAGTTAAATAACCTGCATTCCAGTACCAACACGTTTTGGCGCTGAGTGAAAAAATTCATGAAAAATATCTTCCATTGAATTGTGTAAATGCTATTTGTTGCAAGTTATTTATGAAAAACTACTTAATTACTATTGTAATAAGTAAAGTACCATATAACCCCGTTAATTACCAGTAAGTACCATATGATATTCTTAGCTGTCCCTGAACGTATATATTTTTATTTTTGTGACTCCTATTAATCTTGAACTTGGACTTCTTTACCTAAATTGAATTACAGATATTTACTTGTGATAAGAGGAGTTGACATCAACATGAGTCTAGATGAGCCAGAAGATGAATACTGGGGTGCATCAAGTGTGAAGAATAGTAAGAGAAAAGTGAACATGTTTGATGATAATGTAAGTATTACAGTGGTATAGATGTTGTGACAGGTGCAAATAGATAGTTCCTGCATTTACAATATTTACCTCCCTTGTTCAAAATAGTCAGCCATATTGATAGGCTTTCCTTAAAGTTTATAGGGAATATAATGTACGCAATGAAAACATAATCAGATATATAAAAAATTACTTATTCATTATTCTCATGTGGGCAGATGGCTCAGAAATCTGAAGAAAAAGTGGTTGTCACATGCAAATTCTCTTGGTAATGTCTCAATTATCACATATTGGGGAATTACTCTTATAAGTGCTTATCAGTTTTGCCTATCAAAATGGCTATTGATTAAGAACAAGGGAGAGAACTATAGTAGATGCAGGAACTATCTATAAGTTGTTGCTGCAAATAAAAGTGTCTAATGTTTTTGACTGTTTAATTTATTGTCTTAAGTAGACTTGAGCGCTGGAAGCCTAATCTGAATGTCACAGGATCATATCTGGCTTGTAACGGGAGATTCTTCAACGACCTTCACATTCTGTGAATGAGACACAAATACTGGTTAGACACCCATGAAACGGTCCTCCTGAGTAATTAATATTAGTTGCAATTCAAGTTAACTGAATTTAAAGTAAGTTTAAGTAAATAGTAACATTAAACTATGTTTTTAAAGTAGAAGTCTTATAAAACAGGTTACTGTTGAAGCAGCATCAGATATAGCAAAGTTTAAAAAGAGTTTAGTCTCCGATGATGAAGAGGATAGTATTGGTTGGGGAGATGATCCTGTCTCATCTGTTGCACTAAGTAAGTGAAACCATACAAAATAGAAGTTTTTTTCTGGTTGAATTTATGTTATTTCAAGTTTATTTTTTGTTGGTTATTGCTACATGTCAATTACAATTTGGGGTTTGGGCGGGGCTGTACCCAGGTAAAACTGGGATTTTGTAGCGCTTAATTGTCAAGATTGAGATACAATCTGGCTCAACAAATGATTTTACGTAATTAATTATTGTTATTGAACTTCAACTTTGTATTTCTACTGTCCCTTAAAGTAGTGCAGATATGGCAGGTAAGGGTAAACTTCACACAAGCACAAGTTGATTTTGAGCAATGATCTTGACTCAGATTCCTTAGGTAATTGTCTGTTTATTTGTTTATTTTTGTCAAGTCTGCTTGCAGTTAGCTTGACATAGTGGCCACAATGGCAGATTGGTCTATATATGTCCATCTGGATTTGATTTTTTTCGGACCATTACTCTATCATTTATTGGGGGATTTTCAACTTTAATTACCTGGCACAAATGTTAACCAAGATGAGATGTGTGTTGCGCACAAGACTCATGTCCATAGCTCAAAGATAAAGGTCACAGTTAGAAGTCAAAGGTCCGGAAATGCTCTGTATAGCATTATATAATCCTATTCTCTTCATCTCTTGACAATTAGGGGACTCGACGTGTTGCCTGTGGTCATCTTGTTTACCTAAAATCAGTACAGCTAGAAAAAGCACTGAATATAAATATGCAATACAGAAACTTTGACGTCAGTTATATTAAGGGTCAAGGGTCAGAAATCAATGACAAATTGTTTCTCATTTTATGAAATAAAAAGAAACTCTTTTCTTGTTGTGATTGTACATTTGAATTGTAACGATCATGGTCTTTTTGAAATACATTAATATACAATAACTTTCACAGAGTTCTTTTGTATTTCAGCCCCTTCAAAAGATGCAGCAGTATCCAAGCCAGTTAGCAGTAAGTACCATTGTATTCTAGTATTGAATACTTGTACCCGAACATTTATTGTACTGATAGTCATCAACTTTCTCATTAAATTTAAACTTACTTATTTTACATCAATTTTTAAAACAATACAACTTACATTATTCACTCTTGTTGTCTGCATTTTTTGTTACTAACCAGGGGGCCGTTTTACTAAACTTTGTACGAAGAGGATCTTCGTAGTCCAACGAAAGTCTTTTACATCCACAAAGTTTGTACGAACAGATTTACGAAAAAAACGTTCATACAAACAGATTTACGAAAAAAACGTTCATACGAACAGAAACGTCCATACGAACAGATTTACTAAAAAAACTTTCATACGAACAGAAACGTTCATACAAACAGATTTACGAAAAAAACGTTCATACAAACAGATTTACGAAAAAAACGTTCATACAAACAGATTTACGAAAAAAACGTCCATACGAACAGATTTACGAAAAAAACGTTCATACAAACAGATTTACGAAAAAACCGTTCATACGAACAGATTTACGAAAAAAACGTTCATACGAACAGAAACGTTCATTCAAACAGATTTACGAAAAAAACGTTCATACAAACAGATTTACGAAAAAAACGTTCATAGAAACAGATTTATGAAAAAAACGTTCATACGAACAGAAACGTTCATACAAACAGATTTACGAAAAAAACGTTCATACAAACAGATTTACGAAAAAAACGTTCATACAAACAGATTTACGAAAAAAACGTTCATACGAACAGATTTACAAAAAAACGTTCATACGAACAGAAACGTTCATACGAACAGATTTACGAAAAAAACGTTCATACAAACAGATTTACGAAAAAAACGTTCATACGAACAGATTTACGAAAAAATTGTTTGTACGAAGTATAGTGAAATGGCCCCTATTTACTCGCTCCTAATTCAGTGATTGTGAAGTTCATTGGCTTAATCTTATTCAACGTTGCATTGAACTCAAGACCTTCAAATCGGGAGTTACATGCCTTATTTGTAACATAAGTCTGAAACTTAGACTTTAAACTTTCTTTTTGTTTCTATGTTCTTATAACGATATATAATTTATATTAATACAAACTGAAAAGTGTACAGTGTATTACAAGGATTATTCATCCAAAATTTAATTTGTTTAGATTTAATGAATACAACAGGCTGATGAATATAAATTTTGCAAATTTAAAGACTAAGTCTGAGTTTCAGTTTTAAAATGTTTGTGAATACGGACCCAGGCTCTGTACCACTCAACTATGCTACATTTGTATATGTATTTTGCTTTCACTTGTCTTAAAAGCCATTTTAGAAGATACATGAATAGTCTTTATTTGCTTTGTATGAGGCCTTAAATTTCTGCTAGTCTGAATGCATTATTACAGGTCACTGGACTAGTTTGAATTTCAATAACTTTATAGATCAATTCAACTAGTGTTAAAATCTTATTTGGAATAGATGAGTATGTGAGAGTAGAAACGCAGTATTGAATGAAATAAAAAATTTGGGACAAAATCAAATCTTAATCTGTTCAAATTATGATAAAGACAACTTAATTATGAGTCTATGAATATTAACCTGTAAGCTTATATACTTAATTATGAGTCTATGAATATTAACCTGTAAGCTTATATACTTAATTATGAGTCTATGAATATTAACCTGTAAGCTTATATATACCATCTTGTAAGTATGCATTATCAAGTTCTACTTTTCTCTCTACAGGCACAACTCGAGATGTTGCATCAAAAACACCTGCAGGTATGTGGCTTTAAACAACAGAATGAACTGTACATGTATTTCGTATTTTGTCATGAAATTCTAACCTTTTTTGCTATGTGTTAATATGTGTATTTGTTTGTGGTAACCCTGCATGGCTATATCTACTGTTAACCTAATGATATTCTACCTTTCAACTTGTTAATATATATTCCTAAGTTATTCCTAAGCTTTTCTGTACTGTTGAGTTAAAGCTTATCTAGTAAAAAAAAGAACAGTTAATGATTATAGAACAACATTTTTCCCCTCTGCAACCAAATTGGATACAAAGGACAAGTATATAATATTCTGCATGGTTTCCCTTTGTTAGGACAATGTGATGCTCATTGCAAATGATGAATCTCTCACTTTATTCTGGTCATAGAAACTTCCTCCTTATACTGAACATCAATCTTCCCATCATATGCACAGTATAGAGTCTTCCCTATTGTACTGGTATCCGGTGGTGATCCTCCGTCCCTATACTTGGCATCTCCTCGAACACTAAACAAAGGAGTTTCATTTAAAACATTTCTGGGTATTGATGTTACATTAGTCGGAATTCTAGAGCCGACTTTGACAGACATATATCGAGTGATGAATGCAAGACATGTCTTATCTGCATATGAATAAAGAAGCAGATGCTGTAAATAACTTTATTTTCGCAACAACGTAATTTTCGCATTAAGTTGCAAATTCAAAATTTTCGCGAAAATATGCTTTTGGCAAATAAAATCATGCATGTACGAATTTGGTGCATATATATCCGAAATTGTGTATACGCTGTTATGTATAATAAGCTATGTGAGAGTATAACAATTTGATTTGTAAATAGATGTTCAAAGAACAATCCAAGCCATTGCTGTCGATCTTAAATTCGCGACGGAGGAAATAAGCAAATTCATCATTTCATGAAATTCTTGTGGGCAAGACTTACGCGAAAATATAATGTTGCAAAAATGAAGTGATTTACAGTAGTCTTGTTTTGCTTTTACCCCTCAAAATGGTCTGTCATGTTACTTAATATCAATAATTGTAATTACTCATTATGTTCAAAATTGTATACCAAAATTATACTGGCACAATAACTCCTTTGATTAATGTATTCAATTATATACAAGCTATGTAACTATGCACATTTTGTAGCCGCATCCAGTCTTCCTCGTCCGACATTTCAAGCTCAGTATACCGAACCTTCTGTTCCATCAGCAAGCTACATGACACATTCAAGGTCCAGAAGTGATGTACTAGGTATGCTCTCTCTCTTTCTATATTGTATGTTGTCAAACCTATTCAATGTTTCCTTTGTCTTTACTTATGCGGCCCAAAAAAGTATGTTTCTGGTCACAGGCTGGAAAAAGGGTTTGTATCTATAGGAATTCTTCAAAATTATTTTTTTGTTGAAAATAAATTAAATTTGTTATGCAGCTTTATTTTCCTATTGATACCATTATGCATAGACAATGTTTGCATATTTTTGAATGATGACCATATTTGAGGGTTAAATGTTTCGGATATGTTTTTTAAAGCCATAAACTATTTAGCACTTAAGAGTGAGGGTTATGTGATAACCAGGACCAAACATTTGTTTGGCCTAATGTACACATATTACCTCGGCTGTTTGCAAGAACAAAGTTAAAGTAACTGGCATCTTGTTTGATTCAAAATGTCCAATGTTATCTATATTTGGAAATGTCTGCTTGTTGTCAAATTATAAGGAAATATAAATTGTGAGATTGAATTTCTTTGAAGCTTATTCTGGTTTCATGCAAGTTTTACTGCTTTACTAATTACAAATGATATAATGAGACTACTTATCCTCTTAACAGGTTTGCAAATTTAATAACAGTGCTTTTTGTTACATAATTAATACGGTAACTGATATAAAAGTGTTTAAGTTAATGAATTTTGACATTTGCATGTATATGACAGGAGGACATACCATGTAATATCTCTCTCGAACTGTATGACTATAAATATGTGTATTTCATTCAGTTTTTATAATTATCAACAGACTCATATCAAAGGAAGTGTATCCAATCTTAGTATATTTCTTTTTATTTTACTGTTGCTCTTTACTTCATGAATAAATCATGTATTGTTTGAGCAAGTCAATACTGTTATCATACCATTTAAACAACATGCACATTTTACTTAAAATATTATAGTATACATGCTATAGTTAAGCCTTATTTAAAATATTGTTTGTTTGCAGTTTTGCCACCGACTCATGAATAATTTTTTTCAGGTTCATCAATAAAAAAAAAATTTCGGTCTGTTTTTCTTTGCACATAGAAAAATCAAAGAATGTTTCTACAATTGAAGATATGACATTGAATGTGCACTTTTTATTCCTTTGATATGAAAACAAGTGGATGAGCTACAACATGGGAGGAAATACACATAAAACATACTTATGCATCAATACATACATGTATATGCACAAGTAGACTGTGACGAAGCCATTACAGTGCTGAACTAAAAAAAAACTACCTACCTACCCACTGTTAAAATTCCAGGTCGCATAACTGCAAACAGACAATTCTTAAGCATGGCCTAATCAAGCCAATGGCATCTATTGTTAATAAAATAAGTTAAATATCAGAATATGCATCAGATAATAAGTGCAAAAGAGGAAAATCTATATCTGTGGATTTGTCTTGTAGTTGAGACTGTGGATTTATCTTATAGTTGAGACTGTGGATTTATCTTATAGTTGAGACTGTGAATTTATCTTATAGTTGAGACTGTGGATTTATCTTATAGTTGAGACTGTGAATTTATCTTATAGTTGAGACTGTGAATTTATCTTATAGTTGAGACTGTGGATTTATCTTATAGTTGAGACTGTGAATTTATCTTATAGTTGAGACTGTGAATTTATCTTATAGTTGAGACTGTGAATTTATCTTATAGTTGAGACTGTGAATTTATCTTATAGTTGAGACTGTGAATTTATCTTATAGTTGAGACTGTGAATTTATCTTATAGTTGAGACTGTGAATTTATCTTATAGTTGAGACTGTGAATTTATCTTATAGTTGAGACTGTGAATTTATCTTATAGTTGAGACTGTGAATTTATCTTGTAGTTGAGACTGTGAATTTATTTTATAGTTGAGACTGTGAATTTATCTTATAGTTGAGACTGTGGATTTATCTTATAGTTGAGACTGTGGATTTATCTTATAGTTGAGACTGTGGATTTATCTTATAGTTGAGACTGTGGATTTATCTTATAGTTGAGAGAACTGAGATACACATATATTTGGGTGTTTTTTTGATTTTATGAACTGAACAACGATTTGTTTAATTTTCTGGAATAGCTCTCACTAGAACTCCTGAACAGGGAGAAGTTTTTGTAATTTTAGGGAGAAATTACAGCATTTTCACCCTCTTTAAGGCATTTTTATATAAGAAAACTTCTCCCTCAGTTCAAATTAGGGAGAAGTCAGATCATTTTGGGAGACTATTTCTCGCATTTCTCCCTCTAGTGAGAGCCCTGAATTGTTATATGAGTGCAAAGTTTGATACAGATATGTATTTTTTGTAGTTGGAAGCATGAATAAAATGAGTTTAACAAAGTCATCAAGTATACCTGATTCCAAGAGTTTCAGAGTCGACAGTGAACCAGATCTTTCCACAGGTGCATATTCTTACATTTTGCTATGCCGTTTGTTGTGTAATCATCTGATCTAATCTACCTTTTATTCAACTCCTTCCCTGACGTTTTGGCTATGGTCAGTTGTACACCATTCCTGATTCATGTCGGAAAGGTGTCAGCTGCTTGCGGTAGGGTAAGTTAGTACTGGTTGGTAATTAATTCCAGGAAAACTGGTTTGGTCAATTGACCATGGTAGATAACTGAAAAATTGTGTTAGAACCTGATTTTTAACCAGGTTTTCAAAGGAAACCAGGTTATTAGAATGGTGTGTGTCGCTGTGCGGGTGGGTGGGCGGGCATCAAACTGGGGGTTTCCGGCGAATAACTTGAGTTCCGTTGATCATATTGTAACCAAACTTGGTGTATAGTAAGAATATGTGGAGAGCTTGCTTGGGATTGCTTTTGGCTTTGTTCCCTCCAAGGTCAAGGTCACTTGAAATTTAGAAATCAGTATCCACTTAATATCTTTGCTTTGCATGGGTGTATTGACATCAAACTTGGTGTATAGTTGTTGCATATACATATATAATATATCTAAGTATGAGTGTTTGTATGCATGTATCACCTACGGCACCTTGGCAGCATTGATGATCATCATGTATTCATTATACAATTAGAGCCTTGGTTACAAATAACTAGGGTGAAAACCTGGTTTGTGGGCATTGCCCATTTCTTGATTTTTTTAAAAATGATTGCTTACAAATTTGATAGTCTGAATGAAGTCATGTGAAAGAATAGTGCAAAGAAATCGGCAGAGCTTGTAATAAATATGATTGAAACGCACTACAAAACAATGTAGTGAGGTTTGTTCCTCATAGCTTCAGTGATGGAGCTAATGACATCCTATTCTGTGGTGAAACTTGATACATAAGTTATATTCTGCTGAAACAACAATATGTTATCCTAGTTATGTAACTAGTCTATAATCCAAAGTCACAATTAAAGAGAGATTTACTATAATTCAGTTCTAGAATCCAGCTACAACAAACCTGATATGAAACCTTTAAGTAGACAAGAACAGCAGATACAATTCTTGGAACAGCAGCTCAGTGTAAGAATTTCAAGCTATATATAGGGAGACATGGTTTGCCAGAGTCCATTTTCATTAGATTTGTTCTAGATTGACTATATTTTGTTGTGCTGTGTGGCGGATGTAAAAATTTGCCCTGTACTTCGTCCATAGTGTAGATAACCTTAATCCACTTTACACGAAAAAGACGTTGGGTCGCTGTGGTATAGTGGTTAACAGACCGGCAATCCTGAGACTTGGGTTCGAATGCCGGTAGCGCCATTGACCGATTTTTCATGTTCATAAACATGATTATATATACCAGTTCTCGAATAGTTATACAACATTAACCTTGCACTCATAAATATTCATACAAATCCGTAAATTATCGCCGGCAAAATATGAAGTGTAATGCTCAATATATGTACAATTGTCACATGCCCGCTTGACTAGAATGGTGATTATGCACGAAGAGAGTTGCCTAGATAAATGAGTGCTAGTTGAAGGTTACCTAATAATATATTATAACTAGGATATACATTCGGACCTTGTTTATTCGACAACCTTCTATCAAAATACTTGGTATGATCCAAAATAAATATCGTGACGTTGATTCCCACCAGTGTACTGATTAGATACCCTGGAGGAGATGATCACAAATGATTGATATACCTAAGTTGTATTCATTTGTTAGAACATTGATATAAAATGAACTTAACGGATCATAAATCCTTAGTCGTAACTGAATTATTTTTGCAACCATATCCTTAAGTCAATGGGTCAATCTTTACTATGAATGCCTAAAACGTTGTAAAACATGCATGATTTTTCGCTCCTCCAAACTATGGCAATTTTTACTGTGATTGCCTAGAGGTTGTAGATTATAATGTTTGTTAAACTTCTGTATTGTAGCTAGCTAAGAAAGCCATTGTTTCTACACAGTTAACTGTTGATGAGACCCTAAAAAGAATTATTCTTGGTCTGGTAAGTTGTTGAGATTTTTATACATTGATGTGTGTCTTTTTTGTTCTGCTATGCTTTATAAAGCAATATATAAAATATACCTTGCTACATTTTAAATACTGCCGAATTGATGGTCATAAGTTTTAGTCCCCCATGTTAGGCATAAGTTTCCTGTGACAATGTGGCTGAAGATAATACGATCAGTCATTTGTCTTCCGACGCTGATTCATGTCGGGGAAAGTTTTCAGTTGCTTAGGGAAGAATAGGTCAATGTTGGTTGTTCTAACAGTAGTATCTTCCATTATGCTAAGTAAAATCAGTGTACACAGGATTATTCTCATTTTATCTAAATTCAAACTTAGTGAACAAACTTTTTTAACACCCTATATTTTTCTACTATTTCAGCCATACTCTTTAGAACAATACAAATCAAAGGAGGACAAGTTGCTACTGTTAGACAAAGCTATTGCAAGTCATGATGGAAATGCTATTATTACAGTAAGAAGTCATTTTATTTACATTAATTCTATATCAATGCTTTTTGTCAAGCCTCCTTGCAGTAAGCTCGACATAGTCGCCAATATATAAATAAAATGGATAATTGTTTAAATGTTTCTATTTCAGGCTGTGATATTTATGAAGAGAACATTGACAGATGCGTTGTTTAATTTAGAATTGTTGAGACGACCTGTTGCGGTGGATCAGTACTTGGCATACTTGAAGGCTCATTATAATATGACTGCATATGCTAACATGCTAGAGTAAGATATAAATGTGTTAACAGTTTTCTATTTGTTTGTGAATTGATAAAATGTGACCAGGTAGATTTATACAGGGATTGTAAACTAGTCAATGATCCCTTCCTAAAGTTGTTTGAAATTTGATTTAATTTGAAAACATTCATACCAACATTTTACTAACTCTTCTTCAAATTTTAGAGAGGTTATATATTGCTTTTATGTATACACAAGCTAAACAAAGTGCATAACACAACTTCATTCATGTCTGGACAAATAACGTTATATGTTGGAGATGAAAGGTGAAGTGAATGCAAGGAGATTATTTTTACCTTCTACGAGTGTTTGTCTAGTCATCGATTTAAAAAGAGAACATATTTATTAACTCGTTTATGTGTTTAACATATTCCAGTAAATCGAAAATGAAATTAATGATTTTTGTATTTATGTCCAAAAAAGCAGTTTGGTATTACATTGCTTGTCTATTTCTTTTCCAGAATGTTAAATAGAGCAGAAGAACTAGCTGTAAGTTTTTATGATAAATATCATTTTAACTAGATTATAATTGTGTAGATGTATGCATAATATAAAAAAAATTCCTCATAAGTAACAAACAATTTACATCAAGTCAGTTTTATCTTCATTTACTGTAAATCAGGTACTACATGTGAGTGTTGTATTTTAATTAAGTACAATGTGCATATTACGGGTCTGTAGATAATTGCAAAAGTTTTCAGAATCTTCATCTAGTCTATATAAAAATCCAAAACTGACGAATTGCACTGTATCAAGTGTGTTATCTGTTTCCTAAAATATTTCTAATGTGGATGATCCACAGGTGGTACGAGGGGCCTCTGTGGTTGAGTGGTTATGGTCGCTGACTTCATAACACTTCTTTCTCACTGCTGCGGGTTCGAATCCCAGCCAGGATAAGGGACCTGAAGGTCGTTGGTTCTATCCAGGTGTCTGTCTGGGGTCTTCCTCCACACTAATTGCTGGAATAAGTACAACATGACAGTGGCTATTTATGCGACTAAAGCCCCATTCCAAAAATGTATTGGTGGAACAGTTCATGTAACATTTGGGGTCCTGCGTGGTTAGCTCAGTTGGCAGAGCACTCGACTGTCAATCTTGAAGTCATTGGTGGGAACCCATTGTGGAGCTCATGTTCATTATAAAACTTTGAAGTATACCACATGCTAAGTCATTGGTTCTACACCTTTATTTTGCAGAAGTTGTCAGTTTCTTGCTGAAGAACAGGTTAGTACTGGTTGGTAACCCAGGAACACTGATTGGGTCAACTGACAGCTTTATATAGCTGAAATACTGTTGAAAAGTAATGAAGAACTCGCAACACAATGACATGTGACATTTGGGAATTTTTGCAGGAGACTGTTTCCCATGGGCTCTACTACTTCATAGGTTACAGCATGTTGAATGATGATTTTGTCATTCTTTAGAAAGTAAATGTCATGTATCCTGAAACTCAATATTATCTTTTTTATTGTACAGATGTTTAAATACAAGCAATCTGCAACAGTGGACGACCCTAAAGCTAAAATCCACCGAGTTAGAGGCTGCTTACAGTAAGTTATGATGATGTACTAACTTCTGTGAGGAAGTAAAAATATTGCTGTTTCTGTAAGCTGACTGAGAATATGTTTCACAGCTTACTTACCCGAAAAGCTTGTGCTGACATATGTACCCAATTGTGAAAAGCTTTTAGCCCTATGATGAGAGCACGAGGGATACTTTCAGAATAAATGTAATACAGCTATGAGACGAAAAGATCAGTTGTTTTGAGTCCAGGGGCCTTATTTATAACATTATAAGTGTGAACATTATAAGTGACTTAGACTTTAAAATGTTGAATGTACATTTTGTTCCTCTGTTGTTGTAACAGTATGGATTTTAATAAAACTTGGCAAAAGTGTACAGAGGGTAACACCATATATTCAGACAAAATTTCATTTGTTTAGATGTAATGAAAATAAAATGCTGATAAATATAAGTTTTGAAAATGTTAAGTTCAAGTTTCAGACCTAGTGTTTGCGAATTTGGTCCCTGACCCTATGGTATACACTCAGCAAAATTTCTAATTGGTCACTTCGTATTTATTGAAGAGACCATACCATATACATGTATATCCGTTTTATGACTTATAATTTTAGGGTCGTTAGTGTTGATCTGTCGTAAAATTCACTTGAGAATCAATATGGATAAATGTATTCAGAACAGTTGTACGAAGAAATTATTTATGTGATGGTGTTTGTATTGTTAATTTTTCATTCACTGTTAAATAATATCAATAAAATGCAAGTGACCAATTAGAAATTTTGCTGAGTGTATATACCAATATATCAACACATTTAATGTATCCATAGTCTCACATAGTGTTGTACGTAGGTCATTATTGTTATTTATTAATATGTGAAATACTCTTAATGTAAAAGTAAAATGAAAACATTTTTATTTTTTTATTTACAGAGCTCATTTTGAGATGACCCCTAGTTTACAGCATGAATGTGGACTTATAAGGCAACAGATATCATTGTTAGAACGACAGAGACCAGTTGATGTATGTATCAAAATATGAAAAATATCATTTGAACTTTAATATTTAAGCTATAAATGTGTGATGATTATTGAAGATTCTGTAGTATAGAAACAAATGTGTTGTACTTCTATTTCATAGAATCTGATTATAATATATGTGATTGCAAATAAACAATACAATATTGTTGAACCTGTGAAGTCTTAATTACCCAATGGTTCACTCGATGAAATGAGATGGATGGGGCCTGATAGATGGTTTGAGCAGTCTTCATACATCTATCCCTTCCAGCAGATGGCAATTTTTCACCGACCAGTTCCCAGCATCATTCTACTTGTGGTTTGATCTAAACTTCTATTATGCAATGGGATTTTGGGGTGCCTCCCAAAGAATGTAACTCTGGAGAGGTTGCACTGGATTTTTATGAAATATATCCGGTTTATTTTTCCATTTTTGAATGACAGGGCATGAAGTGTTACCCCAGTCCATGTGTGTGACCGTGCAACATATTGGTTTCCGATCAATAACTCTTGATAGGTTGAATGGATTCAACTCATATTGGGCACATAAGCATAGGATAATAAAACACAGGACAAGTTCGATTTTGGCGGCAATCCATTAATTTTTGAGGGAATTATGGCCCATTTTTTACTTAAAACCCATAGCGGGAGCAATTGTGTCCTATGGAAACATCTAGTTTTATTTGTGGTGTTAACAATAAAGTTTTGTTGCAGGTGGGAGATGACATGGTTGAGAAGGAAGGGAAACATATGGTGTTTCGTCAACATCCAAGAAAAGCTTCCATAATCAACATGCCTGTTATAACAACACTGTTTTATTGTTGTATCTATCATTATGAGGAAGGAGAAAACCTTCTGTCAAGTCCTGCCAGTATCAGAAAGGATCACCAGGTATTATTTAGAGATATGAGGGTTTTTTCTTCCATCTAATGAGGGAAAGTATTTTGTCTGTGTTTACCAAAATGATGTACATGTAGTCAGTTTTATTCTCCTTTTTTAGACCGACATAAGGGATTTCATCCACCTTTGTGAAAATGATTTTGAACACTTTTGCTCCCAGCACAGGACATAGCACAAGGATTTGTAATTGAAGTATTTTCAGATTATTTGAATGTTATGTTATTATGAAGGATGAATTGACATAGAATTGTTTAAAATAAGTGGGATACACAGTAATCATTTGTTGTCAACCTGTTTCTGACACAGATTTAGCATTAACATGATTTTATTGGATCATTCTGCTTATTCCAAATGTTTCAATTCCCATATGTTGTCGTGTGTATGAGTAATATATAAATCAGTAAACTAAATGTGAAGAATGGTAATGCAGGACACACAAAATGGCAAAGGATTTTTGTTTTTGTCAAGCAATTTTATGTGTAGTTAGACAAATTGCTTGGGCAATGGCTAACACAGCCTTTTAGAGGTCAAACTTAAAGCATTGTCTTTGAAACAAAAATGAACAGTATTAAATATAAGTGGCTGACCAAAACATTGGCTTCATGTTAAACTTTAAAACACATGGAGTCAAAATAATTCCACTGAGAATTCTCAGGATAACCTATTGATTTACTATGAATTGGACCATTGGTAAATAGATTATATTGACTGACATTATGACATGGCAAAATAATGCATACATTTTGTTCTTGTACATCAATTTGGAGAAATTTAAGTAATGTCTTGAAATAATGCATACATTTTGTTCTTGTATCTAGTTAACAGAAAAGCAATATGTTTGGACAGCAGTGAGAGCCAGGGCCATGTTACGTAAATGGCCCGATATGGAAGCACTGTTCTTGACGAAGGTAAACTTTACAAATTTAATCATTTATGTTATAGAATTTTTATGAGTTGGTGCAAAACTACTGTAAAGAAATACATACAGTTGTTTGTTGACATGTTATGCCTTTGTACACCCATTTTATGAGAAAAATGCTTTATCTTGGATTATGGTACCCAGCATTAGAGCCACCAGTAGAACAAACTTATTGCACAGTTTATGCCATCTTCTAGAACAGACACAGAGTCTGTTCTTCATATGATCCAAAATATGCTGTCCAGGATATACATGTATGTTATATCTCTAAAAAACACTTTCCCTTTACATGTAGTGCATTATTCTGGTGATAGGGGATGTTATGTTAATGATTCAAAGGCATTTAAGGAACTTAAAAACTTAGACACCAAGGTTTTCTAGATGTAACCAAAATTCCTGGGTATAATATTTTGGATCATATTATTGACTAATGTACTGAAGACTTTTAATTCTGATATGATTGTGAAAAATGGGTATTTTTTTCTTATCAAAATTTGACGATTTACTGATTTTACTACAACTTATATGTTCTGCAGATTGTAAACTGAATGGTTGCTAAGTTACAAACTTGTTTTAGTGTTTCATTTACATCTTGATTTGCAAACTTTTGCATTCCATCTTATCAGTGTATTTTATATTCCAGGGATTTTTTGGATCCAAGATGAAGAGTGTGATTGGATTCGATAGAGTTGCTAGCATTCTGCATAAGTCAGAAGCTCCCCCTGAGGTAAAGTATTGTCTTGTCCATAAACTTATAGGCCTGATCTGTTTCTGTAGGACTTAAATTCACTTCTATTGTTCTGACCTATTCATGCCTTTATGGGAGTTTTTTGGAAAACTGTGTAGAAGATAACTACTGATTTTGACAATGAAACAATTTGAAATTGTAGGCACTTTATGTGTGTATTGTATCTGTACTGGGTACATTTAGAAACGCACAATAAATATTTTCTCAAGTTTCATGGACTTAGATAGGAATAAAAGAAATGGACATTACACAATAATATTTCATGTTTGTGCAACATGAATGCTATATCATATTAGGTATTTACATATAAAAAGACATTTTGCAAACATTTCTCAGGACAAAAACAATGCGTTTTTAAATGTACTGAGTATATATATTTTCATGTCTCCTTGCACTTTTGGGGGTGGCGGTGTACTTTGTATGTTGCATTCCGTCCTCCTTCTTCATTCATTTTGATACCTGGTACATGTACATCATACAGAGATTCATATTTGGTATGTGTGATTAATCTCAAATATGTTGACAGCAGCAAAAAATTGTATGATTAATATGTATTGCAGATTTTAAACAAATATCTGAAGTTAGTAGATGATGTAGATAGAAGATTAGAACTTGCACAGAAGATGCAGTGTCATGATACAGTAATTGAGGTGAGTTGAATATTCTTGTAGCAAGTATATACATTCTGGAGTTCTCTCCCTTACCTAGCTTCTACACAAAATGCTTAAGTTGCTTCACCTACTAGACTTGCCACTTATTGAATTTGAACGCTGTCAACAATATTTCCTATCGTATTTTAGGGATTGAGGTTATTAAATTTGATCTCTAAGATTTAATGTCTTTTTATTTGTTGATATTAGTCTAGTCCCTGGCCTTATTTGTGTGAATTTTTTGTCCAGAGCATTTCTTTGTTTGTTCGTGTAGAGGGATACCTGAAGTTCAATTTTAGCGAGGGTGGACAGTTGACATCATGTCAGTTTCCATGGAAACCAAGATGGCCGCCATTTCATGAACCCTTGACTAGTCTAACTGTAACGATTATTTCTATTTAGTGCAAACAGGTGTTGATTTTAATGTGTGTGATAATTTGTGTACAGATACAGAGCTCTCTAATGAACTGCCTGTCACGGTCACTAAAAGTCACGGTCAAGGTATTTAAAGGTCAAAATGTAAAAAAATGATAAAAACACGTTTTTACCCAATGTCGTTTTAATTCATCTTCACAGTTTTGACCGTAGACAAACAAAAGGTATTTTGCACTACCTACTATCAATATGATTGACTACAAAACTTATTTCATGGTCAAAAATTGAATAATCATATAATTAGAAGGAATTATGTGACACCACATCAATCTGCAATTTTCCGCAGAATACGCGCTTATAAATACCTATTTTGAGTTTGGTTGCATGAAATGAGTAAGCACAGTTTCTGTATACATGTGTTTAACGAGATAGGGGATGGTGCTAAAGTAAGTTCATTGCCAGCTCGGTCATCTTTGCCTTGGGTAAGAACCCCGGCGTCCATACATGCGTCCTTTACCTCTCCGAAACTGCTGGCCCCTGTATTGTGACTGAAAAGGATAAGGGCTAGCAAGAAACTCCTATCACGACTATTTGTTCATTGAAATGTTATTCCTCTTGTAACCGCATTGGAATTTTGTGTCTTTACGAGTGCATGATTGTATGATTTAAGCGATATCAGCACTCCCATAAATACCGTTATCATGTGACATCATAACAATCGATTTGCTGCAGTTTCTGTTCTGTTTTGTTCTGCATTATAATTTATTTAGCACATAATTGTTCACATGCATTGTATGGACTGAAAACCGTATACGATTTATTAAGTTAATTTCAATAGAATATTCATTTTCGTGATTTGTATTGTCATTACTTAATTTATTGGCAACAAAGTATTTAATAATTTAGAAATGTTCGTAGTCTTCATATGCAACTTTGCCTCTATTGAAGACCAACAATGGGATAGTATTGTTTTATTAAAAGCAAACATGTTGTTATCCTGAATTTCCACTTCAATATAATGAAAATGCGTAAAAAGGTTTTAGAGTGAATGCAAATACATCGATCGCAAATTTGATGTGGAAAATGTGATATGGACCATGAATGATGTATAAATGTACAGAATGCTGAAGCAGTAGACACTTTCAAATTACTTTATTCAGTCATCATGTATATTGTTGTCGATGTGCATGTTGTGTATGTATATATGCTTATATACTCTTCATTTCTAAATGTGTATGTCAAGATGTCTAGTCTATAGAATTAGTGAAGATCTTGAGCACCATGAGGTCGTATTTCTTAAATACCTTTGATCTCAATTTGGCTCAATAATGTTCAATTTGATAGACTACTGTCATTAGCATCAGGCTGTTACAAACTACAAAATACTGTCCATCTATGTCATGTTTTCTTTTAAATATAACCTATATATTTCCATCATGCTGGACGATGTTACTCAAAATCTTTAGATCGATCAACATTGCAAATTTGTATTTTTAAAGTTGATTTAATAAAGGGATTTAACATTTTAAAAAAAGTGAAAATATTTAGTCAGTGTTCAAAAGTCAAGTAAGAATGTGTAGCAAAATCATTAATAAATATGTCTACATTCAAACCATAATTTAGGAAATACTAATTCATTCATTCCCAGTGTGTCATTTACAATGGGAAGATTTGAATGTGCTTCGATATTGTTTGGCTTACACACCGTTGTGACTCAAGTAGCAAAAGCGAACATAATACGGTTGCGCTTGAAAAATACCTTAACAAGCTAGGCATGTATGAATTGATAAATGTTTTTTGTCAGTTGACAGAAAAGGGCTGGAAATAGTGTCATATTTAGTATTAAAGTCTAATCACTTTCATCTCATTATCGCTTGTAATAAAAGATGAACACCATGTTATGTTTTAATTGATTTGACCTCAAATGACCTTGTCCTCTGCCCTTGGTGGGTGACCTTGATTTTACTTCATCCAATGAGTGGCAAAATATTCAAATGTAATATACACGTTCTGTATACATAATAGAAAAAATATATACAGAACGTGATTTATATGCATTCATTGACTATACTTGTATATTCTGCTCAAAAAATATAGATAGAGGTGGTGTCGGGTAATTCCTTATAAAGGCACCCGTTATTCAACTTATGGCCATAAACTAAGTTTGTTATAAATTGCATTGAACACAGGTAAAGTGGAAGCATAACTTATGAAACACTAATACTGCTGAACTTTTAACAAGATAAAAACTTTTTTTTTCATTTTCAACATGTAATGACCTTGACCTTTGATGACCTTGGTCAACAGTCCGATGGAAATTTTGACCTTGATTTTCTTTTAGTCTGTGAGCAGCAAATACATTTGCATACATACTGTTCCTTCTCCGTCTCATAGATATATGTTTGTATATATGTATATATTTGTTTTTCCTCATGGGCCATATGGCTTACTGGACTTAAATGGAAATAAAACTTTACATAAATGCAGAAGCTGTGCTTACACATTTCATGCAGCAAAACTCAAAATATGTATTTTAAGCTATACCTGTGTATTCTACGGAAAATTGCAGATTGAAGTGGTGTCACATAGTTCCTTCTAATTATATGATTATTCAACTTATGACCATGAAATAAGTTTTGTTGTAAATCATATTGATATAAAGTAGTGCAAAAATACTTTTGCATGTTACGGTCAAAACTGTGAAGATGAATTTAAACGACATTGGGTAAAAACGCGTTTTTGAACATTTTTTTACATTTTGACCTTTAAATAACCTTGACCTTGACCTTTAGTGACCTTGACAGGGAGTTCATTTGAGAGCACTGTATCTGTACATAAATTATCACTCACATTACAATCAATACCTGTTTGCACTTAATAGAAATAATCGTTACAGTAAGACTATTCAAGGGTTTATGATATGGTGGCCATCTTGGTCACCATCTTGGTTTCCATGGAAACTGACATGATGTCAACTGTCCACCCTTGTTAAAATTGACTTTCAGGTATCCCTCAACAAAAATATACAAAGAAATGCTCTGGACAAAAAATTCACACAAATAAGTCCAGGGACTGTACTATATTCTAAAGTTAGGAAACCGTGATGAGATTATGAATTTGGTTATTCAGTGTTTTGTGTACTTAAAAAGCAGTTTTGAAAGAGAAAAACATATTTGTTATGTTTATTTTTTGTTCAATTTCTAGACGTACAGAACACAGAGGGATCGACAGTCATTACATGCATATTTTAACAGAATAAAACCAAATTCTAGGGAATGGTACATTGCTCAAGGAGTACTAAATGACCAGGTATGTTTATCATTTGTCTTAGTTCCTGCCAGTTGACCCCCTATGTTTATCATCTTAGTTTCTGTCCCCAGTTGAGCCCCTATGTTTATCATTTGTCTTATTTTCTGTCCTCAGTGAACCCCCATATGTTTATCATCTTAGTTTCTGTCCACAGTTGGCCCAATTGTTTATCATTTGTTGACCCCCTATGTTTATCATCTTAGTTTCTGTCCTCAGTGGACCCCCCTATGTTTATCTTCTTAGTTTCTGTCCTCAGTGGACCCCCCTATGTTTATCTTCTTGGTATCTGTCCTGAGTTGACCCCCCTATGTTTATCTTCTTGGTATCTGTCCTCAATGGACCCCCCTATGTTTTTCTTCTTGGTATCTGTCCTCAATGGACCCCCCTATGTTTTTCTTCTTGGTTTCTGTCCTCAGTGGACCCCCCTATGTTTATCTTCTTGGTATCTGTCCTGAGTTGACCCCCCCCCCCCTATGTTTATCTTCTTGGTATCTGTCCTGAGTTGACCCCCCTATGTTAATCTTCTTGGTATCTGTCCTGAGTTAACCCTCTATGTTTATCTTCTTGGTATCTGTCCTGAGTTGACCCCCCTATGTTTATCTTCTTGGTATCTGTCCTGAGTTGACCCCCCCTATGTTTATCTTCTTGGTATCTGTCCTGAGTTGACCCCCCTATGTTTATCTTCTTGGTATCTGTCCTGAGTTTACCCCCCTATGTTTATATTCTTGGTATCTGTCCTGAGTTTACCCCCCTATGTTTATCTTCTTGGTATCAGTCCTGAGCTGACCCCCCTATGTTTATCTTCTTGGTATCTGTCCTGAGTTGACCCCCCCTATGTTTATCTTCTTGGTATCTGTCCTGAGTTGACCCCCCTATGTTTATCTTCTTGGTATCTGTCCTGAGTTGACCCCCCTATGTTTATCTTCTTGGTATCTGTCCTAAGTTGACCCCCCCCCCCTATGTTATCTTCTTGGTATCTGTCCTGAGTTTACAAATAAAGAATTAGATAGGGTTGTTTCTTTCAGCCCTGGTAATATCCGTATAAATGTGTGATACAGAGACCCTGCTGGTTTCCTTAATTTTTGTCAGAAGTTTAATTTGTAAATGAGCTTATTCATGAAATAAGGAAATTTCTGTTAGATATCAATAACTCCAATTGTGTCTGAAAAATGTAAAAGGCCGAAATTAGTGCTTTTTTGAAAAACCACTGATAGCTTGTAAGTTTGGTTACTAACTATCATTTGTGTTATAAGTAAGAAATGGAAGCTTTTCAATATTTTTGTTTCTTTCAGACCATAAAATGGAAATCTTGAAGTGTTATTCAAACAAGGAGCTGAACAGAAGTTGATTTTATCTCTGATAAACTGTGTTCATGTCTGTTTGCAACAATTACTGTTCCTCATAGACCAGTGCTTGCAGTAACAATACTAAGTTATATTAAATGATTATGATAATTTGTTCTGGCTATATTCTCAATTTGTTATTGATTTTACATAGTTTGTATTGATTGTGAAACCATTGAACAACTTTTATAAACCCACTCTAAATGACTGCTTCCTGGTCTGCTTTACCAGAACTTCGAGGATTTTGAAGTTCAGGATTCAAATGCAACCCCTTTGGATCATGTGTTGAGTGCTATCTATGCTCCTTGACCTCTACGCCTCACCTAAAATGTTATTGCTTGTCAATGCTTTGCTTTGCATAAACTAAGAATGTTGGGCATTTTCACGGTATCTATAATCTTAAGGAAATTGTTAATTGGCTCTTGTCAGATGTAAATGATCTTTTTTGGTTGTTATATTTTGTATTTGACTCCAATACTATGGTTACAGTAGTTTAAAGGAATTAATTTTACATTAATTTGAAGCAGACTCATACACTTTATACTAATCACTCTTGGTGACTGCTTGCTTGATAACTTATCAGTACTAATGCCGAATTCAGGGTTTGTTCAGCTTGTGTTCAAACCCCACTAAGTATGGGGCTTGACTTCACTATCATCAGATCAGGGGTCAGACTCGATCCCTTGTCAACTTTTCATCCTCTGATTATGTTGAACATCTCCTAGCTTGTCATCTAATGACATAACGAAGTTTCAAGTCAACTATCTTAGGAGATTTGCCAGCAAAACATGAACACATGCTGGATATTTTTGACTTTTTGTAAACTCATTCTGAAAAGAAACAGTTCCAACTGTATGGATAATGGTCTTATATACAGGTAGGGTGCATGTTTGAATCAACCATTTGCTAAAGATATTTTTGCTTCAACAGATATATTTTGTTACCTCAATCAAAAAGCCATAGGGTACAGTTTTTATTTTTCCATGAAATTGAGTAGCCACGAAAAAGTGACCTTGATGTAATATAATACGTTCACTATAATTTCAAGAATACATTGTCTTAATATTTTTAACAAAATATGCCGAGTCTTTTATATGAGAAAATCTGTTGTAATTACCTATATACTGGTGCACTCTACAACACTGCATTGTCACGTTCTTACATTTCTTCCAAAACCTTAAATACAAGAGTCCAAGATGGGTATTTTTTATCCTAACCTAAGCGCCGAGCATAGGATATATCTTTATCATACTTTCATTCTGCAGTTCCAGATATTTATTAGGAAAATATATAATTCAGTGTTTAAAAGTATGTCTATATGAAGGCATTAACATGCCATTTTCTCACAATTATTACAAATTTTGAGACTGTCTACCTTTTAGTGCTGTGAAATTGTCAGTATTATTTTAGTCATTTTACAGTCATTTTTGTAGAATGAGATGTTTTGCAGTAAGCTCTTTTGTTATAGGTCATTTTTGAGAATGTTGATTTAAACTGGTATACAGATCTGTTTTGTTTAATCACCAGATAAATGTGTGACTGATGTTAGATACATATAGAATGTGACATGAGCTGTTATTGTCATAAATGTGTGACTGATGTTAGATACCTATAGAATGTGACATGAGCTGTTATTGTCATAAATGTGTGACTGATGTTAGATACATATAGAATGTGACATGAGCTGTTATTGTCATAAATGTGTGACTGATGTTAGATACATATAGGATGTGACATGAGCTGTTATTGTCATAAATGTGTGACTGATGTTAGATACCTATAGAATGTGACATGAGCTGTTATTGTCATAAATGTGTGACTGATGTTAGATACATATAGGATGTGACATTAGCTGTTATTTGTCATAAATGTGTGACTGATGTTAGATACATATAGGATGTGACATGAGCTGTTATTGTCATAAATGTGTGACTGATGTTAGATACATATAGGATGTGACATTAGCTGTTATTTGTCATAAATGTGTGACTGATGTTAGATACATATAGGATGTGACATGAGCTGTTATTTGTCATAAATGTGTGACTGATGTTAGATACATATAGGATGTGACATGAGCTGTTATTTGTCATAAATGTGTGACTGATGTTAGATACATATAGGATGTGACATGAGCTGTTATTTGTCATAAATGTGTGACTGATGTTAGATACATATAGAATGTGACATGAGCTGTTATTTGTCATAAATGTGTGACTGATGTTAGATACCTATAGAATGTGACATGAGCTGTTATTTGTCATAAATGTGTGACTGATGTTAGATACATATAGGATGTGACATGAGCTGTTATTTGTCATAAATGTGTGACTGATGTTAGATACATATAGGATGTGACATGAGCTGTTATTTGTCATAAATGTGTGACTGATGTTAGATACATATAGAATGTGACATGAGCTGTTATTTGTCATAAATGTGTGACTGATGTTAGATACATATAGAATGTGACATGAGCTGTTATTTGTCATAAATGTGTGACTGATGTTAGATACATATAGAATGTGACATGAGCTGTTATTTGTCATAAATGTGTGACTGATGTTAGATACATATAGGATGTGACATGAGCTGTTATTTGTCATAAATGTGTGACTGATGTTAGATACATATAGGATGTGACATGAGCTGTTATTTGTCATAAATGTGTGACTGATGTTAGATACATATAGGATGTGACATGAGCTGTTATTTGTCATAAATGTGTGACTGATGTTAGATACATATAGGATGTGACATGAGCTGTTATTGTCATAAATGTGTGACTGATGTTAGATACATATAGGATGTGACATGAGCTGTTATTGTCATAAATGTGTGACTGATGTTAGATACATATAGGATGTGACATGAGCTGTTATTTGTCATAAATGTGTGACTGATGTTAGATACATATAGGATGTGACATGAGCTGTTATTGTCATAAATGTGTGACTGATGTTAGATACATATAGGATGTGACATTAGCTGTTATTTGTCATAAATGTGTGACTAAATAACTTCCCAGAAATATTGTTGTGTGAAAGTATGTCTCTATTTATTGATTACTGAAGTGGATATTTTTATGAGTTCAGACGTTTATGTGTAGAAATATAGTACATGAATATAAAACGTATATAAAATATACTTATGTGAACAAGGAAAATTACACTGGCTGGTATTTTCCTGATATCCTTGAGTTCACAGATGTTTCCACTCATAGTCTTTACCACTTGCACACTACTTAGTAGACAATGAGTTTCTAAATTATTTTATCACATGACTTCACACCTCTGACAGAGTAGGGGTCAATTCTACGCCAAGTACATTATGTGTAGAATATTTTGTTGTTTGATGAATTTGTTTTATTCTATGAAACAGATAGTGTTGAGTCTGTGATATATGGAATGCATTCCATGTTGTAATTTACGTGCAATCTTATTTTTGCTTGTAAATATCAGGGGGTGAATATGGTTGTCTTAGCAACTAATTTTCTCTTCTTGATTACATTTTCAGAATTTTTTTGTTGACTTATCTTTTTTTTATAACTTTTTATTTTCATACAGCATGCCAAAAAATAACATTTGCACAAATATTTTTTTTCCAAGTAACATCACATATTGAATAACCAAAAAAGAAAGAAACAAAATAATAATAGGAAAATTTAAATGTTTGGCTAAAGTACAGAGTTCGGCAACAGATATTGAAATTGTGTTGGCTTCTATTGACTACTTTTTAAGAGAATTGTTTAATATAAATTAAATGGTTATTAGGTTAACATGAAAGATACAGTAATGTTGTAAAATATTACAATAGATTATTAATGTATATTGAGCGCTTTGGTGGACTTATCTTAGTCAATCAAATAGCCTGTTCAAGGTGAGAGTTTGGTTTCAATAAGAAGAGGGTATTCCACTGTTGTGATCGTCCATTATTTTCACCCTGATATATTATGGTTTGATTGATGTCAAACTCTGTGTATCAATGTTATTAACTGTAAAATGTAAAATTATCAAAAATAAAATTAATATAATTATATGCTCTTGTATCTTATATTGTATTGCACATACAGTAGGTTTGTAATAAAATCATGTTTTGAGGAACAAGAAAAATCGGTCAATGGCGCTACCGGGATCAAGTTGTAAGTATCAAGTTTCTGACTGTCTGTGATTACAAAACTAGAGATAATTCTTCATACTCAAAACTAATTTTCATTCTCACTTAGTTCTTAGTTACTTATGTTTTATGTTAAATGACGCAAGGTCGCTGTGGTTAGCATAACAGACCGGCAATCCAGAGATCCGGGTTCAATCCTGGTAGCGCCTTTGACCGATTTTTCGTGTTCCTCAAAACATGCTTTTATATTAACTCACCTGATCGAAAGCCTCCTTTCTTGAAACTACCAGATTTGATCCCTTCAGTCCGAGTGGTGGCCCTTTAATTGAAGTATTTGAAAAACTTATTTTCTCAATTACCTCAGGGGTATTTTTGCTCAGGTGAGGGATTAACGGCCATCATGCCCCTCTTGTTTAGCAAACGTTCTGTTCAATTGTGTTACATACAAATGACTGATTGATTTCATAATCGTACCACAATAATTTAGAGAACACTTAAACATAAAAGTGTGATTTAAGTATAGAGATCTATATCAAGTTTTATAACGTCAGAGCTTCCTCTCCAGCTGTAGTTATATACTGTAATATATACTGGTGTGAAGAGCCAACCTGTCAGTTTGTAGTTTGAGATTCTTCTACATTATAATTAACCAGACTGAAACACAGGAGATTGTTATGAGTTCTCTCCCCCTGTTCGTTCTATGTTATATGACGATCTCCTGTGGTCTGAAACGATTTGCCTGGTTACCATTGACATTTTCCAATTGTTCAATTCATTAGGTAGTGTCAACAATTACAATATTTACCTTCCTTGGGCTGATCGGCCATATTGATAGGTGAATTTCCTTTAAGTTTATAGGGAATATAATGTAAACAATGATAAAATAATTAGACATAAAAAAATAACTTATCCATTATGCTCATGTTGGCAAGTTGAAGAAGAAATGGTCACATACAAATTCTCTTGGTATTTTCTCAATTATCACATATTTGAAAATTACTCCTGTACGGGATAATCACTTTTGCCTATCAAAATGGCTGATGATTAAGAACAAGGGAGGTAAATATTGCAAATGTGGGAACTATCTACTATCTATTGAATCATAATTGTTCAAACTTATTTTTCAAACTCATCAGAAGATGTATCAAGTAGTTGTTTTAGAAACCACGTAATATAGTACTGACTGGTTATCAGTTTGGACCAGTATAATTATGTTGTTTATTCATTGAAATATGATTGAAATCACATTTGACACTTGTCAAATCATAATAGATTAATGATAAACATACAAGTGTACATACTTGTAGTATAAACGATCTTTACTTTTATAAATCGTGTCCAATTGATATAACGAGTTTTTCGCTCCGCTATATGCGTGTATACTCGCGCGTCTACGGCGAGCAATTTATTTTCAGAAGGGGATTATTGTAGGAGTTTTCTGGAATAAATAAATTCCACAAATCAGGCTGCAGTTCAAAATCTTTTATTATGACAAAGTACACGATAAATAGAAAATACGAATGTCTAAGTATGATAATACATAACGATATCCATGACTATTCATGCGTAGCAAATGCCTTATTAATTAAGATATTAATTACGAGCAAATAACCAATAAATGGGGAAGAAGCGATATTAACTCAATAATTTGGTATAACACTAAGCTTGACTAGTGGAGGTCACTGAACCCAATATAACGGTAATTTCAAACAGAAATATATATAAAAATTGCGAATAGCTACATACTGGCGCATGATAATAGTCATGGATAAACATAGAATACATAACACTCCATTAATGCAAATTACTTATAATGCATACTAAGGATCATAATGAAGTCATGATGAACATGCGATTTATAAAGATAACGAACATAGTTATATGTAACTTTCATTTGAATAGTAAGGTGTAACAACCTCGGCAAATATTATAACAGCGAGTTGTAATAACAATCTAAATTCTAATAGCATATAAAATAAAAGTTACATACACAACAGGAAAGAAAACGTAAATTTAACATACCAGGAATAAATAAATTCCACAAATCAGGCTGCAGTTCAAAATCTTTTATTATGACGAAGCACACGATAAATATAAAATACGAATGTACTTGATTTGAGCTGCAGCCCCTTTTTATAAGGAAGTCTAATTACGTGTACAATAACATATTTTGCCAGTGATGTAATATTAGAGGGTAATTATCATTTATCATAGATGGCTATCTGGCAGGAGAATATCAGTATTTAAAACTTAAAATTTCTTATTGTCAAGGTGCACAGTTGAAACTTAATGACACTTTTACTGTGTGCATTTTAAAAAAAAAACAAGAAATGTTCAGAAAATGAGAATGCAAGTTTATACAAAAACATTAAATATGATTTTGCAAAACTTAATAAACAAATGACTGCAAAGTTTGCATTATAACACAATATTCAGTTTAACAATTTATTGCGTTGGAAAGATAGTGCAGTGATACTTTATTTCCTTAGTATTAACAAGTAAATTTAGCAAACAACTTACTATAAAGTTTGTAAATGGCCAAAGGCAATTATCTTTGCCGTTATGCCAATAAACTTTGAAACTTGAAACTATAATTTGACACATTACAAAAAAATTATAATTATGAAATTTAAATTCTGTACCCTGAATATATAATTAGGGGCACATTCATCAGTTAAACTGACACCTCCTGTATAGAGTATGTACTCGTATTTAATTCATAGATTGAAGCGCAAGCAAGTGTCTCTTTCATCCCCTCGATTACTGGGACTTGACTTTAAATTCATGCATTATTGTTAGAAATTGATTGTAAGTGAGTAGTAAAATGTCATAACATTTTCTGTTTTGTGTATTTGTTTTATTATCATATACTATATATATTTATAGCACTATTCACATCTTCATATCACTCTTCAAAAGTGCTTCACATCACAAAAAAGTACATACAGCATAAATAAGCATAGAACTATTCTAAGACAGTTAAACAACTTATGTACATGTAACATTGAATAAAAAACATGCAAATATGATTTTTACAAATTGCGGGAAGTAAAACATAACACTTCAGCCATAAAAGTACAGTAAAACCTTAAGAAATTCTTAACTAAGAAAAGTTTAATAGAACGCTTTTCTTAGCAATGAACTTCTTAAGAACTTTCTTAAGCTAAGACGTTCCTTAATAAATTAAACGGGACTACGCACTCAATTATCTTGTAGTGCTTTCAGAAAGTACCTTTTCTTGGTTTTCATTAACACAGAGAGCTTCAAGTTCATAACGTGTGTAATATGACTTTTGTAAACTGGACTCTTTTATATCAGAAGAAGTCTTAACACCAAGCATTTCCTCGTGTCAATACGCGCACCAAATACTGAACACCAAGCATTTCCTCATGTCAAAACGCGAACCAAATACTGAACACCAAGCATTTCCTCGTGTCAATACGCGCACCAAATACTGAACACCAAGCATTTCCTCATGTCAAAACGCGAACCAAATACTGAACACAACCGGGAATGATTGTTTTCGTATGTCAGTCTGGTCCATTTTCAAACGTATCAAGTCACTTATTATAGATGCAATGTCTAAATAGTGTTTGATAAAAGCGAAGTTCTTTTGATATTCACATAAGAAGTCAATATATACACATTGGTATTAATGTATAATTGAAATAGTCATGCTAACTATTTCAGATTGTTTTGTCATTATTTGTATGGTATATATACACTATACAATATGGCCTGTTTCTTCATTGTCTTACTCGAGTTGGTATTCATTGTTCTAGCATTTATCTACGACATACAAGCGTTCTGTACATGTTCTTCACTTCCTGTCTGAAGCGAACATCAAAGAAGCCGTAAACAAAACAATTAGTAACATTGTTAATGAAGAAACACCACACAAATGTATGGTAAACAACCTTGCCGGTAAAAGACGAATTTGGCAAAAATGATTTGTTCATGAAAACCACAATTTTCAATGATAAATGTGGAATATAACTCAAAAAGAATACGACTGTGATAAAAAAGAACATAAGTGTTGTCCGTTTTGTTCGATCAAAATTCTTCGGCTGATCAATTTTGTGGCCTTTGGCTTCGTGATTCCGTGGTTTTGATTGGTTGGCAGAGTTAGGCGCTTCATATTTGCACAAATTCGATTGGCTGGTGGATCTACTATCGGTGCTTCCGGTGTTTGACATTTCTTGTCGCTTTAAATTAATCTCACTCGTTTTATTGTCTGACGAATCTATGGAGCCAGATGAAAATTCTGACGTCACGTGAGAGTTTGAGGTTGTCGTGACAGCAACATGGGATTTTATTTCTTTTCGTTGAAAAGAGCTATGTTTTGAAATTACTCGACCAATCAGGATGTATAGCACAACCAAGGTAATCAATGTTGCCAAGACAACTAGTATCAACATAGCATTAAAGTAACCTTGCAATTTGTTGTAGTTTGGTTTATCCTCCGTCCAGCATCTTGTTCCGGTCAGATTGGCTTCGGTCTCAATGTGTGCAATCCCGTAAAGAACCGGGGCAGGCCATGACAAAAGCAAAGCAACGAATAACACCACACAACACAGTAACTTAGCAACTCTTTCTTTAATCTGTTTACCGAAGGGGACACAAATTTTCCGATATCTGAAAAGTAATACCAAACTACGTGTTACTGTTAACATACACATAGCCTACTGTACACAAATCAGAACAAGAACAAGATGATGGGCGCAAATTCAAATAAGCAAAGATGTCGTAGTTTTATTGGTTAAGATTTGTACAACAAATGTTTATAGAATCAATAAATAAAGACACCCAAATATTACAGATCTTCTTCGTTCATTAATTTGAAAGTTATGAATATGTCCACCAATAGCGTGGTTCAAATAGTTTGTTACATATGTGATAAAATTAATAAAATAAAGCTCGTAAATAAATGTTCATCAAAACACAACTACATTGCCATTATGGCATTTCCATTGACCGTTCACAGATTTCCATCAATTCACAACTTATACAGTCAAATCTGTCTGTAAAGACCACCCATGGGAACAGCAAAATGTGGTCTTTGTTTACAGGTGGTCTCTATTAACAGATTAAATATCATTGAAAATGGTCTGATGGGAGATAAAATTGGTGGTCTTTGCAGACAAGTTTTGCAATAGTGGTCTTTGTTCGCAGGTTTGACTGTATATTTAAAAAAATAACATTTTTGCAAGGGTCCAAGGGTGGTCTTATTATTGAGGTTTGGCTGTATATCTATAATGATGATTGTAAACAACATGTTTTCGTCGGGGACAGTTGTTTATCTTTAATGTACGCCTGTCAAAGATTACATACCAGGATGTAGGCTTATGTTGCAAAGGTGATCAGTATCATTTGCCTTAACCTTGAATTGTGAGCGTACTTATGTTCCTGTCCACGTATTATGCTGGTTTTTGTGGCGTGCAGTTAAGGTTTCACAATGTGTGAGATTTGAATAGCATTCTTAAGGATTTAGTTACATCCATAAATGAGTATATTTGTACGACGAATGAATCATTCGATCAAGTTGGCAGAAGTTTTGCTTCAAATTGCTGTTGCCTAGGAAACGCGAGTGAATTTTACGATACAGTGGAAATTTATGTTATTATATGGAATGTCCAGTAAACCCTCACTTAAAGACCACCTCAATAATAAGACCATGTTTAATATCCCAAGTTTGCTCTCTATTCAACCTTAAAAATTAAGACCACCTCAATAATAAGACCAGGTTTCAAGGGTCCCAAGGGTGATCGTATTATTGAGGTTTTACTGTATACGTATAGCTCACGAGTAATATTCTTTTCTTATAATGGATAGTTTAAGATTCACATAATCATTTTTGAATTAAAGTGACATTGTTTTATTCGGTTGGAACAGTAGCAATTTCATATCTTCTTCATTAAAGATGTACTGTATATGTAGTGCGCTGACAATATGCGACACAGACTATATGCGGCACTACATGTATATCAGAAAAATAATTAAAACATCAATGGGTATTAGGACTTGATGAAATAGACAATCTAATATTATCCATCTTTTACGTAAAAGTACAATACTTTAGTAATCAACATTTCATTTTTTTTTACTGTAAATATATGAACTAGCAATATAATAGATATAGAAATATCTACAATGTAGTATATCTTTAAACAACTGCCACGTTTATTATGCATTTATATGTACATGTATATGATAAGCTCCAATATGTTATGTATGTATATTTAAATAAAATTTAAAAAAAGGATTGAAATATTTTAAAAAAAAGCAATCAATTGGAGATTTGGTTTTATAACAAACGATGAAGTGTGGCGAGAAAACCTGTTTATGTATATTCAAATTACAGTTGTACGTGTGTATGAATCTAATATAGCGATGTAGCCAGCACGAACGCCCGATCATTGAAGTTTCTCGCATAAATGAGATTTTCCCCTGTAATAGTACAGTTTTCCAATCATTCGACAAAAAGTTTTATTTTCAATATTACCGTTTCTGTCAACACTTGTTTGGTTTCATGTAGAAACCTCCAAATGAGGCAAATGGCAAAGTTGTTGATTCAATTTATACGATAATGAGAATTGATTTTGATTTATTGTTTACCATTCCAAAAAAGTAGCCGCCGTATATAACTGAAATATCGTTGAGAAACGGCGTTAAACCCGTTTGAAACAAACAATCCAAAAAAGTAATGATCCCTTTTTTCTTTTCTGAAAACGTCTTTAAAAAAATCAACCGATGAAGGGAAAATTATATTTATTTTCTTATTCCATCATATTTTCATGTTGTGAAACCACCTGTGTACTAAACAGACTTGCAAATTTAAGAAAATTAAGAAATATTTAAAAATAATCAAAAGAAAATGTTCTTCTTGAGCATTTCGAGGGTTCAGCGCACGACTATTCTAACTCCTATGTATTTGTAGAGGAGTTAGAATAGTCTTGCACTGAACCCTCGATTTATCCCATGAAATGTTTAGAAATGAGCAATTTTCATTTGAACATAGAGCTACACATATTGACTACGGTAAAAAAAAAATATCAGTAGGGCATCAAATTGTCTTCAATGAAATTTATTTGTTTCATAACATGAACTATATCCACACTTTAGAGACATTTACCGTCAAGTTTTGTTTTAATTTTATTTTGAACAGAATGCCGTCTAAATTTTCCAACGCGTGATGAAACTGCAATTTACTATTTTGCTTATTTCATTCAAAGTATGATTTATTTCAGGCAAATAAAGTTCATTGTAGTTAACATAATAAAATTGACATTGTCGCCAAAATAGTTTACTTCTGTGGCTTAAACTAACATGTTTTCTACTTCGACTTTTTCAAGAATTATATATACAGTGGAACACGGTTTTAACGTACTCGGTTATAACAAAAAACGTAGTAATTGTTATTCCCCGATCAAGATCTTCTATATTTCATTGTACAACTACACGGTTATAGTGAATTGGGATATAGCGTAATTGTTGGGTCCCAAAAGGTTTATTGTAACGCAAACGTGGTCGGTTATAGCGTCATTCACAATTTCCATTGGTCTGGGTGTGAAAACATGATGTTATAACGAAATTTGTTATATCAACATAATTATAATGAACTTTCGTTGTATGGATATAACAAAGTTTGGATATAACGAAATAAATCTCCAGGTCCCCAGAAATTCTTTATAAGCGTGTCCGGACCCTTATTAAATTGTTACGGTGATTTTTTTACAGTAAAAAATTGGTTTCGTTTTTGAATGCATTCTTTATAACTGTACATATGAGGGAAAAAACACCACTGTCCTAAGCAACTGTTTCACTGGACAACTTGCTGTAACCATAAAACCACAAATCATTCTTATAAATATTGTAATTTCAGTTGGCGATGTCCTCCGCCCAATAACTAATTTGAATGTAATTAGGCGACCAAATTTTGATTTTTCCGAACAAAATGATCAATATCTTTCAAATAAATCACAAACATCGGTAAAGCGAAACTTCAGCAACATATGGGGGGAAATAACTGGTCCATGAATAGACGGTCTAATGGACAAGGCGGGCATAATTTAAGTGAAGTAACAGTAAAACCTCGCTTTAAGACCAACCCAATAATAAGACCACCTCGAAGTTAATAACTCAATTTTGAAGTCCATTTTCACCGTTTTGCTCTTTATTCAATCTCAATACTAAGACAACCTCCGAGTAAGAAGAGTGGTTTTTAAGGGTACCAATGATGGTCTTATTATCGACGTTTTACTGTATATGAAAAAAATACAAATATATATAACATGCGTACCTGTCTGTAGCAATTACGATCAAGGTCAGAGCAGACGCCGTGCAGATGAAATAATTGATGAAACGAAGTACTTTACAAGCAGACGATAACGTAAATGTTAGTGGATTTCTCAAATCGACGATAATAAACGGCATTCCCACAATGCACGTGATGAAGTCCAAAGTACCGAGCACTATGATGAAAATTCGGTGGTTTGAAGGTTTCATGAAGAATGTATACACAATTAAAACGTGCAGGTTACCAATGAAACCGATCACCATAAGTACAGAAACAAATACAACTCCACCCATATTTTCCTTTGCCTCCTCATAATTTAATTCTTCAATAGTAATGTCCTCCATATTTTCTTTCCTTCGCGTATCGGTGTAAAATGTTTAAGAAAGTTACTCAACAAAATTGAAACAATCGTATTTCAACCGCAAACATCAAAATTACATGAAGAAAACTTCTTTGTGGATAGATAATTCGTGACTTGAGTGTAGCGATGTTATGTTACCACTTTACAGCAAATTGTCAATTATAAAAGTGTTATCACAAATCCACTGTGTATTATTTGCGCATCAATGAATGTAATATAACTGTCAGATTTATGGTGTAATACGTAAAATATCATCTAGTGAAACTGCAATACAATATTTTATCAATTTTCACAAAACGTATCCAATAAAATCTGACTTCAAAACCAGTACAAAGTTGTTCAACTGTCGTAATATATGAACACTTGCTAAAGCAGCATGTTTCTCGGTCACGTGAAAACGACTCACTGATAAATAAGCAACCACTTAGAATGAAAGTTACTTGATAAACGTATTTGATTCGTCAGACGTCCGTGAAATATATTCGTAACTCCCCGTTAAATTATCAATGCGGAAGTTTCGTTCACTATACTGAAAGAATGCGACTGTATTTGACAAAAAGTCAGTCAGTACTCATAGATCGCATTAAGTAAACATATTTCAATATAATAATTCAATTTACTTAAAACCTCTCATATTTTCGACTTAAAAAGGAAGTTAAAAAAGTCGGTTAAGTCGACACTACATTATTTTAGTAAATAGTTAACTAAATAGAAAGATGCAAAAGTAAGATAGAATTCTAAACATTTAAATTAGGGATGTCAACGAATGGTAATTTTGGTATTCGAATATTCGGTCAACATTCCGAACGAATATTCGAATATGCGAACATTCGACCTTATTATTTAATAATAATACACTGAAATTATAAGTTTAACTTTATGCTTATCAATTTTGTGTTTAAAACTGATCTCTTAAGTTGTAAAAAATCCCACGATTACTGACATTTGTGTCATCACCAGAGTTTTATATCTCTCTTGGCACCAAATATACAATATGACACGTCATTTAACTCCTGTATATATTATTTTCACACGTAAAATGTCATTCAATGCGAGAATGCCCAGCATTGAAATGTAATACACTTGTATTCAGCTTTTATATTGAAAATTTATATTTTATAGAATATTCGAATGCCGAATCAATATTCAAATATTCGAACGTACAAACGATTATCCGAATATTCGTTGACATCCCTGAATTTTAAATACATGTATGTCTATAATGATCACACTTTGAGAATAAAAAATAAGAGAATGAATCGTCTGAGAATTGAGCGTCAGAGAATAAAGTACGGTACATCATAGAATCTACAGCGCATTAGAAAATTTAGCATAAGAAAATAGAGCATAGAGAATAAAGTATTAGAGAAAAGTGAATTATAGACGAATATTAGGGGATGGTGTGTAAAGGAATGGAGCATTGGAGAAACGAATACAATAGAGAAATAGAGCATCTGATGAGTAATTTGCTCGATTTGTAAATACGAAAATGGTAGTTTTGTTGATTGCAGTAAATATTGTTGTATCGTATTATGGGTCTAGATATTACATTGATGTTTTGGGAAATACAAACATATCATTAACCCGCTGAAAGTATCGCCTTATCATATGAAACCTCATAGTGTCGACTTCCTGTTAGGAAGTTGTGAGGTCACTACCCGGTCAATCTGCCTAAATATACCTTCGATGACAGGCTAACTTTGATAGATTAGCTCTACATCTAAAACTAGAGATGAACAATGAATACGATATTCGTTCATGAATACGGTATTCATTGTTCGTCTCTAAGTCACGTGGATAATTGTCAACTTGTTTTCGGACACAACAGAGTAGTACTTGGTGGAAATACAGGAATACTTGTTAGGTCAATTAGGTCAATGTAGAGATGTCACCTGACTGCCACACATCTAGAGATGTCACCTGACTGCCGCACATGTAGAGATGTCAACTGACCACCGCACATGTAGAGATGTCACCTGACTGCCGCACATGCAAATATGTCAAGTGACCGCGCACATATAGAGATGTCACCTGACTGCCACACATGTAGAGATGTCAACTGACCACCGCACATGCAAAGATGTCAAGTGACCGCGCACATATAGAGATGTCAACTGAACACCGCACATGCAAAGATGTCAAGTGACCGCGCCCATATAGAGATGTCAACTGACCACCGCACATGCAAAGATGTCAAATGACCGCGCACATTTAGAGATGTCAACTGACCACCGCACATGCAAAGATGTCAAGTGACCGCGCACATATAGAGATGTCAACTGACCACCGCACATGTAGAGATGTCAACTGACTGCCGCACCTGTAGAGATGTCAACTGACCACCGCACATGTAGAGATGTCACCTGACTGCCGCACATGTAGAGATGTCACCTGACTGCCGCACATGTAAAGATGTCACCTGACTGCCGCACATGTAGAGATGTCACCTGACTGCCGCACATGCAAATATGTCAAGTGACCGCGCACATATGGAGATGTCAACTGACCACCGCACATGTAGAGATGTCACCTGACTGCCGCACATGTAAAGATGTCACCTGACTGCCGTACATGTAGAGATGTCACCTGACTGCCGCACATGCAAATATGTCAAGTGACCGCGCACATATAGAGATGTCAACTGACCACCGCACATGCAAAGATGTCAAGTGACCGCGCCCATATAGAGATGTCAACTGACCACCGCACATGCAAAGATCGCAAGTGACCGCGCATATATAGAGATGTCAACTGACCACCGCACATGCAGAGATGTCAAGTGACCGCGCCCATATAGAGATGTCAACTGACCACCGCACATGCAAAGATGGCAAGTGGCCGCGCATATATAGATATGTCAACTGACCATCGCACATGCAGAGATGTCAAGTGGCCGTGCACATATAGATATGTCAACTGACCATCGCACATGCAGAGATGTCAAGTGGCCGTGCACATATAGAGATGTCAACTGACCACCGCACATGCAAAGATGGCAAGTGGCCGCGCATATATAGAGATGTCACCTGACCACCGCACATGCAAAGATGGCAAGTGGCCACGCACATATAGAGATGTCAACTGACCACCGCACATGTAGAGATGTCACCTGACTGCTGCACATGTAGAGATGTCAACTGACCACCGCACATGCAAAGATGTCAAGTGACCGCGCACATATACAGATGTCAACGGACCACTGCACATGCAAAGATGTCAAGTGACCGCGCACATATAGAGATGTCAACTGACCACCGCACATGCAAAGATGTCAAGTGACCGCGCATATATAGAGATGTCAACTGACCACCGCACATGCAAAGATGGCAAGTGGCTGTGCACATATAGAGATGTCAACTGACCACCGCACATGCAGAGATGTCAAGTGACCGCGCACATATAGAGATTACAACTGACCACCGCATAATGCAGAGATGGCAAGTGACCGCACACTTGTAGAGATGTCAACTGACCACCGCACATGTAGAGATGTCAACTGACCACCGCACATGCATAGATGGCAAGTGACCGCGCACTTGTAGAGATGTCAACTGACCACCGCACATGTAGAGATGTCAACTGACCACCACACTTGCAGAGATGTCAAGTGACCGCGCACATGTAGATATGTCAACTGACCACCGAACATGTAGAGATATCAACTGACCACCGCACATGTAGAGATGACAACTGACCACCGCACATGAAGAGACGTCAACTGACCACCGCACATGCAGAGATGTCAAGTGACCGCGCACTTGTAGATATGTCAACTGACCACCGCACATGTAGAGATGTCAACTGACCACCGCACATGCAGAGATGTCAAGTGACCGCGCACATGTAGAGATGTCAACTGACCACCGCACATGCAGAGATGTCAAGTGACCGCGCACATGTAGATGATAATGCATGCGTGGTCATACATCAATGAATTAATGAAACATTTTTTCTAGAAACAACAAAACAATGGTGTGATTTGTTCTATTAAAGTCAGTAATTTATGTACATGAATCGATAACATGTTGTTTATCCCATGAATTGAAAATCCTTTGAAAACATCATTTTGATGATGTGAAACGGAAATACTGTTGACAGAAACAATAATCGAATCTTAAAAATAAATTGTTATCATGGTAAACTTATGTGCGACTCATGTTCAACAGTACTGTCCGTCTTCCTCTTCCTTGAGAGGAAGACAGTTATATATATTTCAGAGATTTCTTACTAAGCCACTTTAGTTACAGGATATGTTCTAAGTACATATTATATGTGAATCTGCATGGTTATGTCAAATGATGTGTTCATGTAAACCATTTCAGGGAATTTTAATGATTTTTTAAAAGATATTCTGGTCAAAATTGCCGTCTCGCCAGTACTGTTTCGCGGACATTTTCTAAAAAGCAAATTGATACATCATCTGTTGAAATATATCGCAGTAAGCTATAACATTTATGGTTCAAATAAAATGAACTTTCGAAAGAAAACATTACCACGCGAACCTGTCTAAATCACGTTACTCGTATCAGATCACATTGTCATAATAAAGTGAAGATTCACAAAAATAGAAAATGACGGGATAGTTCTTTAGTCAGGTAGGTGTTATCCTCGGCAAATATTGAATCTGCAAAATTAAGGCGATGCGATTTTACAACTTTTGAAATAGAAATTTCGCACGCATTTTGTGAAAACTGAGTTTCAATTTGGGTTAAAAAGAAAGACAGAATGTTGAAAAAGGGAACTCATTTACAGCTGACGAAAGCCGTGACTTCTGTAAATATATCCGAGGTGTTAAATTTCTCTGAAGAGTATTCATAATTTATGCGCATCGACCGGCCACACATTTTAATACGGCTTACGGTATAAACTGTGCACATTTAATTTAGTTTCCAACTATACCTCGACAAATTTGTATTCAAATAAAATATGTGATGGTGCTTCATTCATTCATTATTCACTCCACATTTAACTTAAAAGACGTCCTGTTGTTTACTTACGAAATGTATCTTCATTCGGTATGTGCTTTACACTCGCCCTTGGAAAATGCATATATTTGATTGCCCTTTACACTACACGTCAGGTCTACAGGAAAGTTCAAACTTTCTTATATGTATTCTTACACCACGTAATATCTTTAAATCTTATGTGAAGACTATCCTCAAAATCGTTCGTTCGTTCGTTCGTTCGTTCGTTCGTTCGTTCGTTCGTTCGTTCGTTCGTTCGTTCGTTCGTTCGTTCGTTCGTTCGTTCGTTCGTTCGTTCGTTCGTTCGTTCGTTCGTTCGTTCGTTCGTTCGTTCGTTCGTTCGTTCGTTCGTTCGTTCGTTCGTTCGTTCGTTCGTTCGTTCGTTCGTTCGTTCGTTCGTTCGTTCGTTCGTTCGTTCGTTCGTTCGTTCGTTCGTTCGTTCGTTCGTTCGTTCGTTCGTTCGTTTTTGATATGGTAAAATAGCTTGTATGCCATTTTAACTTTTTATTTAAAAAGTGAAGTAAAATTTCAATCCGTATTTAATCTCGATGGGTAGACACTAATTAATAATAATAATAATATATAGGCTAACTTGCTGCGCTAAAATGACATTTTAAACCAGGAGGCGGAGCAAGTTCGCTTACAGCAATCTCTAATGTTATAAGATATAAATGATAAGTGACACTCCGCTTTCTTAACCTGACATAATATTGTACCAACTCACTTGTGATACGATACTTGCGCCAATCCTAAACATTAAGAATAACTATGTAGTCAATTAGACTAGTACTGAGGTCAAGTGGATGTATTAGACATAAACAATTTAGGGGAAGTCCCTTAAATGGTTGAGGAGTTATTTGAAAATGAATCTTAGAAGCCGTGTATATTGATTGATATCGCATCACGAGGCAAATAGTGTCATGGTTAATTAATTGCCACGAAAACAACACTACATGGACAGTAAAAATTCTAGGGGAATTACCTAAAATGTTGAAATGTTATTTGTAGTTTATGGTGAGCGTTGTTGCTTGTTTACAACTTTACTTACCAGCGAAGCGTAACGGGATACATTAGTTAACACTTTCTGAGTAGAACTATCGAAGTTAGATTTTTTTTATTAAGATTAATTAAAATTAATAAAGTTTTTTTGGTTCTTCGATTCTTACCTTCACAAGGACAACGAAGAGATATGGAATCGGTTTCTATTGAAGAATTAAATAATGAAAATGCTAAAGAATACGTGGGTGGAGTTGTATTTGTTTCTGTACTTATGTTGATCGGTTTCCTTGGTAACCTACACGTTTTAATTGTGTATACATTCTTCATGAAACCTTCAAATCACCGAATTTTCATCATAGTGCTCGGAACTTTGGATTTCATCACGTACATTGTGGGAATGCCGTTTATTATCGTCGATTTGAGAAATCCACTTACATTTACGTTATCGTCTGCTTGTAAAGTACTTCGTCTCATCAATTATTTCATCTGCACTGCATCGGCTCTTACATTGGTCGTAATTGCAACAGACAGGTAAGTAGTACATTATAATAAATGTTACAATAATCCTTAAAAAAGTTTCATCATAAGTTAAATACAAATCCGGGACCAATATACACATGTTTATATTGGCCCCAGTACAAATACATAGAATTGTAATACAGTAAAACCTCACTTTTAACGACCTACTCAATAATAAGACCACCTCAAAATCCAGATCCAAAATGTATTTCGGTAAATTCACCGAAATTCAGTGGACTTCAGTAGGCCTAAGGTTACGTACCCTTTATCGAAAGCTTCACCAATCCGCGTCAAAGTTACGAACGTTGTTCGGTTGAAGAGAAATTGCATTGGTGGTTAATGTAAGATTTGATTGGTTTATCCAACACTGATATACACATAGCAAAACCATGTTAGTACGGCTGTATACACTGTATCACTGAATGTCGGTGAATTTACCGAAATCCATTTTGGATCTGGAGTGACCAGCAATCGTAACATCTCGGCATTTTTTATGTTGCACAACAAATCTTAACCTTCAAATTGCGCCGACCATCTTTCTTCAAGATAGTTTTTATTTTGAATTATTTAACGAAAATGATTTTTTAAAAAAACGTATATTTTCCACCTACCCAAACCTCTAATGTCATAGGACATAGGAGGGGAAACAAAACTATTATAAGCTTGTTCTTCTATAATAATTATTATGTCTTTATTTCATGAAGATATCACAATAAGCTCTAGGTGAAACTTTTTACAATGTGGTCTTCAAACAACAACAATGTAAGAAATCAACATTAAAACATACATTGTATCTGCACATCTACACATGTTCATACATACATACATCATAATAATAATGATAAATGAGATCATCAAAAGTTACGATGATCTGAAAATAAAACAACCTTAGACATCTCACATAAGACACATGCTTGCAAGAATTGATTCAGCATTAAATATTTCTATAATTATTACACCTTTTTGATGTTTTATTCTTTTTTTCTTGTTACTTTTAGATATAGGAAAATATGTGAGCCGTTGAGGAAACAGATCTCAAATCGAGTTGCTAAGTTCCTGTGCTGCCTAGTAATGCTTGCTTCATTACTGTTGTCCTGGCCGGCTCCTGTGCTGTACGGAATCGCCATTGTTCAGACGGAGCATAACATGACAGGAACCCGTTGTTGGACAGAGGACAAGACAAACTATGACAATTATCAAGGTTATTTTAATATAATTCTGATTGTCGCAGTCTTTGTGTGTTTTATCGTTCTGGTTATTTTGTATTTTCTTATCGGGAGAGTTATTGTTCGGCATGGCGGTTCCCGTTTCCATGGTGACTCAAAAGGGAGAAAAAAATCAATCATGACTGGGATAGTGTCCGAGTCAGCAACTTCTACGGAACTTTATGATAAAACAACTTATTCCAAGTCACCGGTTGAGACTAAGGGAACGTCTATTAGCGCATCCGTAGACGCACAGATGAACAAATCAAATGAACGAATTGCAACAACTACAGAAAATAAGCAAAATAACTTTATTCGCGCAAAGAGGACAACTTTGATGTTCTTTGTTATTACTGCCGTGTTTTTCTTGAGCTACATGCCCCACCTTACCTTACAAATTATTAATTTCATTGACGAAGATTTTGTGTCGAAAATGTCGTTCACTGGGCGAGTGTTCTATCACACATTTCTATGGACGTTCTTTATAAACAATATGTCAAACTGTTTCATATACGGATTCTTTGACCGACGTTTTCGAGATGGAATCAAACAGCTTTATCAACGGATAAATTGCACACGACAATGATACTGAAATTATTCGTATTTTGACATTTCATTGACAAACATCATTTTTAAAAGAGAAATATCCTCCTATTGGGGAGATTGCTTTTTTGTCATTTGTCGTTGCATCCGATTGGAAAACAATTTGGAGCACGATCGTTTAATCCTCTACGCATGCAATGGTTTGTGGATGTTAACCAACATGTGGAAAGTATTGTTACGTTTTCTAGTAATAACATAATAAATAAACATAATCTGTCAAAACATATATATTAAAGTTGTTCAAATAAGGCCTCCCTTTGTTCTAGACTCAGTAGTGAAAACTAAAGACATGTTTGTAAGAACCACAGCGATGAAAACAGGTATACAGTTTAATGGAACATCTTACGTGCGTCCTTTCTTGCGAATACATTAGCTTTGCGCCAAACACCCGATGTTGTGTCATTAAAAAAGTGAAAATTGTAGACTTGTCACAATTCTTGGTATCTATAGTAGCATCAGTAGGAGTAGTAGTAGCAGCAGTAGCAGCAGTAGCAGTAGCAGTAGCAGCAGCAGCAGTAGCAGCATCAGCAGTAGTAGTAGTAGTAGCAGTAGCAATAGCAGTAGTAGCAATAGCAGTAGTAGCAATAGCAGTAGTGTGTATGTAGATATATAACAATAAATATACTTACAGTAGTAGCAGTAGAAGCAATAGCAGTAGTGCAATAGCAGAAGTAGCAATAGCAGTAGTAGCAATAGTAGCAGTAGCAATAGCAGAAGTAGCAGTAGTAGCAATAGCAGTAGTGCACTAGCAGTAGTAGCAATAGCAGTAGTAGCAATAGCAGTAGTAGCAATAGCAGTAGTAGCAATAGAAGCAGTATCAATAGCAGAAGTAGCAGTAGTAGCAATAGCAGTAGTAGCAATAGCAGTAGTAGCAATAGCAGTAGTAGCAATAGTAGTAGTGTGTATGTAGTTACATAACAATAAATATACTTACAGTAGCAGTAGTAGTAGCAATAGCAGAACAGCAGTAGTAGCAATAGCAGTAGTAGCAATAGCAGTAGTAGCAATAGCAGTAGTAGCAATAGCAGTAGTAGCAATAGCAGTAGTAGCAATAGCAGTAGTAGCAATAGTAGCAGTAGCAATAGCAGTAGTGTGTATGTAGTTACATAACAATAAATATACTTACAGGCTGGTCTTATTATCGAGGTTTTACTGTATAGAGTATATCTCTCTTTAGTGCATTGTAAAGCTTCGAAGACAACCGCTTGGAAAAAATGTTAATCAAGCACAATTCGTGTTTTAAGCAGAAACATTGACATACAAGTGTATTGTGTACCAGAGTGTCTATGATATAAAGCAATGAATTTCTCAACATCATGTCCACATTGAGTTGTTCTTTACATTGTTGAGTGGAATATCTCTTCCAACAGTAAGTTGTCACACTTAACCGTAAGTGTTTCATTGTATCAAGTCGTATATGAATTAACGGTAAATTTATTTCAATGAATACATACTCACATACAATATTCACATGGGATAACTTAAATAATGATTGCTTTCAATATTCATCAGTTATTAATGCATGTAATACTGGTAATGGGCTGGATAGCGATCCGTATTTAAGATAAAAACTTTGCGCTGATTACAACTGAAACTTCCAGTAATGTCTAAATTAATTTCTTTTATACTTGTTACTCATAAAATAAAAACAAACGATTATTTGAATGACATTTATCCCCTAGTTAATTTTTGCAGAGGATTTACGATATTTGCGTTGGGAATGTTTTAAGCACAATAACTTGTTTACATGATAATCAGTTTGAAAGGCTTTTGTACTCGTATAGACAAAGAAGCATTAACTAGTACGTGTGACGATATGTGTTTGGGTGATGTACGTATTTTTGACATTTTTTCGTATACAAGTTGTCCACAATATTGTTGGACATATCTTGCATATACATAAAGTCTATTCTATCGCGTTCTTTCTATTTCAAGGAACTTCACTAATCCAATTCACGGTGATGTGACTATACATTTATATAATAAAGGCATACTACATGTACTAAATACGTAAATAGTCAAATATTTATGCGAACATGCAAAGTGACTAAACCATGAATATGTAGCAAACGGATATTTTGATGTTCATATTTCAGGATTTGTTGCCTCACGAGTATTGTTCTAAATTTTGTTGATTTAGCATTAATTCTTTTTTTTATATCTTTATTCGGGTACAGTACTTCAGGACTCGCGCTACTACTGTAAAACACTGTATTCATGCGATTATAACGTTATTTTCGCGTTAATTCGCGAATCCGAAGACTCGCGAATACAAAATAATCGCGAAAATATGCTTGTCGCGAATAAAACCATGCATGCAAGAATTTGGTGCATATCCGCAATTGTGTATACTGCATGAATTATATAGTATATAAAGTATAAATTAGCGATGTGAGTGAATAACGATTTGATTTGTAAATAGATGTTCAAACAGCAATACAAAGTGGCATATATATAGATGTACTTTAAACTGGCATTTTGCTACACCAACAACTGAGCTAAATGGGGCGAGCCCAATGGTGTTAAATAAGTGGCTGTGGCCGAGTGGTTAAGGCATCCTCCTTCGGAGAGGAAGGTCGAAAGTTTGAATCTCGGTAGTGGTCCGTTTTGATATGGCCGGTTGGTGAGCCGCCAGCTAGTTAAATAATGGTTACCGTTCGCCTATCTGCCTGGCATTAAAAGAATAAGAACCTGGAAGTAGGTGTGCTCAGAAAGTAGGTGTCTCATATCCAGAATTTGGATGGCCTTTTAAATAGGGATGACACTATAATAAATAAACACTTAATACATGTACAATGAAACTTCTGTAATAATTGGTCTTAGTTATGAGGTGGTATGATTATCAAGCTTAATAAATATGGCAGTAAAATTAAAAAGTGGACCATGAAATTACAGTCCCAATAATGATCTTAATCTTAAGGTGGTCGTAAAGTGAGAGTTTCTGTGCACACTCAAAATGGAGTAGCTGCTCCACGGTGCAATAACACAAAGTACAATGCAAAATATGGTTTAATTCACCAAGTGAATAATTGTACATAATAATGATTGTTGGTTCAAGAAACATTATTGCAACATTTTCCCAGAAAACCATTCACAGTTGGGGCATATAACAGGTACATAACTTGCATATCTAATGCCACTGACTGAATACACAAGTAAAATTATCATCCAAGCATAGGCTTGCTCTGAGAAGTTGGGAGGAAATTCGAAAAATCCACATTCACTGTCGAGGAAATTCGCCTTCGAACTTTCCGTTGGCTTGATATTCGAATCGAGCATGAAATTCGCCTTCTCAACATGTTGAATATCAAACTTCCTGCTAGCTCGATATTGAATCATACGCAGCTTTCCGTGCCTTTTAGCTGGCCTATCGCAGTGGATTGTCTACTATTTGATCAATAGATTATAAAGGGAAATTATTTTCATACGTAAATTTAAACACTTTATCTTAATACTGGAATATTTTAGCAGTTATGACAATATTCTTCAATTTATTCTCTTTCATTTAGTGTACAAATATTTATTCTAACTAAACATCTTCTTGCCTCCAATTAGATTTTAAAAGTATTACCTACTGTTACATTGAACATAGAGTAAAAATCTGTAAAATAGTCCATTTTCAAAAGTTTAGGGGCTAATAAATCATATTTTCAAAGAATTGCAAATATTTTAGCAATTATGTCTGTTTTCTTGATTAAATGAACATTATAATGGTGTTTTTATAATTTTAAATAATTAATTTCTTCTTGCTTCCATTCTTTGTTTAAGCTAATTACGTCCAAAAAAAAATCACGATTTTCTTTCATTCAGTTATCATCTTTCGTTGTTGTTGTTGTTGTTGCTGTAACTATCAAGGTGTTAATTTGCATACCAATTAGTATTGATTATGGCCATTTAATTGGTTTTAATATGTGATAATTATGGTATGACTAATGATATTAAACACGTGTTATCATTTGATAGTATAATAGATGCGTCAAAAGGACACGGATGTCCCCTCTATGGCCTTTTCAGTAGAATGCAAATACTTTGTTTGTAAAGGCAAAATAATTTTGAAGCCACATTAATTGGAAAACCAATTTTAACAAGAAATTATTTGTCGAACCAATGGATTCTCCCCAAAGTCTGAGAAAAATCTCCGGAGCAGAATATGCCGACAATATGCCCATCTCCTCTTAGTAGTGAAACTTCCCATGAAGTTTCATAGAATTCCGTACAGTGATTGCCGAGAAGTAGCGCGGACACAAATGCGGGAAGATTGCATGCATACATATACCAACACACAGACGAACGGACAGTCAAAGCGGCAGCATAAACATGGGACATAACTCGTCAAGTACAGTGAAACCTCAATAATAAGACCACCATTGGTTCGTAAGAAAGTTGGTCTTAATTCAGAGGTGGTCTGAATATTAAATTAAGATACTTAGGAGAAGTTAAAACTGGTCCATGAAAATGCTGTCTTATTAAAGAGGTGGTCTTTATTTAAAGGACACCGTTACGTAATTTTTACTTGTATCTATAATTGTGTATGCTGGCAATTATTCTCAATAGGTAGGTATGGTGGCATATTACTGCCACCAGTTAGTATGATAGCGTTCGCGAATTGTTTCGTGTTAATCCACTTTATTTTACGATAATTATCTAGCTATCTAGTTAATATTCGTGATACATTTTCGATAAGATAAATATCATAAAACTATAAACAGGCTTGAAAGTACCCAGGACTGCCATCTCTTACCTTTTTATGATGTATTACACTAGATTTAAGTGGTAACACGAATCTTATCTAGTTGACCACTTATTATGTTACGGCTTAATAACTCAAATTCGCGAATTTCACTTAAGATTCGTAGGAGATACAGTGTAGAAATGGTTGAAGATTTTAATGATCTCGGAAATGTCTTCACTTCAAACGGCAAAATGGAAATGAATAATCAACTAATTGTTGGAAAATCACTGTAAACAATAATTTTTTTAATTTACAATTTGAAAGAGTTTAATTTTAGCCCGAAGACAATATGTCAATTAGTTGATACATTCATAACTTCCATTCTGAATTATAGATGTGAGGTATGGGGATACACAAAATCAAAGGAGAGAGTTGGGAGTTAAACAATCTGCACGTAATTGTGCTGTTTACGGCGAATTGTGTCGTTTCCCCCTGTATATTGAACGCTATGTAAAATCATACATTACATCTGACATCAAAACCATATTGTATAGTTATGGTGTTGGGATTGTTTGTGAAAACCAAGCAAGTATTATAGATCCATGCAACATTATTTGTGGTTTTAAACAACGGGTAATTGATTGTTTTATTCAAAATTGGAACATTGACTTATCTGAAAACAAAGTATTATGTGTATATAGACATTTGAAACATGTATTTGAATACGAAACTTATCTTAACATAATTACAAATAAGTCTTGTAGAAAACTTTTAACTAAATTTCGTGTTTCTGAACATTGTCTGAGAATGGAAGCAAGCAGATACGGAATATCTCGTATAGAGAGAAATGAGCGAATATGCTTAATATTTTACAAGTGAGACTTAGAGGACGAGTTACGTTTTATTCTTAATTGTTGCAAATATCAAATTTTACGAAGGCGATTCATAAATAAATATTATTGGCGAAAACCTAGAATGCATAAATTGGTTCAATTATTTAGTTCTAATAATGATGAAGTTTTAAAAAGATTGTCAATGTATTTAAAGTAGGTACCAATCTATTACGCTCTTAATTGGATGTCATGATTGTAACGCTTATAATTATAATGCTGTTTTTTATATTTATTCATATTCTATCCCTGTCATTTGTCATGTATACTGTAATATTTCGTCTGACTGTGGTGTATATATAAATGTTCTTGTACTTACTCTCATAGAGTATGTTAATATTATTGTAGTAAACTGTATATATTGGATGATTAGTTTTATACTTAAATCCAGAAATTGATAAATCATTCTGTTACGTTCTGTTCTGTTCTGTATAAGTGCTAAAATATATGGGAAATTTCGTTTTCGAATTTCAGAAATTTAAGATGATTAGTATTATACTTAAATCCAGAAATTAATAAATCGTTCTGTTACATTCTGTTCTGTTCTGTATAAGTGCTAAAATATATGGGAAATTTCGTTTTCGAATTTCAGAAATTCAAGAAACACGAAAATATCGAACAGCTCACTGAAGTATTTCATACATTCATGAAAGACAACTAAACACAACAATACTAATTTTAGGCATTTCATCATGAGAAATGTCTGAAATCGTTGATTCACAAGTTTTCAATTATGAAAAATATTTACTTATATTACTAGCTGCTTCAAAATACAAGAGCTATGAAACCCAAGCAGCTCTTTGAACGTTATTTTATAATAATACGGCTAGACTGAGGTAAGAAAACATTCGGTCCGATTATTGCTGAGGAATTCGCCGACATGCAAACTTTTGGCGAAGATGACCAAAGAGTAAAAACAACAACAACAGTACCATTAGAAATTTTAAAATAACCAAAGTTTAATGTAGAGTTGTGCATTGAATGTTGACAATTAATTTCATCATAACTGGTTAACAGACAAAGAAAGAGGAGGTAGGACTAAGCAAGCAAGAATTATACAGACAATCGAGACATGTATGTCACAATATACAGATATACAATGTGATCACCATTTAGACAAAATTAACATACACAATACATTGGCAGTCAAAATACACTATTACACAAACATAATCTATGTATCACATTTTTATTTATAAAAAAAAAACAAGAAAAAAATAGAAATTTGTTTTCGAAGAATTTCGAGAACACATGATTATGAACCATATACAAACTAAGAATATGTTAAAATTAAAAGATATGGCATTGTTCCATTAAACATTATTTTTTCAGACAAAACGATGTATTCAATCAATATGGCCACCAGAGTCAAGGGAGATAATTAGTAGCAAAATTTTCACCCACAGAAGCATTATGGAAATTTCATGCCATACACAATAAAATGCATGCACAAATTACAATACAATATTGAGCAATCAGAAAATGCATATATAAAACTAATAAGATAGAAAAATATACCATCAACACCATCAATATTCAAAATCATATCTCAAACTTGCACAATGTATAAAAATGTCTAACTTTTGCTAAGTATGTCAAAAACATGCAATTCCAACAGATATATAAAGTACATTTTCTCAAATGACACACTTTAGACTTGAATTTTTTTTCTATTCATTTTACAAAAAATTAAAACTACATATTTGTTTCGTCAAAGAATTTGTGAGAATGCTTTTTGACTGAATGAAGAAATATGCAGTACAATGTTTTTTACAAAATGTATTTCACAAAAAACTAAGGATTTGATAATTTAGCAAAAAGATCACATCACAAAAATACCCATTTTTCTAGCTTGAAAGCCAGATTTTTAAAATGTCTGAATGAGTTGACATGACTTTCCCCCTAAAGTATTAAAATACAGTAAAACCTAATAATAAGACCACCCTTGGGACCCTTGAAAACTGGTATTCTTATTGAGGTGGTCTTAATACAGAGGTTAAATAAAGAGCAAAACAGTGAAAACGGACTTGGAAATTGTGTTCGTAATATTGAGGTGGTCTTTGAGTGTGGTTTTACTGTATTTGGTTAAAGTTTGCTTTGTAATACAAGTATCACACTCCTATAATAAATATAAACTTTTTGAGACAAAAATATTAAATTCACATACCGGTAATTGTAACAGAATAACAGAAAACATTCAACAGAACACAAATTATAGGAGAAAATTATACAAATAATCTCAAACGAATTTCTATGATTTTTAAATAATGGATAAATGGAACTTAAATTATGGAATGATAATGTTTATTTCCCTGTGGAATACATCTATGCTGTATATATATATAGCAATTAATATAAACACAATTGTCATGTAAGCATAATGCTTATTTGCATCATTCATGTGGCCGCTTTCTGGAAAAACAGCAATATACTCGGTACACTTAAAAATGGAAAATGTAAGATTTCTCAAATTTCACGAACTTAAGAACGCAAGATAAGAACTTAACACAATATTATTCATTTTACACATTCAATCACCGGGGATTTTCCTATCAAAGAGTTTTAAAGCACATGAAAATGACATATCACTGGTACAAAAATGTACGTTTTTAAATGTACTAAGTATATAGTTTAATGTGGAGGAGTGACTGTGACCGGTGCTGGGTTCAAACACACATCCTCTGGAATGAGCGACAGACATCTTATACACAACAATATCACTCCTTGCATTGTATGGCAACTCAATGTGGAATCTACATCAAACAACAATAATGGCTCCTTGTGGAATAGTTATCAATATTGTGCAACAATTTTCAATACATAAATGCAACGTCAACAAGAAAACGCTTACTAATTATGCATCCAAATTCAATATGATGCATTCTTTGCATACTAAGATAGTAATAGTGAAAGGGTATAAATGTTAAAATTTTAATAATCACAAAATCAAGCAAAAGAAAAATAAAACACAGAAAGTTTGTAATTGAATATAATTGAAAGAAATTGCAAAAATGTACATTTTACAGAAAACTTTTAATATAAGAAAGACTACATTTTATCTTAATGAATATAACCATAAAACATTGTGAAGATATATTTTTTTCTGAAAGCTTTTAAAAATGAAAAAGACAACAGCTTGTCTTGAAGTCTAGCACACAATAAATGCAACATGAGAAAGCATAGCACCCAATTAAGTCTAAACATTCTAACAAAAACTAACTACCAGTCTAACAGCTACCATTAAAGTTTTATAAGAAAACTTTGGTCCAAAATTTGACAATATAAAAACTGAAGCAATATATCCTGGGAAATTCCAAGGTCAGAAATGCTAACTGAGTAAGACAGCTCACTGCAATTACCCCACCCAATTTTTATTTCATGGCTTCATATAAGTATGGCTTATAATTCAAAGAGGTTATTTTTTATAAAAAAAGCTTTTTATCCGATTATTATTTCACAAGATGATTAACCAAAACTTCGAAGGAGAAACTGAAATGTTTATTTCAATGTGCTTGACATCCTGTTTTGAGAAGGAAGGTCCTGCGTCATCCAAAAACCAACTATGTTTTCATTCAAGCTATTCGTAACATTATTATTGCATATAATTAACAACAAGAGAGGCAAACTGTCACAAAAAACTGTGCTAAGTCAGACCTCAGAGTTTTAGGTAATTTCTTTAATAAAGGGCGATAACAATCGAGTGACTCCAGCAATATGGCTGGTTGTCAAACGTGTCCTAGATATTATGTTCATACACATTCTGTCCAAATTTGGTGATGATTGGGCAAATCCTTCTAAAGTTATTGATCGGACAACTGACTCAACTTTTCTATGAACAAGAGTATCAAATCTAGAATATTGCTTCAAATAATACCAACGAAAAATTCACCAATTAAATATATCAAACATACCTAACACAGATTAATTATTTAAGTCAAAAGATAATTAACAATATATATTACAGACAATATAAAAAGTAGGCACAGAAAAATATTGACATACATAAAGACTATTCTTAACTATTCATACAATAAATGAATTCAAACAGGCTTAACAATATCAAATAATGTTATTATATTGTTATACCCTGCTGAAAAATGCCCATGTAATGGTAATAAGCATTGCATGTCACGGTGGGTCCACAAAAACCAACACTGAATTGAAACAATGGATAATGACTTGCTAACTTGCAATTCCAAGATTGGAACATGTAACAGTATATATCCATTGCTCCTAGCCAATCAGAATGCTTGAAAACAACCAACCCCCAGACCGATTTTTTTATCTGACATGTTGAGATCTTAAAAAATATAACATTTGTATTGAAACTGACAAATGAAACATCACAATTACATCATGGGTACGTAATATAACAATTGTACACTAATGTTTTGGTCAATATATACTGTTATTTACCTTCCTGAAAGTGATACTGACCTTAAACTCATGGCAGTCAACAAAAGTTGGTGTAGTATTTATATACAATGTCATACATGTTACTATTATTCAAGGTCAAAAATAAATGAAATAATATTCATAGACTAGGCATTTTTATTATATTTTGTTTTCTTTAAAAAAGAAATGTTGTCTTTATTATGGAAAATTAGTGAATTTGAAATAAAACTTAAAGGTAGAAAGTGTCATTTACTATAAAAATATGCTAAGTAATAAATTTTAAAAATGGCACTAAGACTATGTATCCTTAATTGGGTAATGTTACTAAAAGTTTAAATACAAATTAAAAAACTCAATTTAACACTCCGGCATAAAAAATGATAAGGGAAAGGCACAAAAACAAAGTTATACTGTTAAATAGGATTAATACAACTAAACTACTCATAACAAGACGGAGAGTCATAAAATAATAAAAATCAAACAAAACTATGAACAAAGTGGGAGATCAAAAGCTTAACAAACAAACGAAAAGTTGAAAAACAAAAAAGGAAAACAAAATAAAATTTGTTCAATTTCATTCATACGGAAACAACTGCCTGTGTCTATCAATACAAAAATTGCGTACCGATAAGTAGCATAAATCAGACCTCAAAGATTTAAAGATTATCATTATTAAGGAAGTAATGATAAAATAAATCACAATATGACAAAATTCCTGAGCAGCTGTGAGTGGATTTCATGACATGCTCAATATTATGCTTTCCTCTGCAAGCAACGATCCATGAATTTCCTGAAAAATGAAGCATGCTTATATATTATTACACCTGGCCAAACATACCAAAATTTACAAAACCTTATGTGCGGAAATCCAAAGACTACATGTAATCTTGCGAAATTTATTTACTTTGCCAATTTATAAATGGAGAAATCAAACCAATGTTTGAAAATAATGTAAAATTTGTGATGCTCTTTGAAAATCCATGTATTTCTTCTACATATTGTATAGTAGTATAGACTTTTGTTTGCTATAAACATTGCAACATATTTTATGCAATAAAATGATATTGTCTTGTATTGTGTATACATGTATATAGTCTTTATCTGATTCATGCTTTCTGTCTCATTAAAATAATAACACAGAAGCACATACTTTTGTAAAGCAATTCATATACATCGTACAGCACAGAATCAAGGATAAAACCAAAAATGATCCAGAAATGTTCGGATAAATTTATATGTGACTGGATTAACTTTAACTGGATGGACTCAAATTATGTGTTGAATTAAAATAATACAAAAAAATAAAACCATACCTGATTATATCTGGGAGTTCTGGGGCCATAAATATAAGTTTATGTCCATATCGATGACTTGCATTGAATGACACGAATTCAGCTGGACCAAAACTCTCAGGTCTAGAGTCTACAGCTGCCTGGTATAACTGAAAGAAAATAATTTGTTATAAGGCTTGATCATATACATGTTGTCTCCCTTTATCCCTTCTAGAGTTCTCTCCCTTTACCACTTCTATAGTATATAAGGGTGAGAGAAATCCAGAGTGATTATATATGGAGCAGATCCGTGGTCCAGTGGTAATGCGCTGGACTAGTTATTCGGGGGTCGCAGGTTTGATACCCCGCTCCACCACTTACAGTCTTTTGGATGAGACAAAAATCGAGGTCCAGTGTACAATGCTTTACATCGGGCACAAAAAAAAACAAGGTGTGCTTCTGGAATTGGGGCATCTTTTGCATCATGCACTATCCTCCAAAAATGACTAACATTCTTCCGGACGTGTCACCCATATGGGAAACCGGTAGCGACAATAAATAAATGTAAATACAAAAACGAAAGTGATTATAACATATAAAACCACAGGAGTGTCACTTGTTCTCTCCATTTATCCTTTCTAGATTTCTCTCTCCCTTATATACTATAGAAGGGATAAATGTAGAGAACTATGAAAGGAATAAAGAAAAAAACTACTGACAATATTCTCTGGTTGTATAAGTTAAAATCACTCAAGATTTCTCTCCCTTATGCACTATAGAAGGGATAAAGGGAGAGAACTCTAGAATGGATAACGGGAAAGAATTAGCAACAATCTCCTGTGTATACAACTATTCTCACAATAATGAGTATTGATCACTTAATTAAAATAAGACTACAGGAATCTTCTGAGTAAGATTATGTGATAAAACGAATTCACTATTGGAGTTAATATTTTATTGAATAAATTAAACTTGATAGTTGAATTGATATGACCCTCACCAAAGCCTCGTATTCATAACACTTTGAGCATCATTTAAATGCGTTCAATAAAACATGACTACTCTTGTTCAATTCACTATATTATTAATTAAATACTTGATCATCAATCCAAGCAGTCTCTTAGTTTTCATTCACCTCAATCATTCTCTATTTTCTTGAAAAGATACATTCACTCACAAGCCTAATCTCAAAGCCCATTATCTATGAGAATTTTCCAGAAATATTATTTTACAAAATTATCCCCAAATCCTTTCGTTCTTGAAAGTCTGAAAGTGCACACCGTGTGTATGAGTCCATCATTCACTTGATAGGGAATTAATGAAATCATTTACATTTAGCAGCTGCCATGAAGTCTTTCGCATGGCTTATTCAAACTAGGTACAAATGTAGAGACATTCAGTAATATTTTGTAAATTTGGCCATTTGGTTTCCGACAACAAGTTGTTGATCTCAATTCATGTTCAATGGCTATAATGAATATCTGACCTGAATAAAACCATTAACTTAGGATTATTCCTACAGAAATATATTTATCTATAGAGAGAGGATCATCAAACAAACAGTTGTGCAAGTTTGGGTGAATTTGGTGAAGTAGAATTGGAGAAGTTTATCACATTTAGTTTAGACAAAAACATGGATGACCACAGGTGTTAAGTAACAGCAAACCCACACATGACATTTAAGGCAAGGTGTGCTAGATAAAGATAATACACAATTAAACACTTACGGCCAAATAGGTCAAGCTAGGTAGTGCTACTTAGGAAATCATTCACCAATAAGTATTATTCGAATAGTTGCTTCCGTTTCCAATATTAATGCATAAAGTATACCATTTTGTTTTATATCTCCTTATAACCTTCTAATAATTCCTTCACAACTTTTTGAACACCCCTTCATAATCTATTAGTACAGTACCTTTTGTCCCAGATGGTATGGTACAATAACATCATCTTCTGCATGTAGAATCATCAAGGGTGGAGTTACATCGGCAATACTGTAAAATAAATCATGTGTCACTGTAGACTTTTGTCGTACTATGCTGTGCTTCAAAAAATGTTCTAGGTATGAATAAGAAGTCCCACTTTTAACCTCATTTGACAACTAGCTGAAAATAAAGCCTAACAAAAAAGCTGACAAGTAGAGAAAATCATTTATACGACAAAATGTCTCAAAACTCTATTACATGTATTTTGCTATCGAAGGAACAAACTTTTACTAGATGCTTCAATAATTCTGTCTGTAATCACCTTAAGAGACAGATATTATTTGTCAGATTACAGGGGGCAGGCATCACTGTAAAATATTTAAGTTGTAAGAACTTTCACAGAGATTGATAGCATTTTGTTGAAGCAGAAAAGTATTTCAATGACTGTATGTTACGTTTGTAGTACATAACTAATTTCTCACCTTTGATCGCTCTGGAAATGTATGTTATTCTCAGCAATGGTGTCAATGAACAGCCAGTGGAACCATGGAATGAATCGGAATGGCTGTAATTGTAAATACATGTTATATCAAAACATTGTACGTCATCTAATCTGGTCTTTATGAGTTACATTTTGAGAGCGGTAGAATAGTATAGATTTTTTTGAAATGTTTGAAAATATATTACAAATCTACCAAAAATAGAATGATAATTACTTGTTGTAAGAATGTCAACTTGTTAACCAACTAATTCTCAACACTTCAAAACAATTCAATCATGAAAACACAAATGATAGCAATTAGTTCAATTGAATAGAAAAGATCTCAGAACAAAACAGTCTTCAAATCTCATTTTGCTTGCCACATGTCATACTAAGACAGTGCCACTATTTAGCAGGAAAAGATGAACAGAACAAGGTGTAGGAAAACATAGTTCCCACATCTACAATATTCACCTCCCTTGTTCTTGACTGTCGGCCATTTTGAAAGGCAAAACTGATAAACCCTTATTCAAGTAATTTCCAAATATGTGATAATTGAGAAAATACCAAGATAATTTGCATGTGACAACCACTTTCTTCAACTTACTGAGCCAAATACCCACATCAGCATAATGAATAAGTTATTTTTTATATAGTGGATTAGTTTATCATTGTTTACACTATAAAACATGTTAACCTCTTGTGGTTTAATAAGTTATTTGTATATTATACCATGTATTTTCACTGTGACATTTATGTATATTAAACTGTATGTAAATAAGATGATGTACTATGTACAAGTCTGAATAAAATTTCTGTTCTGTTCTGTTCTTTAATGCAAATAAACTATTTGTAGTAGTAGATTTAGATGAAAATATTTAGCATAGACTTACCGTTGCCATGGGGTGGTGAGTGGCTGCATCAATGATGTTATTAAATCCTGATTCCAAGAAAATACCATCCGGTGCTTCTCCTGTAAACAGAAAAACTATTTCGTATAAAAAAAAATTACAATAATTTGTCCGACAGTCAAATCCACACAGGGGACTCTTACATAATAAATCTTTGGAACATGCTTACTTGTAACTTATGTGCGATTATTGTAAAGATACAGAAGGAAAATAAAAGTAGAACTTTAATTAAAATGTGATTAAAGTATTTTTATCCAACATTTCAATTCAGTGTTAATTTTATTAGGTTCTGGATATTGAAATAAATATTGTTTAAACAGTATAACACATATAGGGAAGAAAGTTGATCTGACCAATACTAAGTACATGAGAACCAAATTATTTTTCTGCGTTCATCTGACAACGTCCCATCAGGCTTTCAGGAATCAGAAAGTGAGGCAGGCTGAGACCTATAAGCATAAATCCAATCATCACAGAGAACAAACCCACGCTCTGGGGTGATAATCTCTGGATTGACAGTTCTAGATTTTGCCTAATATCAGTGCTAAAATGGAATCATTAACGCAGAAGTATCAGATTTGCTTGGCATATAACAAAGGCATATACAACAGCAAAATGAATTGATATGCCAGATGCAGACTGTAACATGATCGCTTATGAAAATTTGCAATGCATTTGTCTTTCATTCACTAAAGAATTGTTAACTTACCATTCCTGCAAACTTCTCGAGCTAATTTAGCAGTCACTCTGAAAAACAGATTATATATATAAGAAATATTATAATGTTTCACTTGAATATAAAAATTTATTAAATTACAATAGAAATGAAGTCCTAAAAGAGGCAGTTTACAATTGATACTACAGTAAAACCTCATGATGCGACCAACTCGATTTTGCGACCAACTCATTATTACAACCGTTTTTTCCAGACCCGAATTTTTCTCTATATAATTCAATGGTCGCGGAACTCGAAATTGCGGGCAACTCGATATTGCGTAATGCGACCGCTTATTCAGGTCCCGATCAATAATGAAGACACATTTTCAACTCGAAAATACGACCACGTACCGTCCCGAAACGGGCAGTGTGGATTTTAGTCACACCGACAGCCGAGGTTGTTAATTCGGATTTGTTTACGATAATTGATGACACTTTAATCCCCCCAGGGGTCATAAACGCACCAAGAGGTGGGTATTTTATTGTTTGGCCCTTTGTGAGACCCTTAATTGAGCAGTTAGCAGTCACATATTTGATTCTACGCTAATTAATCTGTTACACTGTACTTGTTAATTGACGGAAACAACAAATCGTATAAACTTCCGTAATATTATCTGACCAGATTAATCAATCATATCTGAATTTGATTTTCATCAGGGACATATAAACCGTTTATATGTCCGTGTTTTCATTGATAAACTTCCGTAATATTATCTGACCAGATTAATCAATCATATCTGAATTTGATTTTCATCAGGCACATATAAACCGTTCATATGTCCGTGGTTTCATTTATAAAGACCTACATGAACTTAGCTGATTAAATTTGTTTAACAGTTCTAAAATGAGTAGACAGAGTTTTCTCTGAAAGACTGTCCAGGAAAAAGTCAGAGGCAACAGGCTGATAAATATGACATTGGAAAGACTCAGGTGATTTAATCTGACCTCTGCTTCACAAACTATGTTTATAGGACACAATAAATGTAATGACAATTTGCTGAGGAAGCAGTTGTAAAATTTACAGCCGTTGGCTATGAAAGTTGAAATTAACATGTTAAAATTACATTCTTGAAGAACAGATACCGCTCAAGCCAGTAATTGCAGTGATAGAACTGTCATGTCTGTTACATTACCTGTTATTATGATTTAACTTCTAGTATTCTTTTTTATATAAACATCATTACATGTACCTATAATATTTGATATGCTTTAATTTTCAGGTTCATTCAATCCTCAAGAGGATGGTGGAATTGGTGGAAGTCTATGAGAATTGTTTTTCCTGTTTCATTGTTAATATTGTATTTATCAAAATAAAAATTATATTGTGTTATTAACCTGTTTTCTTCCATTATTTAACTTTTATTTATAATCCCACACATTTATGGGACACAGAAGTGTTTAAAATAACACAAAATATCTTGGGAAAAACATAACATTACTAGTACTGATACGCACAATATGACTAAACTCAATAATGAGACCAACTCGATATTAAGACCACTTTATGGCGGACCCATTGGTGGTCTCATTATCGAGTTTTTACTGTATTTATACTACTGAAAATAAGTCCTATGGTTAACAATGAGTCATTAGAGTAGGGGTAAAATCAAACGGATTATGAAAATTCCTTTACTGAGGAACATCTATCAAAAAAGATCACTCTTGGCTATTATCTAAAGTAGATAATAAGAGACGACATTAGAACACAACGAATGCCCCCCAGAGAAGAGTGCCCTAGGCTATGACCTTGACCTTAGATGTACAGATCTGACTCATGTGCATGACATTATTATCCTCTTATTGAGTTTAACGCATCTGTAGAGGCTCATTGAAAGCCTTAAACTGTTTAAAAGCTGAGACATAAAGCGTATTGGAAAGGCAGGCAAACTAACTAACATTCAGGCAATGCCATTACAACAGGTCTCATTCAAAGGGCATTTAAAGTTCAAAGGATGTAAAAACTTACCCAGTCCCAAGAGAGTGGCCCCAAACATAGAAAGGAGCATCCCCTTTATGTTGTCTGATCCACCTATAAACAAAAAGGGAGTCAGAAACAACCCCATCTTCTGAAGGACTTCCTGATGAGTCCCCATATCCTAGTAACAGAAACAAACATATTCCACAGGTAAAACGATACAAAATAAGTAACAGCCATCCAAATTCGAGAAATAATATCTGCTGATCAGTCATGTTAGGTTAATCAAAAAATAAATACAAATTAAAAAGTTAAAGAGTTATTTCCGTAAATAAAATAATAAAAAGCAGCATTTGAACAATCAGATTTCTTTTATCTCAATATATACATAACAATTTTGAATAGTATCTAATGATTTCACACTTTCTGTATATATAGAATAGCATGAAAAGCGCCATAAAACCAATTAGCGATTTACTTTCATGCACACATGACTTGAGAAAGTCCATTAGAAAGTTAAATTGTCGTCAACAGAAAATAAAAGATCTGATGCACATTTTACAAGAACGACGTATATCACATTACAGTAGTTGGTAAAATATTTAGACATGTATAATTGTCTAAAAGTTCTTCATACCGACACCACACATTCAATCACAACACATGATAGGAACTGTGCATAATATATATTACTGATCAAATGTTTTGCTAAAGCGTGAAGCTTCATAAATATGGCATGTACCGGCAATAAATACTTGTAGATAAGATGCCTTTGCATATGATGGCCGACAGAAAACCCTGTACACATATGAATAAGAAGATGCAAACATTCACAAAAAGGTTTGATTCGTTGTATATAAAATAAAAATTACCTCGGTAATCAACAGCTATCACATGATAATCCATGCTTGATAAAACTTTATATAAACCAACTCTATGCCATCCAGCTCTATAATACAAACAAATTGAAACATTAAAATATTTCCATAAATCGAATAAATTCATAATGCTCTAGTTTTGTAGACAGTTAAAACAGCTGATAATACAATAATTTTGACAGAGTGATCCACCCTAGATTGAGTGAAACATCTCTTATTGAGTGATCCACCCTAGATTGAGTGAAACATCTCTTATTGAGTGATCCACCCTAGATTGAGTGAAACATCTCTTATTGAGTGATCCACCGTAGATTGAGTGAAACATCTCTTATTGAGTGATCCACCGTAGATTGGGTGAAACATCTCTTATTGAGTGATCCACCGTAGATTGGGTGAAACATCTCTTATTGAGTGATCCACCGTAGATTGGGTGAAACATCTCTTATTGAGTGATCCACCGTAGATTGGGTGATCAACTCTATATATAGATAATAGAGTGATCCACCCATTATGGAGTTATTCGCTCCAGATTGAGTGATCTGCTCTAGATTGAGTGACCAATGTTGATTGAATGATCCGTCCTTAATTTAGAAAGTTGATAATTAGCATTTCAGCTGTCTACATTAATAAGTTCACAAATATCCAAATGGCAAATAAAGACAAATATACTGGTGGTTGTATTATGCAGTGAAAATTAAGACTTTTCTCTTACCATCAATTTTAATTATTTTGTATAGTTTGACATCTGTTGCTGTCTGCCAACTTTGACTGCGGAGCTATTGTTCTGTTATTAACACCTCATTTCTAAATTCTTTGATAACATATTTCCTCCGATTAATTGTCATCACACATCTATTGTTATACTGAACTGTTAATTTATTATCAAAACCCTTAAGGTCACACATCTATTGTTATATCTGAAATGTTTATTTATCACCAAAGCCCTTAAGGTCTGGCTTCCTTATTATCTTTGTTTTAGGATTGTATAAATACTTGTAACTTTATATGCTAGACAAGAAATAATAATACCTCATAAGGAGTACCTTAACTTTACGTTTTACTGGAGCACCAGAAATTGCATTTAGATATCTTTATTTTATTTTAATATTCACTGGAGTACCAGCTTGATATTAATAACTTTGGAATAATATTATAACTTTATGTAACTGGATTTCCAGACATTGTTTTAGTGCGAAATAAAAAGTAAACAAAACGGAAGGACTTTGTGAATCTTTGCAAACGTTCACTACAATTTACACGTACAAGAAAGATCTACAAAATCTACTTCATAAAAGATGGTGGAGAACGACGGCCACGTCACTTTTTAGCTGACGTAACGATCCCGGTGCTTAACAACGATTAGTGGAGTAGGATTCTGTGTGCCAAGCGAGTATTCCCCAATTCTCAAAGATTGTAGCTGAACTGACGAAAATGAACTATTCCAGGAGAGTTTGTGCTGTTGTTCCTGGACCACATAGTATGTATCAACATTATGGTACAGAAAGTCGCTGGTCACCTGCTGTACATTTCGTAAGTTACAGCAGATTATTGGCTTGTCAACAGCAACTCAAACAAGAACGCGATAGGAACAGGATGGCAGCATTTCTCAACAAGAAAGATCTACAAAACCTTCCTTTTTACTACTTGGAGAACCAAGAACTCAGAAAACTGTGTTTTAACTCAACAAAGAGACCGGCATCCAAACTCAACATGAAAGAAGTTACGAAAACACTAACTCAATTGAAATCAACCATTGAAGGACAAAATGCATCCATTGCATTTCTACAAATTGAAAATAGGGACCTGAAATCATTTAGGACAAAAACAGAGTGTGATAATGATCAATTAAAGAAGGAAAACAAATCTATTTCACAGAAACTGAAAAAGAAAATAAATTATGCTAATCAACTAAATGAGGACTTGCAAAAAGCTGCAATTAAGATAGAGAATATTACTCAGAAGGCATGGGTAGAAAATACCAATGCGTTTAGACAATTAGCAGCTAACCAGATTTCATATTCTAACCTAGAGAAGAACTTCAAACAAAGCAACGATGAACTAAACTCAACTAAACTAGAGTTAGAATCAACCAAATACGAACTCAAATCTGCTGTTGAGCAAGTGAATTCTTTAACAACTGCAGGATCTTCAAAGAAGGAAAAAAACAGCCAGTTTAAGGTCAACAAGGACATTATCAGAGCATGTGCTTATGAACTTGGAGAGCAAAATGGCAAACTTATGCAGATGTATGATCATTTCGATGAGGATTTCAATCCAGAACCATTCAGGTGTACAAAATGTGGCAGCAATGAATACCACCCACCAGACTGCTGTGATGCTGAGGATGTTACCTGTGCATGTTGTAGGAAAAGGGGACATTTTACCATTTGGTGTAGGAAATTGTTGAGACTGGTTCCAAAATGATACAAAAGTGCGAATTAGTCATTTTAAGTTTGGAGACCAAACTTTTTGTAGCAGGGAGGAATTATTATGCAGTGAAAATTAAGACTTTTCTCTTACCATCAATTTTAATTATTTTGTATAGTTTGACATCTGTTGCTGTCTGCCAACTTTGACTGCGAAGCTATTGTTCTGTTATTAACACCTCATTTCTAAATTCTTTGATAACATATTTCCTCCGATTAATTGTCATCACACATCTATTGTTATACTGAACTGTTAATTTATTATCAAAACCCTTAAGGTCACACATCTATTGTTATATCTGAAATGTTTATTTATCACCAAAGCCCTTAAGGTCTGGCTTCCTTATTATCTTTGTTTTAGGATTGTATAAATACTTGTAACTTTATATGCTAGACAGAAATAATAATACCTCATAAGGAGTACCTTAACTTTACGTTTTACTGGAGCACCAGAAATTGCATTTAGATTGTTTTATTTTAATATTCACTGGAGTACCAGCTTGATCTTAATAACACTATAATACTATTTATGATTTTGTGTGAACTGGAATTCCAGACATTGTTTAAGTGTGCAAATAAAAAGTAATACAAATAGAAGGACTTTGTGGATCTTTGCAAACGTCATACGTACACAGAAAATCGACAGAAACTACTTCATAAAAGTTGCATTGGATATAAACAAACAGCATTTACCAAATGATTACGGGTGAAATGCCTATGCTTGAATTTTTCAATTCAAAGTATTGTGGTTTTTTTTGTAGTGTTTGGTTAAAGACAGAAACGAAAAACATAAACTGAAACTATTTAATATGTTATTATCTTGGTCCATCGTTTGCCAGCAGTTTAACGTGACATGGATACATGACATGATGTATTTTCGAAACAAGATATAAATCTGCAACCCCAGATTTCCTTGATACTGATTTAGAATTTCCAATTTATCACTGGGTAGTGTAAAATAATTCATTATTACTTAGTCTGTGCTCATAATAGTACATTCAAGAGTACACCCTACAATTCTACTCACCTGGTACCTGAGTTCCCATGCAAATATAAAATTATAGGCTTGGAACCAGCCAATGAATCTAAATATTGTTCGTTTGGCACATTGGAGTTTTTCAAACTTTCTGGAAGCACATGCCTGGTAAATATAAACACACTGATTAGCTTTGCATATTAAATATGAACACAGTATATAAAACAATGGTATGAAAATATAGGGGAAGTGAGCAGAACACTCAATAGACAGTTCCCACATTTACAATATTTACCTCCCTTGTTCTGAATAGTCAGCCATATTGATAGGCAAAATAACTTATTCATTATACTCATGTATACAGTTGACTCAGAAACTTGAAGAAAAAGTATCAAAATGGCTGATGATTTAGAACAAGGGAGGTAAATATTGTAGATGTGTGTACTATCTATTACATGAACATCTAAAAACATTTCACTGACACCAAAGATGTCACCACTGGGTAAAACATAGAAGTGAGGATAGACTTGAGCATGATCTTAAAAAGCTCACAAGCTAAATGATTTATTTCACTCACTTGGATTAACTGATGTATTTTTTCCAAAAATACATAAAAAAAATTGAGTAAAAGATTAAAATCATACTATGAAATTATGAAAGCTTCATTAATCATTATCAGAGCAAACGAAAGTGGACATCACAAACACATATTTCCTAAAATGTTAATGTCAATGCTAGATACTAGCCTGGTACTGAGGCAAAACATAATGGTAATTATAAACGTTTCACAGCAAAACTGTCTGGGTATTTTACCTACCCATATGTTTAAAAGTATGGGAATTAACAATAAATATTACGTTTATACCATGCCTGCAGATTGGGCATCTCACTTGAATACATAGAAAGGCCATATTGTATAGTGATATGCCATAGAAAGTTACAGCGACTTTTTCTGCCTGACATTTGACAATTGGCAGAATGAATGTACATTCTGTAACTTCTTTGCCACAAGTCACTTAGTGGCCTAGAAACGTGTTCCCTGATGATACAAATATTTTTGTATTATTTTGTTTTCATTCACATCATAAAGAATTATAATATTAACAAACCAGATTCCTAGTCTTATATTCTGATCAGTTGTGAGGTAAAAATTTCTAGTTGAATCCAGACCAATGGATTCTGGAGATGTAAAATCGATGAACGGGGGCCAACGCACTGAAATAAAATAACAACATCAATAATCCTTTATTAACATTATACCATCAATATTCTAATAATTATAAGTAGGTCTAAATATTTATCACAACATTAATTTTAAAGTGTATGTTGATTAACTTGTATCATACAAATACTTGTTAGTTTTCAATAGCTCCTTACTGGTATGTGCCAACACATTTTTCTCAAATAATTATATACAGCAAAAATCTAGCTTTTTTTTAGCCAGACCATTGAGCCTTAAAAAATGTATCTACACATGAGTCAGCTTACTGAGAAGCATGAGAAATGAATTCAATTAATGTACTTGTACATTGTACTGATTTCGTCTCAAGTATGTACTAGTATGTTACTTATTAAAATACTGGTTCATGACAGGAGCTCTTTATAATTATTACACTGACATGCATGTTTGTGCCTAAGGGTGAAATAATTTGACAGTCAGAAGATTAATTAGTGCATGAATCAAAACCCAGGTATAAATACCTGGTAAGTTAAATAAATTACACTACAGTATTCACTGAAAAAGTTACACTACAACACAATAAATCCAAAATTTCTGAAATTAAAATTCATTTGTGCTCAGAGATTGGGATTAAGAAGCCTAATTTGGTATTAAACCAGCAGTTATCGGGTGAGAAATGTTATACTCGAGTATTAGTGAACATGTAACATATTATAATTGAGAATGATCGAGAGTCTTGAAAATTAGCCAATTAATTTCACAAAAACTCACATACAGTGTGATACACTGTCAGTCTTCATGATAACCCACTTGCCCGAAGCCCGGGACAAGTAAAATAACTGTTGGACAAGAAACGGGTCCGGTCTGGTCTGACTAGCTTTTATCCAAGCTGCCACAAAAATTTATGACATAGTATGCAATACTTCAACTGGTTTTCATTTTATTGTCAACTTTGTTTGTGTAACAGCACTTTTTCATCAACTATCGTTACCAGTCTTCATTTTAGTTTAAACAAATCAAAACATCATGTTTCTTCTTTACTTTGACAGTGCTGTTAATTTTATTCGGGCAAGTGAAAGTGAATTAGGGCAAGTGGAAATTGCAAGATGTCTGCCCGAATGTGCAAGTCCTTCAAAAAAATTATCTTGAAGACTGCACTGTATCAGATAATAATTATCTGATTATTAATGACAAATACACTCAAGGACATTGAATACCCTCTCTTATACTTAAACCTGAAGAAATGTTGTAATAATGAAAAATATATTAATAAAATAATCAATGTTCAAAAGACAGTTGCGAGAATGATTTCTGATAAATCATTTAAGTTTAATGCAAATGTTTTGATGCATTTCTTTATTATCAAAGAACAGCATTTTCAGATAGTTCTTAATGATGTACATCTTAGACTTATTCAATAAATGGACTTGCTGTCATGTTTAGAGTAGAAATTTCTGTAATATTTACTAACTTAATTGTGGATCTACATGCTTGTGAAACATTCTAAGCTCGGGTATCACAAATGATGGAGAATCAGTGGAGATAGCCGGTATAATAATCCCACACATTTTTTAGTTGAAGCAATTTGCTCAAATTAACATCTGATATTATTTCATAATATACTAATCTGAATGGTGTTCAGAATATATTGATTAGTCCACATGTAAAATTGATTTTTCAATAAAATAAATAACTTTCACTATATTTGTCTTTTGATTCAAAGAGGTGTTTAAAGTCCTTAAGTGCATGGCATACCATATAAGTAAATATAAATCAATAAGAAACATACTGGCTACAGTCGGTATTTTGATTATTCAATAAATACAAACTAAACAGAAAGACTCTGTCTAATTATAATTATTTCATACATGTTTGAATAAGCGATGTATAGATAATATATGTACATAGTTTATACAGAACATCCACCCAAAGTTCAAGTACTTTTCCCCCATTTCCAATGACTAGAAATGTTGATTTTTTGGTATAGAGAAGAGATCCAACTTGTATTTATCAATATGACATATAACCCATTGAGTATCATAATGTACTGTATTACTGAACTATTGCCTACTCGGCGGTAGGCCCTGTCGAATATAGCTGTCATTTTTTGGTCCTGCTGCATCATTGTTGGTCTGTTCGTTATTTTTTGTTCCTTTTTCTATTCGTAGCAGAATAATTCAAGGGCAATTTACAATATGAAATTAATTATTTTCAAAATTCAAGTACTTTTCATGGAGTTTTTGGGCTGTTACAAATTCAAGCACTTTTCAAGGAGTAGGCATCAAATTCAAGGACTTATCAAGACCTGTGCGAATCTTGTTATAGATCATCAATACTTACAGTTATTGAGGAATATCACTTTACTCTGTATCCATGGATTTGTTTTAATTATAATTGGCACAACAATATAAATTACAGCAGTCGCCACCAGCACACCTTTCAACAACTTCAGAAGAATATTTTTTCTGGAAAAAAAATACATTCCAGCGTATTTACTACAATTTCCAAATAAACCTCCCGAGAAAGATTTTCAGACAAATTTAGGACTCTTTCTCTTTGGGTTTTAACATAAAAATACCATAAGTAGTAATACTCAGAATAAGATTCGTTCGGAAATTGGAGGCCGAAGTTCCCAGGAACCCTCCATTTAATCTAGATAGTAAACAACAAGACCAGCTAATTCCATCTATTACTGCTGTAACATTTATGTTTGATTTTAAAAAAAGTACACAAAATAAATAACTACACATCAAACTAGTATATAGTAAAGCTTAAATACAAAATTAACCCCAAGCTGACCTTTTAGAATATTTTTTCCTTATTTTTGGAGAGATAAGCCTTATCAAGTTTGATTCTTCATTACTGTATGGTATGTCCATCTGGTGTCTGATAAATACTCTTAAGCCACGCGAATGTGATGATACCAATACATTTAACACTCTAATAATGACAGCCAACAAATCTGGTCAGGAGTTACTTAACCTTAAGCCCATACAAACAGTACAACCATAATCAAATGCCATCTGCTTTGATCTCATATGAGAAGAATACTCACAGATAGACTGTGCCAAATAGTGAGTACTGTAACTGATGTATAAAGATTGTGGCAACTTGAATGTGTGAATAATTGTACAATTAGGCATCCATAAACGGTAAGGATAAATTTTTGCAGTATTAAAAGTTACCAAAGAACTTTTTGGAAGCATATTTAAAAAATTGTATAGCTGTGAATATGTTGTCATGGGGGCACTTGACAGCTTTTGGTGACTTATACCCATACCTGCTCATGGGGGAATTTTGCGTATTGAAAGAGGAATTTTGAGCCAAACGTATATGACCAATGTTTTAATACAGTTTTAATTAGTTCTGACAAATATACACCATCTTCTGTAAAATATTAAAATAAAGGAAAAGCTATGTGGACAAACCCCAACAAATCTTACAAGGATTTTGCTGCTATTTGTGATGGGAATTTCGGACAGGAAACAGGGGGAAAAGATACTTTTTTAATAATAAAGGAGTGGTACCATAAACAACACTAAACATGGCAAAACGGGTGGCCAGTGTGTAGATAATACTCATCATTAGAAATACCACATAACATACAGTATGAGAGAGTAGTACTGCAGAACATGACTCAGTCAAGGTTGATAAAACATGGGTTGTATGAGTATTGCTCCGTCTGACGGGTAATACTGGGAAAACCCGGGTTTTACTGGGCAAAACTGGGTAATAAAAATTTGAACTAAAATAAATTGAAGCAAGACTAATATTAGTTGATCTACTAGATCTATAAGTAGATCTATTACTTGCTAGCTAAATTCTTTGACAAATGAAACCACTATTAGAAATGTCTTTGAGCGCACAAATGCTTTCACATGATATGGCAAATGAATCTGCCTAGTGATGGTTTACATGATTTTCAGATAGATTCATGTCAGTATATGGGCTTGATCTTATCAGGAAAAAGTAAATATTTATTCAATATGTTAATATAAAAATTAAAATATTTACCATGTTTTAGGCATAGTTAACTGTTATTTGGCATATATTTTAGTTCAAATAAATTGCTATGCTTTTTTTAACAATACCACTTTGACGTTATGCTTGACAAAGAATGAAAAAATAAGAAATAACAGATAATAAACACAAAAAGTGAAAGGACAATCTGCGTTTAAGTTTAACATCTAAATATTTGGACTATATACCCTGTCCTAAAGGCCGACTCAAATCATTAGTGAGAAATATAAGTCACAAATGTATTCAATCAATATCGTAACACTGCACAGCGACAATAATTTCACAACAAATATGATAATGTTCAACGTCGCAAGTTAACTTACACGACTGTTCCTGTCGTCATTTTTCCAGACAGCCGTTTCCCATCATGTGATCTGACGGAAGCAGACTTTGCAATCTTTTGTGGACTTCTTAATGCTTTATTGGCCTTACTTCTCAAACTCATGGTGGATAAAACTTCAGCAAAACCAGATTAAAACAGAAAAAATGATACTATACCGAAGAACAACATAAAACTGAACGAAATTGTGTTTGTTATGAGTCGCAAAGCTAGAACGTTATCAAACATAACCTTGATAATGATTGGACAGTGCGAATCTATGACAACCAATGAAATTCAGCGTACCACCAGCTTTCAGGTGTAAGACAAATAAATTATAAATTTCGGTAATAGTTACCTCCCTTTGTAATATACTCGTAATGCGCATATGCAACTTGTCTGGTTCAGAACGTACCTCGGATCAAATCCCTGCCACCACCAAGTGCCACGTGACTCAGAAAATGTCGTACGACAGGCGAAATATGGCGGAATAAGAAATATTCATACTATTGATGTCATTGAAGTCGCAAAATGTGCTTACTTTAAACAGATCATGTTGATATCATGATTGGAACTCAAATACTCTATGATTTCAATCTTAGTTACTCAAAGACTATGTCATTCATGAAATTCCATGACACCTTCAATATGGGTGACTGAATAAACCACATGAAATACTAAAAGAGCCAGTAAATAGTTACAGGGAAAGCCACATACACAAGACAATGCCTCCCCTCACAGATGACAGGGAAAACAACAGTCTACAAAACATTGAGGAGGTGCAAGTGCAACATGTATGGTGATAGGGGTGCAAAGACTGGTCTGACCGACCATAAAAAATAACTAAGTACAATTTAAGGAGACAACAAGCGGGGGGAATACATCAAGGAACAACCCAAGAAAGTCAGCAATAATATGCCGAAAGGGGGGGGGGGAGAACATGAATATTATATCACGTAAAAAACTGAACATGGGGATTTAAAATAAATACAAATAGAAATAAAACATAAAATGATACATATTGAGAATAAAAATATCGAGTAATCTGAATATATATTTTTATTCCAAATCGAACAAAAACGGTCATTACTGAAACTTTATGACTGAATGTATAAAACTATTGCATTTGGAATAATAAAATATAGACGTTAATAATGTTAATTTTCTGTGAACGTTTTCATAAAAGTCTTTCGAAATGTATGTACCAGGATAATATACTAACACCAAGCATGGGACGTAGGGGGTGTTTGACACTTGGTTGACTTAACACCCCCTAACGTAGTTACTGCATTAATTGGTGATAATGTTTTTGTTCAAACAATCATCGTGGAGAAATTCACTTACTGAAGCACATTTCAGATAGTCACAATGATTATTTTTGCAATATGAATGAAACATGGTATAAGTAATAATACAAAGAAATGCGGATACTACTTGCTAAAGGCTGCCAAGTCTCAATAATTTGATATTCTCCAAGGCATATTCATTTGAAAATGTTGGGGGAAATTTTCGGTAGTGCTGCTTATCAAATCCCTGTTGATCAATAACATTTGTACTTCATTCACATTTTTTCGGCACAGCCGTACTAACATGATTTTGCTATTTCCATGTCAGTGTTGTGTATACCAACCAAATCTTACGTTAACCGCCGAGGCAATTTCGCTTCAACCAAATGTGTAACATTGACGCGGATTGTTTAACCATTCGATAAAAGCTTACCGAAATCCACTAAATTTCGGTAATTTACCTAAATCCAATTTGGATCTGGAGTGACCATCTCGGCATGTTGCACAACAAATCTTAATCTTCAAATTGCGCCGACCATCTTTTTTCAAGATATTTCCTGTTAATTTAATATAATAGTTATTGTGAATATGTTTTTTAAGCGACAGACTTGAAGGATCATCAATTGATCATAAAGTTAAGAATAACAATGGATATAGAAGTTTTATTTTTTAAATCTTTCTTGTTGGGTTTAGGCATATCAGATGAATAATCTCGTTAGGTGCCTAGTCGTATCGTATCAGTGATAAACACATAATTCACTTGTCATTTATGATACAAACGCATTTCTATGATGTGAAGGTAATGTGGCTTTTCGTTCAATCTTACTGAATTTTTGTCTTTGTAGCATTAACAAACATTTTATTTATTTCAAGTGATATATCGTTTCAATTTGTTTCATTATGTTAAGACGCATATCGATATTCACATCCGCTATATACAGGTACTGGACACAGAGTTGTAATAAGCACTTACCAACGAAGTTAAAAGTTTATTCCGTAAAAATATCGCGTTGTACCGTTCTTTATAGTAAATTTAGACATTAACGGTCGTTCAGACGATCAAACATCGACATTACGAATTATTGGTCAACAATAACACCACTTCTCATCTGTCTGGATTGCTTCACTCTGTCGCAATCGCATCACTCGGCGGACTACACATCGGGTTATTTACCACGATAACTGTTCATAATCGAATAGAACTTTTTGATTAATGAATTCGAACTATCTAAAATATCCTTGTGTCATTTGGGACTTATATAAAGCAATTAATGTAGAACGAGTACTCGTATACTGAATTGTGTAAAGCGTTTTAAACATGACGAGGTGTACTCAAATTGATTTTGTGTACATGGTTTTAGATAGACTGGATTTGACACACTACATACATTTTAAGAATTTATCAAATTTACCCGTGTATCATACCTTAAGAAAAAAGTACATTAATAAATATTACTGGAAAATCCAAATGTTTTAAAATTTGCAGAACTGTTAAACAGTAACAGTAACTGTACAATAAGAAGATTATCATTGCTTGTTTTTAAAAGTTTTCAATTTAGATCGCAAATATATTTCTTAAAATAATCCCAATTCTCCCCATTATCAACTATCATCTATTTTCTGTTATTTATTTATTTATTAAACTATCAATTTACTTTGTAATTACTTTTTAAAAAGTAAATACACGTGCATGCTATACATGTACATGTATGTACGTATGTTGAACCGTAATTTTCACACATACGAATATGTCACACATTTGTGAAAATTCAGTTGTGTACCTCTACCCCCCTCAAAGCAAAAACGTATACGTCACATGTCAAAAAAAAGAAAAACATCTGTAAAAATATTGTTCATACGAATACGTCACACATTCCAAAAAAAACAGGCTATGCCACTTAGATAGATCAGGGGTCATATTGTATTTGCTATGTCCGATATAGCCCTCATATTTTACAGGATGCTAGAACATATCGAGTAAATGACCCAGGTACAATTTTGGGTCATTGGACCAAAGGTCAAGGTCACAGGGGATAAACAAGTCGAAATCTTTAGCACTCAATATTTTGATAACCTTTCGACACTGATACTTCATGTGTGTAGTAGAAGTTCCATGTTGCTTTAATGATCATGATCAACCCTCAACTACAGTTTGGAGATATTTGGGTTTGACAAATCCTTAGACATTGAACGTATTCACCTAAAGTTTTTGAAACGGGTTTTGAATGTCAGGCAAAGTGCTAGTACAAACGCTTGTTGAACCGTAATTTTCACACATACGAATATGTCACAAGTAGGTGTTGTGAAATTCTCGTACCCTCTTTTTTCACCACCTCTTAGTACCAACGAAATTTTCACATTTCGTTTATCGCTCGTTTATTAATTTTAGCTACCAGCCGCCGTATTGTCGTTTGCATCTTTATTTGTGCTTTTGGGTTTATCAAGTTGTTGGGGGTATATATACGACAGACCGGTGGTGACATTTTGAATTCAATATTTCATGATTTTCCCATTCATAATTTCACGATTTCAACTTCACGAACTCACGATATCAACTTCACGATTTCATCTTATTAAACGAATTCACTATTTCTTGTGTTCACGATTTTAAATTCACGATTTCAACTTCACGAATCAACATCATATAAATCGTGAAATTATGAAGGTGAAATCGTTGAAATCGTGAAATATTGAAAAGAAGAAACCGTGAATTCGTAAAATTTGAAGACACTCAGGCCGCAAATATTGGCTGAACGATTCGACTTTGACGTATGACACAGTAAAATGATTTGACCTTCATAACATTGTGACCTTGACCTTAGATCTAGTGTTCTTAAAACAACACATATACTTTACTTGTAAATCTAGTCATCATGCGAATTATGAAAACTCTGTGACAAAACAACTCTACGTTTTGAGTGTCACCTTTGACATAGACACAAATGAATGGAGTATTATACGAAAGACCGGTGGGGACATTTCGAGTTCAATATTTCACGATTTCAACTTCACGAATTCACGATTTCAACTTCAAGAAATCACGGTTTCACGAATTTAACTCCACGAATTCATGATTTCAACATCAAGATTTCATGATTTCGTGAAGTTGAAATCGTGAAATCTTGAAATATTATTGAACTTGAAATGTCACCACCGGTCTTTAGTAGTACGAAATGTATTGCCATGCAATACAAAGTCCCCTACCGGCTAATATAATCATCTGAAAATTTACTATCTGAGTTCAGATGTCAATGTCGGGTACCATGGTCTCATATTTTAACCATAGAACATGGGTTTTGAATGTTGTCGCAATGAGGTTAAAATTTGATCCAAGTTTCATGGAAATTCTTTTAGTGGTAGGACATATGGAACGGAAACGAAACTTCAATGCTCAAACCCAGTAAACATTGACGTTAGGTGGACGTTGTGCTAACTAAGGACCCCAGCATTAACATAACGTTGGATTATAGTTGGAGTTGAAAGTGTTTTAGACGTCATATCTCAACGTCGGGTTACGACCACAATCAAATCAAAATATATTTTATATCCAACGCGAGTCTAATACAATTCAAATCAAAATGACAATTTTATGATATTTGAACGTTGAAAAAACAGTTTGGTTTGATTTATAATCAAATTCCAATATCTTAAATTATCAAGTAACTTTAGTTTCATATTTATATGCTACTTGGACAGAAATTAGTGTTATGCATTTTAAATGTAATGCATTTAAACATTATCGTACGAGTTAAGAGAATTTTGACATATATTGTATATGTATTTCACGGGACGTAATAAAACAATATGAACACGTTTACGTCGTGTCTGAGCCAAATCAAACGTTGATATAACGTCGGACCTCTATTTCTAGCACACCGGATAGGCATTTCCGGTGAATTCAGCCGTGCTGGAAAACTCTATCTGGCACCCCCAATAATAGATGAGTCATACTTTTTATTGCTTTTATTATACACTTTATGTAAGCATAATTATGATATTTCAATAGATGATTTCCATAAACATTAACTTTACAAAAAACATAGCTTCAAAACAAAACAAAATAACCCTTAAAAGACGTTATATTGAAGGAACTTCTTGACGTATGCAGTGATTAAAAATTACTGCGCGTCATGACGTCAGTAAAAATCATCGCACGCGCTTTTTGGTGAAATGTTCAAAAATGCGTTTTTCTATGTCAATTTTTTCACACAAAAATAATTTAAGGTATGCTAGAAAAAATATCAATCATGTTTGTCCGGTCCGGATAGAAAAATCCGACCCTCGGGCACGCTGCGTAGCCGGTAACTCGGCAAGCCTCGTTACCTGGCAACGCAGGTGCCCTCGGGTCGGATTTTTAATGTTTATGGAAATCATATAATATCTCTGCAAAAAAAAAAAAGATCCACCACCAACAATGACATAGCACCCTTTTCCTTTAAAACAAATTATGGTAAACAAACATTCTCTGTTTATGCTCGTGAGGTATGGAATTCAATTCCTGTAAATATACGTTGTCTGTCTGATACAGAAACATTTTAAAAATAATTTTAGGAACTACTTAATGTGATATCAATAATATTTCATTATTGTATGTATGTGTCTTATGTGAGGTGTTGTTGTTTTATTTCAATTTTACGTTCAGATCATCTTAACTTTTGTAGTTTTTAATAGTCTTATTTACATCCTGATGTTAAAACATGATGTACTTGTACAATTTATTGTGTGTGCGTGTGTAAATGCGTGTTTGTTTAGGTGCGTGAGTGCGCGTGTGTGAATTCTTGTTTGTTTGTGCGTGTTTATATTGTAAATAGAAGGTCATATTGAAAAAAATGATGTACAATTTATTGTTAACATTAAATATGTGACCTTCTAAAAATAAATAATTTATTATTCTTATCATTAACTGAACATTGCCTTCGTTTACAGGCATACCGACAGACTTAGGCCTACACTCACATGCAACTTCAAGTAAGACTATATAAATGTTTAATATCTGATTGTTTGAAAAAGTAAGACTATATAAATGTTTAATATATGATTGTTCGAAAAAGTAAGACTATATAAATGTTTAATATATGATTGTTTGAAAAAGTAAGACTTTATAAATGTTTAATATATGATTGTTCGAAAAAGTAAGACTTTATAAATGTTTAATATATGATTGTTTGAAAAAGTAAGACTATATAAATGTTTAATATATGATTGTTTGAAAAAGTAAGACTTTATAAATGTTTAATATATGATTGTTCGAAAAAGTAAGACTTTATAAATGTTTAATATATGATTGTTCGAAAAAGTAAGACTTTACAAATGTTTAATATATGATTGTTTGAAAAAGTAAGACTATATAAATGTTTAATATATGATTGTTTGAAAAAGTAAGACTTTATAAATGTTTAATATATGATTGTTCGAAAAAGTAAGACTTTATAAATGTTTAATATATGATTGTTTGAAAAAGTAAGACTATATAAATGTTTAATATATGATTGTTTGAAAAAGTAAAACTATATAAATGTGCAATATATCATTACTTGAAAAATAATAAGTCCAAGTGTTATCTTAGCTAACTAACTGATAAAATGGAAGCTATTATTAACAAATAACAGCCATAACACGATGCCTTGTAGAAATAAAATATAATATCATTGATCGACAGTATTGAACTGTGTCCATTTGTCCTATTCCCGAACGGTATTCGAGTTTTTGTGGAAAGGTGTTTAACAATTGGTTAACATACTGTAACCTGGCATAAAATAGATTGTATACACTCAGCAAAATTTCTAATTGGTCACTTGGATTTTATTGATATCATTTAACAGTGAATGAAAATTCAACAATGCAAACACCATCACATAAATACTTTCTTCGTACAACAGAATACATTAATCCATATTGATTCTCACGTGAACTGTACGACATATCAACACTAATAACCCTAAATTTAAAGTTCATAAAACGGATATATATGGTATGGTCTCTTCAATAAATATGAAGTGACCAATTAGAAATTTTGCTGAGTGTATATAGAATTATGGTACCCCAATATTTATTACATATAATATTGGTAACTTTACCTCTATATGGATCATGGACTGAAATTCCGGCAGCTAACGGGCGTCGACTCACGGTGGGTCAACTAAGGCGTTGCTTGTTATATCCCCTTATTTCCTGAGCAGTCCGTGTTGCTGTTTGCAAGCGATCTCGGTTAACCCTTCTAGAGCTACATTATTGCATGTTCCCTGTATCACTGAGGAGTTGGTCAACTGTAGTCACTCAAACCAAGTAAAGCAACACGGCTAGATGGCTTAGGAGAGTAATTTCTTAAAATGACTTTTGATATCATATCTAAACATCTAACATATATTGTTAACCAAAGTATTTCCAAAATCTAGTTCTCCAACACTTTTCAAGAAAGCAAAAGTGGTTCCAATCTTTAAGAAGGGATCTAAATCATCCTATATTTCTCTAGAAGTGACCAAGACTTGGTTTCTAATGTTTGAAGAAAATCGTTTTCATTCCAAAGTTTTAAGATTTCTGTATAACATTATACATGTTGTATGTATCGGTCACTCGTTGATGTTAGCTGACAATTAGTGTACGCGTACAACAGACTGGGTAGTGGTCACTTTAGGTATTTGGACTTCAGTCATACAAACAATATTTAAATTTAGATCCATTGAAGTTCAGTCAGACGTTAAATCCCGTCTTTGTTTTCATTGTGATTCGAGCACGATGTTAACGGTATATTGTTGTTTGTACTGCAGGAAAAGAGGAAATCTCCACACACATATGTGTATATATATATACCAACCCGGGGGATATCCTAACTGTGTGACGTATTGATCACGTGGGTTTGAAAATTTTCACTTGCTCGGAGGACCAGAACGGATTGTTTACAAAAGTAAGTGTTTTTCTTGTAGTTTTGTGAAATTATGCGCGTATAATGCATTATTTGTATGTATATGCTAACAATTAACGTTCCTATATCTGTTCAGATGTGTTGTGAACGCGTGAAAATGGAAAAGTGCTTTAGTGAATCAAATCTGCAAAAATGGCGCGCGTTTCCCATAGTGCCAAAAATTCACCTCACCCTCGCCTTTACAAGGAATGATAACGTTCGGATGAATAAACGCTTGTTTTTACAAGTTGTGTGTGTATGCGCGACATGATTTACAAAACTTTACTTGCATTATGGACTTGTACAACCTATCCTTGACATTTAGTGGGTGGGGTACTGATGATGCTCTCTGTGCAATTCTCCAATTCTACGCATGAGATACTTGCCTTTAATATATTTTAAATATCAGCACCATGCTTTAACCTATCTAGTTTCCAAATACCTTTTTTCATGCTTTAGAAAATAAAACTTTGGGAGGCAGGTAAAAAACTTGATAGTACTATGAGTATGTATCCACAGGAGATTGTGCTCTCTGCCCCTCAATATGCCTCTTATAGTACAGTAAACCTCAATAATAAGACTACCTCAATATAGAGACCAGTTTTCAAAAATGAATGGTGAATGCTAAAAACACACAAAATCTAGCTTGACTTATATTAGAGTTGTTTGTAACATTACAATGTGTAGTGGATTTAAATCAAGGACAAAATGAGTGCCCAATGTGGGGCTTGAACCCGTGACCCCTAAACATCAGTAATGCACCTACCACTGGAGCTACCCTGGTGGCTTACCTTGCATCATTACAAATTTATGCTAGCTTGGTATGACAGAATGTACTTTGGTTTTGAGTTTTCATTTATATTAAATAATTTGTCCTTTTGTTTATTAAACAAGATCTTGAGAAGAGTTTATGTTGAGGTATGATTGTTTATGTATGGTCACTGTGTCCAAGACATTGTAACATTGTAACCTGGATGCATTCTATAGCAGCAGCATCTTTTATATATGTTGTATTTTATTCTATTTTTTGCAGATTTTGAGAAACCAAGCCATGAAGGTCCTGCGTCAACAGTGCTGTATATGAGATACTTCGAGTAAACATAAATCAAACTGGTCAAATACTACTTCAAGTGAACGAGTCATGTTCTACATAAATAATCCATGTTCTACAGCCTGGGAGAAGATAATGTTCAACAAAATGATTCAATGAGTAAGTAAGTTATGCTTCTTTAACATTCAGTCAGACCTCTTCATTCACATTAATTGGTTCGGAATTTCATTTTTAATAATACATAGTTTTGAATACCTCATTTCAATTTGATGTGCCGTGATTGTCACCAGTTCTCTCCCCGAATCCCTTCCAGAGTTGTCTTTCTTTATCCTTTATATAGTACATTGTATATGTATAATATAGAACTGTAATATACTTAGACTATAGAAGGGATCAATGGAGAGAATGCCTGACAATCGCTTGTGTCGTATGCAGTATGTAAAACATTTGAATTGGACAAGTAATACAGCTTCATACATCAGTTATGATGATTAAATGAAGTTGATATTGATTGTTTTCGGGTCCGCGACTCAGAATCGTGTCTATGGTACTTATACTTGCTAGAATGTGTCAATATTACGAACTTCAAATCTTCATTACTTTTTTATTTAAATAGATATTTTGAAAAATATTAATTAATTACTAATAAATTTGAATTAAAATTAATTACTAAATACTTATGTATAATTATGTCGCCCCCATATAATAGTTTTTGCTTGGATAATTTGTCTGTTCATCTGTCTGTCACAAATAGTATAATTGTGTCTCCCCATATAAAAGATTTTGCTTGGGTTATCTGTCTGTCCAATCAGTCAGTCACAAATAGTGTCCGCTTCATAACTTTTGAACAACTTGAAGGATTTGAACTTCCTGCAAATGTTCCCCATGTTGAGAGTAATATTATGGTAATGTTCTATTTCATACTTATCTTGTATGGCCACCTTTTTCATTAGTGACATATTTATTTAATAACGAATAATACATGATTGTTTTGTTCTTTACAGATACACCATTATTGTTCACCCTTCATGTGGATCATTGGAACAACACTTATAATGGTCAATGGTATAAATAGCAGCTCATACTTCATATCGACAATGTGGTAACAGACCTGATTCATGAGTGCAGTGCTGTGTACTTAATGCAGGGTTATCTTTATTTTTATCTTATTGAAAAATGCTGGTGAGTGATATTTTTAGTTCTTGAATGTTTATTTGATTTGAGAGATTTAGGCCCATCAGTCAATATTCACTTAAATAGTATGTCCCTAAAACCAATGGGTCTATCTTGTTGAAACGTTTCATGAATGATAATTGGCTTTGCATTTTTCCTTTATAAAAATTGCTGAACTATTTGGGTTGTAATGGTACCGCAACAAGAAACCTTATAAAACGTGCATGGGATACCAATGATGAATTTAAAAAGGATTTTGTGGATTTGATAATTAATCGGCATGCTAATTGAATTATGCAAAATAAATGTTTATAAATTAAAAGCAGCCTGACACTTCTGATAGCTGACACTGCTGATAGCCCTGTTTGCCCTTACACATTCTTAACTCTTAGTAAATTGTGTGCTGATGTATCCCAGGGATATGTGTGGGGACGCATTGTCTTGTGAATGCAGCTTTCTCTATATACAGACTGTATCTTTCTTCAACTTGAATTGCTTTCCTCTCTAACTATTATTTGTTCATTGCTTTATTTATCACCTAACTTCTGTTTATTGTTCACTACTTAATTTCTTTGCTTACTGTTTATTGTTTTCTGTTTCTTATTTACTGTTCTTTGTTTTTGTTTACTGTTCAGTTTTTCTTGTTCAGTTTTTCTTGTTTACTGTTCCTTGTTTGTTGTTTACTGTTCTATGTTTATAGTTTACTGTTCTTTGTTTACTGTTTACTGTTATTTGTTAATTGTTTACAGTTCTTTGTTTATTTTTTACAGTTCTTTGTTTATTGTTTACAGTTCTTTGTTTATTGGTGACTGTTCTTTGTTTATTGTTTACTGTTCTTTGTTTATTGTTTACAGTTCTTTGTTTATTGTTTACTGTTCTTTGTTTATTGTTCTTTGTTTATTGTTATTTGTTTCTTGTTTACAGTTCATTGTTTATTTTTTACAGTTCTTTGTTTATTGTTTACAGTTCTTTGTTTATTTTGTACAGTTCTTTGTTTATTGGTGACTGTTCTTTGTTTATTGTTTACTGTTCTTTGTTTATTGTTTACAGTTCTTTGTTTATTGTTTACTGTTCTTTGTTTATTGTTCTTTGTTTATTGTTATTTGTTTCTTGTTTAAAGTTCATTGTTTATTTTTTACAGTTCTTTGTTTATTGTTTACAGTTCTTTGTTTATTTTGTACAGTTATTTGTTTATTGTTTACAGTTCTTTGTTTATTGGTGACTGTTCTTTGTTTATTGTTTACAGTTCTTTGTTCATTGGTGACTGTTTATTGTTTACTGTTCTTTGTTTATTGTTTATTGTTCTTTGTTTATTGTTATTTGTTTATTGTTTACAGTTCATTGTTTATTATTTACAGTTCTTTGTTTATTGGTGACTGTTCTTTGTTTATTGTTTACATTTCTTTGTTTATTGGTGACTGTTTATTATTTACTGTTCTTTGTTTACTGTTTATTGTTCTTTGTTTATTGTTTATTCACCTTTCATTTACTGAACTCTGCTTTGCTATTTACTGCTTTTTCTGTTTTACTGTGCAACTTCTGTTTTCATTGCCCCCTTGTTTGTTCCCTCATTATGCTCCCCTACTTACTGCATAGTATGAACGAGTCGCAAACTGCGTAACATGATCAGGTTAAAAACTGTTTAACGTGAACGAGTCTGATACTGCATAATGCCCGCGTGAATTACTGCATGACGTGACATGTCACAATGTGCATAACGTGAACGAGTCACATAGTCAAAGTGAACGAGTCACAATTTGCATAACGTGGAAGAGTCACATACTGCACAAAGTGAACATACTGCATAATGAGCCACTTCGTGTATACTGTGAGATTAGGCACCATTGTTACAGCATACGTGAACGAGTCACATATTCTTGAGTTGATAATCTTTAGATTTTAATACCCTCTTGTCGTGAACAAGTCACAAATTGCGTAAGGTGAGCTAGTCACATTCTGCATGAAGTGGACATGATGCATTATGTATAACTTGAACAAGTCGCATACTGTATAACATACCGAACAAGTTAAAAACTGTGTAACGTTATCGAGTCTTAAACTGCGTAACACGTCACTTACTGCATAACAAGACATATTTATTATATTCTTTATAATTTTCATAGATGATGAGTTGCTTACCTTAGTAATGCTTCAGTCCATATTGGTCGGTACGTCAAACATAACCAAAGAAAAGATAATGAAGTAAGTGAAACTAAATCTGCCATCAATATATCAAGTGTTACGTGGAAAACTGCTGCAATGCAGTGTTGTTGAAGATGGAATTAAAATAGTTTTGCCCCAAACAATCATAATGATGTTTTTATTATTCAAGATATAGACTTGGAGTATTACAGTGTTCACCAATAAATGTGTTTTAAAACTTTTCGGTGCAATATCTGTTGAAATTGCATTTTGCAAAGTGTCGATTTCTTATTCTACATTGTGAATAATATATATTCTACCTTACAATTTCATACAAACATTGATAAGTAAATGAAAAATGTTCGGCATTATTCCCATTATGATGTGTATAGTGTATAAGAACCATAATTCTATCACCAGGGACTCTTTAAAAGGGTATATATAAGAATATCTGTTCATTCTTTTATCTTTAGGAGGATTTGGTGGATGATACAACTGAGTTACATCCCTTGTCAGTCTGGTGTCTTGATATTTTCTCAAAGAAAGCCGCTCTTGTCAGGTAAACAATAATTCTGAACCAGTTACGAAGTCATTATAATAATGTAAAAAAACAATCTTTTTTATGCCCCACTCTGAAAAGGGGGGCATATAGATTTGTCCTGCTGTATGTCACAAAAGCGTATGTCACTCATATCTCCAAAATGTTCACCAGCCTGTATAGTTGTGTACCTGGGGTTTCATTTTTGGCTGTGTCCACTAAGTGCAAAGTTATGGCCCTTGACTTAGTACTAAATGGGATACATGTAGTAGTTAAGGGTTTTACCCCTGCTCCATTATGCATTATTATTAACCTAGCGTGTTCTTCTTGATTTGTATTTAAAGTGTTAGTTAAGGCACGTTTATGAAGAAATCTGAAACTTTATTCAATAGTTATGCGTTTTGACATCATGACTGTCTTTGCATTTGTTTAGGTACACTTCAATGATGTATTAGACCAGAGCAAACACAACACTCTTTTTTGGGGTTTTATGCATTTTGGCAAATTCTGAAATATATTGATATTCTTTGGAATGTAATTTTTCATCATGTTACTTATTCATGATTTAAATTGGAAAATTTATTTGCAACCTGTTCCTGACATTTTTCATAATCAAACCATACTAAACATGTTAAATAGCCACTTTTTTCTGTGCATCAGCTCAATTATTGGATTTTCAAATAAAACATGTAGTTTTTACAGGAAAATTCACGGTTTTACAAGAAATTACAATCATATGTAATAATTTTAAATTGAAGGGCTCAACCATGAGATATCCACTACGGATCCACAAGATTCAAATTTTGACCTCTGGAAAATTTAGTAGAGGGATTCTACATCAGGATAGATTCAAAGAATTGCTGCAACAATTTCTCTGTCTTCAAGAATTGGTCACGATATATATCCTAACTCATCTCCGACATCAATGTGCTTGTGAAGTTCTTATTCTGGCGTACATGTATAACAGTGTTTGGAAGCCTTTGATGAACATTCAACATCGCCATTTCAATATTTGCTAAGAAACCAGGAGTATTAATCGACAAGGAAAGCCTTATATCAGATAAACAGATATTTCAATCACGGAAGTGCTCACCTTGAGCTATAACGGGCGTCCTGCTTGAGGTAACCTATAGAAAGTAATGGATAGCGAGAGAATTAAGTGTTACCTTTGTCGTTCATCTGTGTGAATGATTGGTTTCCTATCAATAACCCCCCAATTAAGTACATTGTTGCTGCAAAACGTTAGCAATTATTTCATTGCCAAATTATGATACTTCTTCACAAATATGGTACATAACATTAACTACTATTTTAGTGATGGATCCAGTGTATATAATTACATTTTATCAGTTATTAATTTTATATATTGTGCATTTCTTATCTTGTTCATATTTCATTTCAGGTTATATATTTAGTACCTGTATCATATCATAAGCATACGTAACTCCCAAAGTTTTGTTAAGACTTCATATTGCAAATGAGTTGTTTAATTGGTGTATAACTAGTGCGCAATAGTTATAGACTAATTATCCAGATTAATTGGATAAACAAATCCTTCATGGGGCATTAATTTAGAATGTATAAAAATACCAATGATTAAAAAGTAATAGAAATTTCAGTATATATATATATATATATATATATATATTTGTTTATTAAAGTCTCTTCTTTGTATAAATAACACTCATATGCACATAATGAAAACAATTAACAATATACAAAGCCACTCTAAATTAGAGTTATAAGAGACATAAAACATATAATACACAAAGCATACTCTTATACACATGATAAGAAACTAGAAACAAATGCTAATCCTGGTTATAAAACTAATTAAGGTAATACTTAGGATAAGAAACTAAAAGTATCGCGCACAAGCGTGCATAAGTACAAAATGTGTGTACAAAATCAATTATCATCTCTGTCAGACAGTAGATGAACTGATTAGCACTTGCCTCTAGTTAATAGATAACACAACAACAATATAAAACATGACATACATTACTTACATAAATAAAACATTCTGGTATTAAGAATACTGTTACAGGTTTTGGCGCTTAATCGACACAGAGTTATATCAGATAAAATAAAGGACAACTTGTTTACATCAGACATGATATTGAATATAGGATTAATAGCATTAGCTTTTTCTATCAATGGTTGTCGTAAACTATCATATAAGTTACAATATAATAATACACGCATTTCTGTTTCAACCTGGTTACATGAACAAAAAATACAGAGACGTTCATTTTCCACAAGGTTTTCATTACGTCCTGTTTCAATTGTAATAGGAGCTACTCCACATCTAAATTTACTTAAAGCAGATCTATGTTTCGGTGCCATAATAAGTTTACAGTAATGTTCTGGTTTGTAATCCAATTTAAATTTACAATAATTTCTAAGCTTATTTCTCCCCCTACCAGATATACCTTCGGTTTTATTAAAACTTTCAAGCCAGTCATTTGAATGCAAACATAACATTTTACCATACACTTGCTTAACTAAAACATTTTTAGAAACATTCTTATTCAAATCAGTATATGCATTCAAATCACAATTTAACAATTTTTCTTTGACAATATAAAACCAAGTTGTGAATGACCTATTTGCCTTGCTGTCTGCCCAGAGTGCTACCCGCTTATTGACTCTAGATGTAGGTGTGTTGCAAAGCCTTGACCAGTAACTGACCACGGACTTCCACTGTCGAATAACTGGAGGTGTCCATGCCATTTCTCCTGCCACTGCATCATTGGGTGTATATTTACCTACCCCAAGAAAGAAGCGCATAGCGCGATTATGGATAGCATTGATACATGAAAATGACTTAACCCCCCCCCCCCCCCCCCCGCTGCACCATAACCAATTACAGGCCAAACAACAGAGTCATATAACTTTGTGAATGCTTCATAAGGTAATCCACCGATGAGCTTACATTTGGCAATAAGAAGATCAAGAGCACGACTAACACTCTGAGCAACAGCTTTAGCGGTAATGTTGTAATCAAGATGTTCACTGATGACAATACCAAGATATGTATACTTATCCACTATATTTAATGTATCAATCCCGCATATAAAAGCATAATCAGTACGTTGTACACACTGTGGGCGAAAATGCACTACGTTACTTTTAGAAGAATTTACAATCATGTCATTGATAAAAGTAACTGCAAGTCACCTTCGTTTGATGCCATCAGTAAGATGTCACCAGCATACAATAAAATACATATCTACTCATCTCCTATAGTAATGCCAACATCTAAACTTTTCAAATATTTAACTAGGTCATCTAAAAATAAATTAAATAACAAAGGTGACAATATACAGCCCTGTCTCAAACCACAAGATACATTGAACCAATCTGTAGAAAACGAGTTTACACGTACACATGCCGTAATGGAGGAGTAAAGCGACTTAATAGTCATCAACATTTTGCCTTTAACGCCAATTTCTAACAACCTAGTCCACAATTTTTCTCGATTAATATAATTATATGCCTTTTTAAAATCAATAGAAGCTGCAAATGTTGATAATTTATGTTTTTTCTGGTTTCAATTACGTTAGTCAAACTAGAAATCTGGTCTATAGTATTTCTATGCCGGCGGAAACCGCCTTGTTCTTCCTCAAGTAAGTTGTTTTCTTCAACCCAGTCACTCGACCTATGATTTAAAACTGAGCAATACATTTTGTAAACTGATGAAGCTCGACATATACCTCTATAGGACAAAGGGTCCCTAGGGTCCGTACATGACGACTTGGGTATCGGATTTATGATACACTTATTCCATATACTTGGTACAGTGCTAGTACTAAAACACACGTTAAACAAAGAATGCATAAACAATACAGCTGAATCGTTTTTTAAAACTTCAGAGTATATATTATCTGCACCAACATCTTTACGAACGTTAGCTTTAATAACTGCCTTCCTAATTTCTAAAACAGAAAAAACTATTACTATTATTAGGAGGTGACGACTCATTACCCCTACCTTGAAATAAATTACTAAAACTAGATTTCCATTTTTCAAGCACGTCGTTAATATTATTACTTATAGAACCATCACACAGCTTAACCTCCATCGGAATATGCTTTTTCTTATCTTGGTTTATTCCTATCTTCCCAATAGATTTCCAAAAATTTACATCATTGTTATTAACTTCATTCAGTATTTCATTTTGGATAGAAAACTAATAATATCGTTTAGCCCTCTTAACTTCTTTATCAAATGACTTTCTAGCGTAAACATATTCGAACTTCAGCCTACGTTTATCACATTTATTTATAGATTTAAGCCATGATTTCTCTTTACTACACAAAATAGTCCACAAAGTTGACAATTTATCACTCCACCATGGTTTACCGGGTCTACGTTTCCTATTACAACTCTGGGTAGTGTGAACAGTGTTTAAACGTTTATGTGGAATAGAGTTGTACATCGCACCTTTAATAAGGTCGCACCATTCAGTATATAATCTATCAATATCATTCTGCGTTTGCATACCTTGCTCGAGATGAACAATTATGCTTTTTAAATTTGATAAAGTTTCAATATCACACATAAAATCATTCGGCATACTGCTACAATCAAACTTCGTATAAGAGCATGAAAATTTATCCGAAAATACGGCGTTATCCTCATTAATACTGCTACAAATAACGTTCCATCTTAATAAACAGTGATCTGGTAACCCTGTATTGGCAACAGTTTTTAAATATGGTATATTATTAATCATATCTGTAACATGCACAATTGAAAAATCCTGAAATATACCAATACAGTCATGTGGTATAATGTAGTAATCAACTACAGCCTTGCCTTTAACTGACACAGACGTGAAATCATTGTGCAAACTATTTCTACCATTTAGAAAACACATAATATTATGAGTATTAATTAGGAATTCTATCAATAAATCTCTATACTTGTTAGTCATATAATCGATGACATTACGCTCTGGTAAACAATCTACCCCGGCGATAAAATCTTGTAGATCACCACATCTACTTTTAAATACACCACAGATAAATATTGTTCCATCGTTTTGAAACTGATAAATATTAGTAAGTAAATGATCATAAAAAGAAGTAACATCAAAATAACGAGACGAATTTTCTGGTGGTAGGTAACAGACGCACGGTAGTAGGGTAACATTATTAAATTTATGTTCTAATTTAATCCATAAAATACCTTCAAACTCAGCCTCTAAAATCGATACGTTAAATTCATGTAATAAGTTATTATTAACAAGGAAACCTACACCACCTGATTCATGTCTAGCATTTTTATGAATATTCTGGCGGTTTAAACCAAACCACTTATAATTGTCTAGTGTTAAAATATCGTCACCTAAAATATGTGATTCTGCTATGCCTAAAATGTCTAAATTTTGGTCCAAAACACACGATGACCGTAAAATATAATTGTCTGAGTCACTGTTCGTATTCCACCCACGGATTTTCCAAAACCCGGCCGATACCTAATAGCGCCTGGAGTTGCCTCCCCTGTGCCCTCCGCGTCGGAAACCGTTAGCGTTGATGTGTCCCTGACCACCGTGACGTCCTCGGTCGCCGATAGTCTGCCATCTCGATCCTCCCCGCGAGTCCTGACCATCGGACCTCGGACCAGAAGTGTCCGGACGTTGCGACGCAATATTGTTACGCTCATTGCCATTATATGCATCACCACGTGAGTGCACAACGCTTTCATGGTAAGTCCCTGACACTTCAAAGCGTATATATGCCACTTTAACGTCTCATGATCATTATCGTTCGCGACTTAATTAGCACCCCGCTGTGTTTAGCCTGAGCATAATGAAATTGCCCTGGGCTGTATTAATTTATCAGAATGTATACAGAATGTATACATTCATGATACTTATAGTGTAGCCTTGTTGAACCGTAATTTTCACGCGTGTGACATATTCGTACAAATTCCTCACACGTGTGTGACAAGTTTTTTTTTAAATCGGTCCATGCATCATGAAGTAATTGACCGGACATGAACTGCGACGCACAGACGGACGGAATCGAACAATCCTATAGTCACAAAAGCAAAAATGATCGTATATTCATTGAGAACAATCATGATTTGCGACAAACAGATATTAAGATGTTTAATGTTAACGGATTACATGTTTATGACCCCATATGACCTTGACCTTTGACCAAGTGACCCCTTAAAGCAACATGGAACTTCTACTACACACATGAAGTATCAGTGTCGAAAGGTTATCAAAATATTGAGTGATAAAGAATTTGACTTGTTTATCCCATGTGACCTTGACCTTTGGTCCAATGACCCAAAATTGTACCAGGGTCATTTACTCGATATGTTTTAGCATCCTGTAAAATATGAAGGCTATATCGGACATAGCAAAAACAATATGACCCCTGATCTATCTAAGTGGCATAGACTGTTTTTTGGAATGTGTGACGTATTCGTATGAACAATATTTTTACAGATGTTTTTCTTTTTTTTGACATGTGACGTATACGTTTTTGCATTGAGGGGGGGGGGGGTTGAGGTACACAACTGAATTTTCACAAATGTGTGACATATTCGTATGTGTGAACATTACGGTTCAACAGAGGTACACAACTGAATTTCCACAAATGTGTGACATATTCGTATGTGTGAAAATTACGGTTCAACAAATGTATACGTACTTATGTTAGTAAACTGTACTCATAGAACTTAGAACAATATGTATTGTAAATCACCAGTGACATGTTGTATTTTATTTATTGTATCTATTCATGTCGAATGATGGGCTCATTGCCTTTTTTTAAATAACTTAACTACTACTATCTACTTATTCTAGTAAGCAGTGATACTAAACTTTGCTAACTTCATGTATAACATAGTGTTATCAGATTCAGGGGACGGTTTCACTAAACTTCGTACGATCGTTATTTTCGTAAATATGTTCGTACGAAGTTTAGTGAAAGGGCCCCCTGATCTTTATCCCATCAAAATTCCATGGGTAACATAAGCCTGCATCCTTCTGTCCGCCCTAGTGTTTTACGAACGCCGCCAATCTGATCAGTAACTGCATATTTATATAGGCCACTCTTTTGTCGCTCCTCCTCAATCGCTTTTGGCAATCAGCCAGACGATTCCTTATTGCCCCATTCTCATAAACCTCCACTTCTAGTGTTTTATGTGCTGATGTTTCAATGTCTGTGTCGGAAGGCATTGTCTTCTGAATATGGCGTTCCCTGCACGGCAACTTAATACTTCCTATAGAGACATGCGTATCCAAAACTTGCACGAATGTTTAGATGTTTAGAAAACAAATAGGGTATTATTGTTAAAATAATTTAATGACTATGATTATAAATAGTATTTTGAACAGTATAAATATTGTATATACATTCTGTATATGTATGTGGGTACAAAGCTGCTGATTTTTGTATTCTAAGAAACCCGCTTGAGGTAACGGATACTTCACCGTGACTTATTTTGTAACTTTACCATTGCTTTCTGAATTCATTGTTTTAGTTTTTCATGCATTATGTTTTATTGAATATGTATGTGTATGTGTATGTGTATGTGTATGTGCGTGTGCAAGTTTTGATCATCTACTCTCATAGACATGCATAGTGTTATTTCTGTAAGGATTGTCTCCCTTTGTCAGTTAGAGATTTTATATTTCACATTCACACATATAGTATTTAGTATAAATGAATTATAATTAATTAAAAACTGATCAGTAATTCCATAGAAAGACAAGGACAGCCGCAGCAGTGGTCAACTCCTTTACAATATGTGTTCAAATTTCAATACGACCCCCTTTTTCTCATGTTTAACGCCATTTATTCAACATTCTTCTGTTTATGTTATATATGACATGCTATTAGTTGACCGATATGTAAAACTTTGTTCATGACTGAGAATATTGCTTACTATATTGTTATACACGTATCTCTCTTCATATGCTCATTGAAATATTGTAATATTGTTTTTCTCTGAATATGTGTGTTTCATTTGATAATTGAAATAATATTTTCAAAGATTGTATGTGTAATATTTTGCATATGTATGTTTATTTCTTTGTATCAATTGTAGATATGTCATGCTCTCCAGTTATTGGAGGTAATAAAAGTATATACAGTCAGTTGACATAACCATTTTTCCTGGAATTAATTATCAACCAATATAAAGCTTCTCATAGCCAAATGTCACGGAAGGACGTGACCTGCCCAGCCCGAATGTCGAGCCTGGGCCTCCTGGGTGACAGCCAAGCACTTTTCCAACTGAGCTAACAGGACAGGCTTCAATGCGAAGTCTAAGTTGTTTCGATCACTACACAAGAATTTGTCCTAGAACACTGTATGTACCACAAAGGCTAGAAGTGATATGAAATATATATACCGCACTTAACCAGAGACATATCATACTTAATGTTAGAAATATTTGAGTTTATTCCCATTTTTTGTGTTTTGTTATTATCTGTTTATACAATAACTTGTAATATTCATATTAAGGTATGATATGCATGTACATTGTAATATAAGAACAACAATATTACTACGCAATTGATGTTATTCATTAATATATATATTTATTTTTCCACATTACTTAATGATGTATGTGTGTACATATTTGTTATTGACGATGAGCTGTAATTGCTCAAGTCCATATTAAACTTCTGTTCTGTTCTGTTCTGATATAACTATTCAAATGGCAAGTGGAAATAAAGAAAGTCAATGTAACAAACAATCATCAATTTATTTTAAAATGACAAAGAAAAAAATGTTTGTCATTTGAAACATCTGTCCACCTCATCACATGAGATTAGTAAACATAATTTATACATGCATTCAATATGTATCTCCAATTTCATTGGCTGTCATGTACACCTTACGCTGTGGCATTCACATCATACATGAACTGTGTTCAAGCTGATGGTTAAGACCAATATGGTCTTGCGTGTATTTGAATAAAACATAAATACACATTGTCAGGGCTCTAGAAACATTTTCCAAAGACACGTGTCCCGGATTAATGGAAATGTAAAATTGGACTTGTCCGACATAGGAAGCTAGTTGTCCGAGAATATCGGTCAATTTAGAAATAAATAAACATATACACACTGTATAATGATAGCTCCACAATCTAAAGTTGGTAATAACATGAATGTGTTTGTGGGATTCTAAGGTTTGACTTACAACTGCACAATTGCTGATTGCTTTAAAAATAGACTTGTCCGGGACTAACTTCAACTCAACTGTTGGCAGTCCGAATCAGCATTAGACTAGCCAGGGACGTCGGGCGAGTGGAGTTCTAGAGTCCTGATTGTTTTTTGTTTTCAGACATTTTATGCAACAAAATTATATCAATTGTTTAAATACATAAATATATACATCAACTGATTATCACTTGTGTCATTGAAACAAATATATACGCAAATTATACAATTGCACGAGCGCTGGTCCAGATTTGCACGTGGATCGTAGATCAATAAATATGGCCAATAACACACGGACAAAGTCAGTATCTGACTACATAAAAGCTGAACAATATTTTTGAAAATAAATGAAGAAAACAGTACAGGATTATATAAGTACGAACAGTAAGGTACAACATGTAATTTAACGAACGAAAATGATGAAAATCAATTAAAAGTTTTTTTTTATATTTTCGACAATTCTTGTAGGCCATATTTTCCACGAAGACTAATACAGCATGATGGAAATCAATTTAAAAGTAATTACTAAAAACAAAAAAGCACGGTATTAATAAACTAGCGAACATTTCTTTGTTAAAATTCTTGTTTGAAGGAATAGAGTATCAACACTAGTGCAGATCATTTGAACTAAATTTCATTGTTTTCTATAGTAGATTTTATTAATAATCTAACAATGACGCGTATTTACATAAGAAGCTTATTTGGTAAGTATTTGATGGTGTTCAGTATAAATACTTCGGAGGAAATTAAACACTACAGAAGTCAATGTGCTTTGTCATGGCTGAATCATCCTCGGTACCCAGGCTATTCATAAAAAATAATATATGATACCCTGGGCAACTTCGTTATGCATGGATATTCATAAGCATTTCTGGAACAATGAAATGGACGATAACAAAAATGAAGAACTCTTCTTTATGAAGAACTATTGATGTCCTGCCTACCACGATTTGAAAGCAGCGATCTCATTGGATCGCTCAGAACCGCGATTTCACCCGTAACTCATCGGCAATTTCCGTACCGCATGAGGTGTGTGTCATGCAACCAATCAAGCGGCTGGATTTCACTTAATTTATTATCCATGAGTACGAGATTGTTACAGCCTGTTTGCCCAGGGTATCATATATGTTATGACTAGCCTGAGTACCGATGATGGGCCAAATCGGCTCTAGATTAACAACATAATGCTGACAATTTGAATTTCCTTTCTGACATAGATTTTTGAGGAAATAAACGCGAAAGAAGAGTAGTAGACTATTGAATCTGATGACACCACTGTAAGTATGAAAATAGAACTTTTTGGAAATAGACTCATTGCTGTTTAACATATCATTATTATCATTGCAATAAAAACTAACTAACCTTTGGCAGTTTTCTTATTGAAAAAGTTGGTCCTCGTACATTGCGTAATCGCTAAACACAGACAATAGTAAAATTCCTTCCTAAAGTATCATTTAAATACGATTAAAAACGATAAAATAATGCGAACTTACAGACGAAAACCCGTATCTACTGTTTTTAGAATATAGAATAACATTGTTCAAAGTAATCAACTATTTTGCAATATGTCATGAAAATTAATTAAACTAGAGACATAGTCATGTGTATTAAAGGTAAACCAATATTAATCACCTTTTCCATACGTTTTTCAACAACGACCGAAAACTGATTGATTGTATAAGTCGTCAAGTTTCGTAAGTAGAACTGTACCAGACTGCATTGTTAGTCGGGTGACGAGGGTCAAACAGAATTCCACCTGGCTGCACAGCGCCATGGGAGAATGTTCCACTTTCCGGTGAATGATATTGATAGTTGGGCATATTAAGATATGGTCCCTTTGATACTTCACTGTTCTGCTCATTTGATAGTGAAAATTGCTTATTTGAGATATCTCGACCGCCATCTTGTCTCTGTGTAATGCGCATGCCCAGGCAGTCACGTGTCACGGTATTTTCCGGAAATACGGGCATTTTTTCATGAGGCGATACAGATGCAGGTGGGGACATTCCAAAATCGTCAGCTAGTGAGACAACATCCTTTGCTGAGTGAAAATGATGTTTCGTATTTACAGATATATGTGGTATGTGTAATTGCAGTTGATCTTTACTTAAAGTGACGTCACCGCTCTGTGACGTAAGCATATTTATCACACTGGGATCTCCATTCAATACATGCGAACGCAAACTACTTCTTATAACAGATTCTCGACTTGTATACACATTACTAACATAAAATGGAGATGGGAATGAAGGGTGAACCTCCGGACGATTACTTAGACCGTTCCAATGTAAACCATGTTTGTGAGACGACAGAGAACCACTGTTTGATTCTTCAGTAGAACATGACTTTTTACTTGATGGTAAATGTCGATCCATGGCTTTCTCTAGTTCTTGAACTGAACTTGATACAATATTGATGGGCACCAAAGAATTTTGTTTATTTTTTACACCGGTGCTTGTGCCAATCCGTTTTTCAGCGTCTGAACGCAGTGATAAATCTTCTGGTATTTGCTGTGATGTTGCGGGATCACAAGAAGGACTATGTAGAAAGCCTTGCTGATTTGCAGACAGATTAAGAATGCATCCATCAACACTATCAGACGCTGAGGACGTGGAACGTTTTTCTGAAGTGCAAGAAATTCTATCACTGCTATCTATTGATTCTAGAATAGAAGTAACATTGGGACTATCATCTATTTCTCGTTTCCGCTTCCTTGGTCTATCAGTTTTTCTTCGGGACATTTTATTATCAAGCTTAACAACGGGTTCTGTGTCTTGTTCAATGTTTTCATCTAATAAGAAATCGTTGTCGATTCCACTAGGGAAAACACTTGTCGTGTCTTCAACATCGCCAACCGTGTCAGAATCAGTTACTTCCTGTCTTTCTGAAGCCGGACGTTTTTCGTCCAATGATTTGTCAGAGGCTTGTGACGTCGGGGACGAGTCTTCTCTCATTAATACTCCAATATCTGAACAGAGATAAACATACAAGTTTTAAATTTTCATAAAGCGATGTAAGCAATAACATGCTGGACTTATGTTCGAAAACAAAAAACTAATTTACATACATCATACTTGTAAATGAATTTGATTTTTAAATGACGAGATGGTACCTTGAAGCATTTGCATAGGATTCGGACGATTAGTTCAAGAAGCGCATTTAATGCTTATCATCTTGTATGGGCATACGATACAACGGTGCAATGTTTGCATAGGACAATCATGGCGGTGTTAGATACAATATACATTGGGGACATAACAATGTATTGAATAATACGTTCTATTGAATTGAAGAACTTGACCTGAAAAAGCTGATAAACACTATGTATCAATTCTCAGCATACCAAACACTGTCCCCAGTAACAGTATGAACTGAACCAAGCGAATCAAATATGTACACATTGAACGCTTTCACCTTTTGTTTAATCAGTCTGTTTCAACAGAATGTCATAAATCTTCTATTCATATTTTGCTAAATCAGTAAAAAATGCAGTATTTATGTCGCATATATGTTTATTAATTTGCAATTACCATTATTTGACCGTATATCATTATTCAACGACGACATAAACTCAATTACGTTATGCCTAGTTGCCAATTTACGCCATCGGTTATCTAATTAATTGGTCGGTTAATAAGATTGCCAAGTTATATGATACATCATTGCAATGTGGAGTATTTTGTACAATAAAACACCACTACAGTGTTCCTGATACATGACTTGAACATCAATCTATTGCCGCTTATTCTAGACCACTTAATCAACATTCGAGGTGTGATAGCATGTATAGAACGAGGTGACTCGACTGTATGCACGATTTCACTTTGTAGTTGGAATTTCAAATACTACTACCGTCTCTGATGGAAGAGTGGTTTAGGCTTCCGTTTTGGACGAAGGTTGGGTTGCTGGTAGGGGCCGTTCCATGATGGCCGGTTTGTAAGCCAACAGCTAGTTACAGGATGATACCTACAGACCATTCATGAATAGGAATAAGGAGGTTATTATGCTCAAAATGAGGTTTTCCAGCTGTCATAAATCGCTGGCCCTTAAAGTAGGGGTGACAGTATGATAAATAAACACTTTTATCACAAGAATCCCTTAAAGCTCTCTAAGCTCATTCGGACAAAAATTAATCCAGCCCACTCCACAAGCTGTGTGTCATTAAAATCGTCATTATTGTTTCCATGACTTAACTCATCTTTATCTGTGATTCCAACTTACCATTGTTTGTATTACAGTTTACACTGGGGCATTCAGTATGGGGTAACTGACTGGATGCCATGGCAACACCTCTGTGTTCAATACTGCTGAAAACGAGACGAGAAAAATTCAATGAATTACTCGAGAAATAGAAAAAAATACTTTTTAAAGCATTTAGTGAATTTCATTCCTTCATCAAGAATTATATATTTTCTTAATTATCACAATAAATGCACCCTTCAAAATAGATGGTACGATGGCTACAGAATATATTAAATGCTATTGAAGAAAAGTCAACGAATATAAAATTCAGAAATATTTTTGTTATAGTAGCTAAATTGCTACACATTTTGGGAGAAATCACCTAACTTCATTATGTAACTTGATCACTGCTTCAATATGATTTCATTTAGATGATGTAACGTAAAGTCTGAACTTGGTCCTGGCTTCAATATGACCTCATTTAGATGGTGTTACGTAAAGTCTGAACTTGGTCCTGGCTTCAATATGACCTCATTTAGATGATGTAACATAAAGTCTGAACTTGGTCCTGGCTTCAATATGACCTCATTTAGATGATGTGACGTAAAGTCTGAACTTGGTCCTGGCTTCAATATGACCTCATTTAGATGATGTGACGTAAAGTCTGAACTTGGTCATGGCTTCAATATGACCTCATTTAGATGATGTAACGTAAAGTCTGAACTTGGTCCTGGCTTCAATATGACCTCATTTAGATGATGTGACGTAAAGTCTGAACTTGGTCCTGGCTTCAATATGACCTCATTTAGATGATGTGACGTAAAGTCTGAACTTGGTGCTGGCTTCAATATGACCTCATTTAGATGATGTGACGTAAAGTCTGAACTTGGTGCTGGCTTCAATATGACCTCATTTAAATGATGTGACGTAAAGTCTGAACTTGGTGCTGGCTTCAATATGACCTCATTTAGATGATGTAACGTAAAGTCTGAACTTTGAAGAATTGCATAACAAATGATTTCACATTACGGTTGCTAATTCATTCATCTTGTCGTAATGCAATTTTCAATGAATGTCACAGATGATTATTTACATTTAATCACTCATTAAAATGTCGAGGGGTCGTATTGAAATGAAATCAATTTAAATAAGAAACCTATTTGCGGAGATTAAAGATGCAATCACAATGTTTTGTTACTTATGATAATAATTTCACACATCAGTTACACAGAAAGTCCTTCACCATGTGTTCACAAGTAAATTAAACTCGATTGTTAAACAAGTTATTATAGTTCATATTAATCACTGTCGATGACTGCTTCTAAGGTAACTAGACAGAACTCGCATTCAAGGTCGGGATTTTATCCCAAAACCTTCGGATCTGGAATCGGTCGTTTTACTTCTCGGTCACTGTTACATTTAATGCACTTATAACATGCAACTAATTTGCGAGGCTGGTAAAAATGAATCACATGACGTCGATGATCGAACGCACTATTCAGCGTAATTTGGTGGCTTCCATGATTGTTACATAAAGCCGTTGACCTTTTGCATATCAGCTTATGGATACAAAGTGGTATTAACATGCGTCTGCGAAACTTGCAAAATCAAATGAAGTAAATATCCAGCAATACTCTTTTCTTAAAGCCATTGACTTCCAAAAACAATCATTCAAACCTGTTCCACCGTCCTGAGCTATAAAAACCATTATTTGATTTGATTGAATTGGGTTTTACTTTAATATTTTGCATGAAATGTGTGTGATGGGATTGTGTACAAGATATCTCACTGTATAATTGAAGTCCTCTATAAAAACACTCATGACAAGTGAAATAATTAGGTATTCGTACATAAGGCAACAATGCCGGGTTAAAAACGTACTTCGATCTTACATAACAATTTCTTCTGCATTACTAACAGCATGTGGACATTTCTATGCATTGTACAACATCACACGATCGTACATTTGTCATTTACATTTTTTCAATCACTAATTATTGCTTTCATAATTTGCCTAACATTACAAGGCGGTATTGATAATATCCCGACTGATTATATGTATATAATCATCTTTTAAGGAACACTAAAAATCGGTCAATGGCGGTACCGGGATTCGAACCTAGGTCTCCAGATTGCCGTTCCGTTATGCAAACCACTACACCACAGAGACCAAACGTCATTTTCGCGTAAATTTAATAAATCCCATTTTTGAGTACAAGCGATACAAAGTTGAAGCCAGTGGTTATATTTATTAAATAATACACGAATTAGCGATCACTTGACGCATAATACACTGCGACCCTCTCTTGAGAAACAACCTCTCTTCAACAACATCATCAAACTTAAAGACGATCGCTACAGTTTCATCATTTTTTTGAAAGCATTCAGAATTTTATGAAAGTTTGTATGTTGTTAGCATACAACCTAATCTACAAAAATATAAAATAAAAAAATGGGGTAACCAGGCTTGGAAAAGATTTACGGGCCCCTTTCTTCTGTATACCCCCTACTTTGGCAAATGTGACCGCCGTTTCGTATGTAATAAAAAAAAATCTCAAAATTTTCAGATTTGATTCTAAGTTTTACATCATTTGTTTGGCAACATTTCACTCTTCATTTAATAAGATGAATTGAGTGTTAAAAATGTAGCCATCAAGAAAATATACCATGAATAAAAAGTAATAAAATAAAATTATATGTATAAAAAACCACTAAATTTTCAAAGATTTTTTTTTTAATGTTCAAGCATTCAGATTTTTTTTTAATTTTTCATTAATAATGTTTAAGCTTTACTGTATTAAAATCAGACTTAAAATTCATAGGTCACCAGGCTTATTTTCAAGTATAATAGTTTTTTATATTGGGTGGGTGGGGTATTGTCCCAGAAAAAGGCCAAACATATAAAGCGCACTTTTACTTTGGAGAAATATGTTCCTCATGAACAGAACAGTCAATGGCTATTTAAGCTGTTTACAAAACACACACAAAAAACAACTACACATATTTAAACATTTCTTGCGTTCTGATTGAAGATCATACTGCCTTTTGCGTTTAGCTGACAAAAAAATCCGTTTCTCGCCATTCCCTTTTCCATCAATACAATTTTGCTTCAGTGATTACAAGGCGCGTTGTCGAGCACCGTTTCGTCCGAAAATATTGACACTTGTTAAACGGTGTAAATGTAATATTTACTTTAGCGTTATAATCGAAACTGCCGCGATCGTCTTTAATATCAATTTAACCTCTCCAGAGCAACAACCTCCCCACAACAGACAAATGACAATCTCTCCCAAAGGTTATTGCTCTAGAGAGGTCATACTATGATCCTTTTACAGTATAACGTCGCTAACGGAAACCACTCGACATTCCGTCATTACGTGAGACATTCTGACATTACGTGAGACATTCTGACATATTGACACATATGGGCATGAAGTTAGAAGTGTTTCCATCTTTTAAACATTCTGTAAAATCCTTTAAAGATATATTATGCTCATTTTTTTGTTCATTTGTTCTCCTTTACAATCATGAAAAATATACTTTATCTAGCTAAAACTTCAATGAATATGCATTATCACAGAATACATTTATAATGTATTTATCTGTATTTGTCGAAAAAAGACGTTTGTATTATCATAAATTTAAAAAATAAACGTTTTTTTAACAAGCGGGTGTTTTTTCTAGTTTTGTCTGTTAGTAATATGATTAAACAAGATTGTTTAAAACGGTTATACATGGTAATGGTACTTATTAATTATATTTTAGACTATGTAACAACAATACTGGATGACGTCCATTAAAATATTCTAGGATCAGATGAGCCAGATACATCTTTAATTTTAACTTATTTATCTTACATCGATTGTAAATCATGGTCTTCGAACCTATAGTAATCACTCACAGTTGACTTCGTCCTGGGCTCCTTACCAGCACTCAAGCAAAACTTAGGAATTGTGTTATTGAAGGTCAAACCCCCTCAAGACGGGCTCGAACTCACCAACTTCGGATTCAGAGTCAAGCGCTCCACCCTTGACCACTACGCTACCTCAAAACCTTACCGATGTAAATATAACATGTTTTTTGCGCACAAAAAAAATATAGAAATATCAAACCAACCTTATTGCTTGGAATATTGCAAGAACTGTCTTGTCGTCTGATGTCTTAGAGCTATACAGTGACGTACAACACACACAAATCCATATATATCCACCGCCTTTGTTTAATATTCGTATGGACGGAGACATCACTTGTCCTTTCATTAATACTACAATTAAAATATAAACAGTTACATTTACGAACAATTCACATGCTTGAACCTTTAAAATTGTTTATTTCTGCAAAAATACAATAATCCATTATTGGTACATCACAAATATGACGTCACAGATGCGTAGTAACACACATGTTTCGATAATTCACTAGTGAAATGACGCTATACATGTATAAACGACTGCTGCTTTTATTATGCGCAAACATTACCATGCAATTGTGCCATGAAAATCAAATACTAAATTTGTGCTTATAATTACTGAATTTATTAAACTCGTTTATCAAAATTTGATTAAAACTCGCTTATGGTCCGTTTAATCGTTTAAAAAAACTCATTTGATAAAGCCCGCCATAAACCTTCGACCGCTCACCTAAATCCTAAATAAAACTAATGTGTCTGTATTATGACTATAATTCGCACAATATGAGAATATGGACCCATCTAGAATTGTCAGGATAATTTTAAGACTTCCAAAACTGCCCAGCAATATTGGCATTCTTAAATGCGAGGAAAATTCTATGTGACTATCAAAAATTTCCTCTTAATTGACAGATCTATATAAATAACGCCCTATAAATTTATTTTCATGGCACAATTATCATGAAATGTATTTATCACGGTGACCAATTTAGCATGAACTGTAATTAGTAACTAATTACCGGAACTGTCAAACGTGCAAAGACATAAGATGGTTTTGTACTCGTTAACTTCATTCAGGAAATAAGTGAAATAAAAAAACAATAACAAGTTATGATGAAATGCTTCTGTTTCAAATATCAAACCGCCTTCATATGCATTTTATTTTTTTGGTGTATGTGAGCATAATCATACTGGTTGGCCGAATCTAATGACAGGTGCTATATATTAAATTTATAAACATACACAATATAGGAGATGAAATACGATACAAGTATGTATTTTTCCCGGTTTCGATGTAAACAAAAACAAAATTAAGTTTACGTCACGATGTTCAACTTCTTATACTTCCAGAAAAACACTACTGGTATCGACATTTTCAATAGACATACTCTAGCACTTTGGTGTGAATATTTTAATGTTGCTGACGTCACTAAAAAATAGTTGATCAAAAGTAACAAAAAAACATAAATAGTTAACGTACAAGCCAGTCCATTCTCATTTTCGTTAACACTGGACCATTATTTTTGTCCAGAAATGGACAAAACTATTTCTGTTAACACGCCACTATAACAATATATATATGCCACCTAGCGTACAGGTAAGGGACACACTAGTCTATTATACGACAGCAAATGTAGTTTTGCAGAAAAAAAAACAAATATACAGGAATACATGTCGGATACAAACGGAGTTATAAATTCACTCTCTTTTCGTGCAGGAAAAAAACTATTGAGTATGCATCAATAGGAATTACCTGTTACTGAATTGCCGATAATGATCTGAATGCATGTATACTCAGTTCATTTAAAAACGCAAAATGTAAGATTTCTCAAATTTCATGAACTTATCCAGGGATGCAAGATAACTACTTAACATGATATTATTTCATTTTACAGAATGATGGACACTCAATTTTCTTTCAATCAACAGTATTTTCTTATCAAAATGAGTTTTAGAACACACTAAAATGACATTTAAAAGACATATCACAGGTACAAACACTTGCGTTTTTAGTGTACTTAGTATATATAAGATAAACTGTAGCAACAATAACCATGTATTGCAGGTTACTGGTATGGTGCAGTGGAGAAATGCATGTATTTCTTTGTGTTTCAGAGTAACTTCGGCTTCAATTACTGTCAGTACCGGCGTACACCCTTTGTAAACAAGAAATATCTTGAAATAAGATGATCGGCGCAATCTGAATCCAGCAATTCAGTGGATTTCGGAAAGGTAACGTACGCCTTATCGAAATGTTAACCAATCTGCGTCAAGGTTGCAAACGTTGTTCGGTTGAAGAGAAATCGCCTTGGTGGTTAACGTAACATTTGATTGGTTTACACCACTGATATGCAAATAGCAAAACCATGTGCGCCGAAAAAACTGTTTTCATTATTTAAACATTTTATCTTTCTTTGCTTAAGACCATATTTCGTCTCCCGCGCGCCAAAGTTTGATGTCATTTTAAGTACAGAAATTAACACAAATATGAGTTGATAATATAAATGCCTATCCATACGACTACTTACAGTCTTTGTGTAACTTTTTCATTAAATGAACATCACCGGGATGACAGAATTCATAGAGATCTTTCCCAATCACGTCCTCACATTTCCAATCTGTTAATGTGCATATTCTGAAAATACATAGTAATCAAGAAATATCTTGAAAAAAGATGGTCGGCGCAATTTGAAGGTTAAGATTTGTTGTGCAAAATAAAAAATGACGAGGTTTTACGATTGCTAGGTCACTCCAGATCCAAAATGAATTTCGGTAAATTTACCGAAATTTAGTGGATTTCGGTAAGGTAACGTACCCTTTATCGTAAGGTTAACCAATCCGCATCAAGGTTACAAACGTTGTTCGGGTGAAGAGAAATTGCCTTGATGGTTAACGTAAGATTTGATTGGCTTACACAAAACTGATATGCAAATAGCAAACCCCCTTTAGTGCTGCGCCGAAAACACGATAATTAATACTACAAAAAATACACAAGTCGTGAAATCAGCACAATTCACTTCGGACAAGGGGAAAATTCTGTTGAATGTCCAATTACACCTAAATGTGTCGACTATTGTTTAAACAAATTACAGTAGGGTCTCTCTTAGCCCCGCATACATGTCTCTGTACTCCGACTTTTACACGCGTCGTTCGTAACAGCGACAGTATAGAGATGTGCCGTCCGTGGCTGGACTAGGTCTCTCTTAAAATGTGTTTATGTGCGATACCCTTTCAGTGAGGTTAAGGAAATCAGCCGTTGGGCATTTCTATACATTTAGAAACAAAATTATCCTACTCAGAAGCTTGAAACACAGTTGAGTCGGGGTTAATTTCGGTGACTCGGTCGACGTACCGAAAAAGATATGGATAGTACGAAAGTCTTGTAGTGACATTTCAGCTTCAAGAATTCGCGAATTCAACTTCATGAATTCACGAGCTCAACTTCATGCATTCACGAGCTCAACTTCATGAATTCACGAGCTCAACTTCATGAATTCACGAGCTCAACTTCATGAATTCACGAGCTCAACTTCATGAATTCACGAGCTCAACTTCATGAACTCACGAGCTCAACTATTCAACAATTTCATCTTCGTGAATTCATGAAAGCACGATTTGAATTTCACGAATTCACGAATTTAACCAAACGAATTCACGAGTTCAACTTCTTGAAATTCGTGAAGTTGAAATGTCACCACTAGGCTTTCGTAGGATAGTCCAGTAAGCATGTTCATGCATCTAGATATCCGTACGATCACCAAGAAGATAGCAAACTACAAATACGTCTGTGTGGTTAATGCAGACGTAACCATATAGTTTGATTAATTGTTTCATACGAAAGAAACTCCCAATAGTGTGACTAAAGAAAAGGACACGCAAATCGTGACTATATATACATCATAATTACAATAATTTAAGAACAAAATGGAATGTATGAAGTCAACCATGTATTCAAAATATCGCATCGTTCAGAGTTTGTTGGCATGAAATAAACTGTGATTATTTGAGATTCACTTACAAAGAAAGTATAATCTTACATGTTTTCACAGTAGATCACCTTGAAGTCAGCCGTCATTCTAACAATGAATGTATCCGCCTCAATTCTCAGTTCGGTTATTGAGGGTGGGGGTAACGCTATTGCAACTCCTGACAACCCTAGCAAGGGACCCTGACACTTCCGGCCAATGCTGTAGTTGATTTGTGTCCGAAACTGACCAACCATTAACACAACCTGTAACCGTCAACATTTCGTAAAAGTTACGATCAATGTACGTAATGAAGTATTTTCTGTCTCAAGGCGCACAAAAATGAATACAGAACATATGTTTTTTTTAATTTGTCTCAACTAATACTCATTAATGTTAGTTATGATTTTCATATCCTATACAGCCTTTTATTCTCTTGTAGCTCTTTTATTTAAGTATATTAATACTTATTAGTCGAGATTAATGCCAGCCTCTCAACTTTCAATTGTATAGCACTGTAATTCTATTCAGATTGTAAATATCCTGTCTCTAACTACTGTGCCATAGTCTCATATAATTCTTACAGACTGGTCTTGCATGAATATGTATGTATTGTTTTAATGAAATATTGTGTCATATGCAAGAATGATACTTTAATAAAATATATATATATATTATATATATGTCCGTATAGAAAAAAGCGTTGTTTAAGATATAAGTTGGTTCTTATTCACTGCTGAAATATTAAAACCTGGTGTGAATATTACATTGAATTAGTAATAAAACATCATAAAGCCAGTAAAAGAAAACAAAGTGCTTTGATTGCGAGATAAATATGTATGGAAATGGTAACATATTTTAACGATAGGACGATTTCTGTTTAAATCGTCTAATTTGGAAAATATATCCTCTTTTTGACTTGTAGAAATACATTCAAATGAAGCAGTTCGTTGCATGGATACGCAACTATGACATATTCATTTTTCTGAATCATAACGAAGTGTGAATAAATATTCAAATCTAAAAAGGAAACAATTCGAGTCAACTTTGAATGCGCTGTTGCATAGAGCCAATCACTACAGTAGAAGGCAAATATTACCGACAGAGGGAGCGGTTATTTTGTAAACCGGTGTCACAGTGAGATAGTACAACTGTCAGACATGGTAATGCAGAACAAAATAGAATATTTGACAACGACGTAAAGGACGAAAAATGTCAAATCCTTTCTATGGTAGTTATCTTGGTATTTTCTCAGTTAGCACATATTTGGAAATTACTCCTATAAGAGCTTATCAGTTTTGCCTATCAAAATGGCCGACAGTTAAGAACAAGGGAGGTAAATATTGTAGATGTGGGAGCTGTGTATTGAAGAAAATACGTAGAAATGGGTTGAAAATGACGAATAAAACCGATGTAACATCAGGGCAAACTGTCAACATTTTCATTTTTTGTTGTTAATATTTACCAACTATTTTCCGCACAGAGTTTAAAAATTATGATAAATGTTCTGTTTGCATACATACCCGGTAACCAGAAGATCTAGAATGTACACCACGTTTTGTTAAAGTAGATTTCATCCTGATACAAAATGATCGAGTTGTTGATTTCTCCAAATTAGGTGTCATTACCGGCACTGAAATAAAAAATCATTCTGTCTAATTCAAAACAATTATAAGACTGAGATTCACACTTTAGACTTTAAAATGAGCGCTGCTATGGGATTTACAACCTCTTTTGTAAGTGACGTCATTTAAAAAAAAATGCAACATGTGATGTCACTATTTGCAAGCAGGAAACAATATTTACTCCATATTGTCACTTCGTTTTCATATTGCCATATGGGGCATATTGCTTACTGTCAGTACATGGTGACGTCACATCTGACGGTTTCTGGAAATGACGTCATTTAAAGAAGAGGTAGGAAATCGTACAGCGGCGCTCAATAATGTTAAATGTTCTATTTTACTCCTTTGTGATTATTACACATCAAATGGCAAATGTGTAGAGCGGATAACAATAATTATTCACGCAAACTTTCATTCATTTAGATGTCATGAAAACGAATGTCTGGTAAATATAAGTTTTACAAATTTTAAGTCCAAATCCGAGTTTGAGTTTCAGTCTTAAAATGTTTGTGAATATGGCACCAGCAATGTTTTGCTTGTTGAATGGTTTCACCACTTTATGACGTTCTGTACACGAAACATATCAGACTACTTAACCCACGGTCATCTTAATATTTCTACTAACACATTTCAAAACAAGAAATATCTTGAAAAAAGATGGTCGACGCAATTTGAAGGTTAAGATTTGTTGTACAACATAAAAAATTGCCGAGATCTAACGATTGCTGGTCACTCCAGATCCAAAGTGGTTTCAGTAAGGTAACGTACATTTTATCGAAAGGTTAACCAATCCGCATCAAGGTTACAAACGTTGTTCGGTTGAAGCGAAATTGCCTTGGTGGTTAACATAAGATTTGATTGGTGTACACAATACTGATATGCAAATAGCAAAACCATGTTAGTACGGCTGCGCTGACAAAAGTCATGTAAAATGGAAAGACCATGATTACCTCTATCATTGATTGGAGGAGTTATTGCCCTTGGTGTGGTGGGACTGTCAACGGTTGGGGAAGATGGCGAGGACATCGTACTTGACACATCTAAAACAAATTCACTTTTAAATTTGTATATAAATAATTTTATAACAAGAGTAAGATGAAGACTTATATATACAGCAATACCTCAATAACAATATCACCATTTGGACCGTTGAAGACTGATCTTCTTATTGAGGTGGTCTTAATATTGAGGTTGAATAAAGAGCAAAACTGTAACAATGGACTTGTGTTCTTATTTTTTAGATGGTCTTGTTATTGAGGTCGTCTTTAAGTGAGGGTTTACTGTACAGGCCCAAAGTGCTTATCCGCCATTTTGCATCTTGACAAAGTGATCTTACGGGATGAATATGATTTCGACAGATTTTCATCCACTTTGTTTTCGATAGTGTAATTCATTTGAACAATAACTTTTTACATATAACAGCAATCAAAGCAACAGCAAATGTAAACCCAAAGCTTCTTAGAATCTAATTACGTATTACAAGAAGTAATGTGTAATATTGTGAATTATAATATTACTTTACATGAAAAGAGCATTTTCAAGGGAGACAATCCACTGCGATAAACCAGCTAAAAGGCATGGAAAGCTGTGTATGGCTTTCGAGGTCGAAATTGAAAATTGAGATTAAAAATACAATTGTACAGTAAAACATCACTTAAAGACCACCTCAATAATAGGACCACCTCGTAATTAAGAACACAACTTTCAAGTCGAATTTCAATGTTGGCTATTTATAAAACTTCGATATTAAGACCACCTCAATAAGAAGATCAGTTTTTAGTGTAAGGTAAATGTGGTCTTATTGTTGAAGTTATACTGTACATAATAGTTCACATAAAATATTCTGAAGAACGCGCATCGGCCATTCTGTGGTACCAACTGCATATATAAGTACGTGAACAATACGGCAAGGATTGGATAAATGTTTAGTATTGCATGATATTGTTAAACTAGCTCAATATATTTGATCAAACAACTACAAAAGGAAATAATTTACAACATAAACTGATGTTACGGCTCATACAGATTGTAAGACGGCGTGAGAAATGCTATAAAAACCGCTGAGTCATCATTGTCTATACGACATATTATTGTTTTCGAGCATACAGGTCATTAAGAACAAATACATATTTCAAAACTACTGCAATATTTGTCTGACAATGAACATACGTTTGCAAATCGTAAAATGCATGCGACAACAATTATAGAAAGGTTAAAACCCGTTTAGTCCGTACTTTCCGGATACCGAATTGATGTTATTCTTTATCAAATTAACAACTACAAACTTTAAGTACACAACCGTGAGTAAATCATTTTATATTGCTTCTGTTTATTGCTTGAGTAATTATTGTGATCATGCAATTATCATACGGAAGATTTTAAACAGAGGCATAGTAAGTAATGTTGAATATTTTATGGCCGTACTCTTACAAACATTGCACACGTTTTACATTGAAAATAAAAAATGACCTTCGTTATTAGTGGTATAGTATTTTTCATTCGAGCATTTTAAATTACGATGGATCTGTGTATCTCTCATTTCATGCCATTCTTGATAAATAGCTTGAATACAATCGCCTGACCGATTCCTCCCCCCCCCCCTGAAAACTGGTCTCATTATTGAGGTGGTCTGAATATTGAGGTTGAATAAAGAGGAAATAGTGAATATGGTCTTGAAAATGTTGTTCTTAAATATGAAGTGGTCTTATCATTGAGGAGGTTTGAAGTGAAGAATTATAAGAACGATGCCAGTAAGATAAACAATTCACTTACTGGCCAGTACAAGACCGAGTTGATCAGCTAACTCCTGGTGGTCCTGTGTGTGCACATAATCAAACATACTACTTCCAGCCATCTCTACCTACAGATAAATAAAGTCAATAAATAACAACATGCAGCAGGGGGAGTACAAACCGGGATAGGTCGGAGTTTTAGCCATTTTTAGTTGTTCGGTAGAACAACTAGTTCTATGGCAATTTTCGACAGTCGCATCGCTTAACTACGAAAACCACTTTTTCCGAAGGCGGCGCAAGAATAAAATGAGTGAATCGCTTACAAAATAGTTCAACATCTGAGGCTTATTGGATTTTGGAGTATATACATAGTACTAGTATCCATTTATCGATATTTCCGATATGTACGGCAGTCAGTAGACCACGGCAGTCAGTAGACCACGGCAGTCAGCAGTCCACGACAGTCAGCAGACCACGGCAGTCAGTAGACACCGGCAGTCAGTAGACCACGGCAGTCAGTAGATCACGACAGTCAGTAGACCATGGCAGTCAGTAGACCACGGCAGTCAGTAGATCACGGCAGTCAGTAGACCACGGCAGTCAGCAGACCACGGCAGTCAGTAGACCACGGCAGTCAGCAGTACACGGCAGTCAGTAGACCACGGCAGTCAGTAGATCACGACAGTCAGTAGACCACGGCAGTCAGTAGACCACGGCAGTCAGTAGATCACGGCAGTCAGTAGACCACGGCAGTCAGCAGACCACGGCAGTCAGTAGACCACGGCAGTCAGTAGATCACGGCAGTCAGTAGATCACGGCAGTCAGCAGACCACGGCAGTCAGTAGACCACGGCAGTCAGTAGATCACGGCAGTCAGCAGACCACGGCAGTCAGTAGACCACGGTAGTCAGCAGTCCACGGCAGTCAGCAGACCACGGCAGTCAGTAGACCACGGCAGTCAGCAGACCACGGCAGTCAGTAGACCACGGTAGTCAGCAGTCCACGGCAGTCAGCAGACCACGGCAGTCAGTAGACCACGGCAGTCAGCAGACCACGGCAGTCAGTAGACCACGGCAGTCAGTAGACCACGCCACTCAGCAGATCACGGCTGTCATTTGACTTAACCTGTGTTTCTGGCTTACCAACTAGGACCAACCTGTTCGTCCACAAATACTTTCTCCACATGAATCAGAGTTGGATAACAACTACCTTGGATGTATCATATTCAGTCAAATTGTCGAGAGGGGTTATAATGTATCGCCTGGGGATCGAACCTAATACCTCTCAATCGGCAGTCCATTGGTATCCAGCTGAGCTAACCGGGCGCTCACAACCAAAGTACAAACAAAAGCATGTCACCAGCATTAATGAACCATTCATGAAATTAATTAATGCAAGTAACTTAAATGTCAATCGTCCATGTAACATGTACGTAGTAGTAAACATGTAGCCACAAGTATGTTAAGAATATTGAGTCCACTGATATAGCAGTCGTGGATAGACTGATTGACAGTGTGGCCAAATGTTGTCACATTCAGTTTTAATCAGATCATACGAAGCTATTGCTGTTTTATATTCAAGATTAAACAAATATTACTCTTGAAATGAATGGCGATTTTTGTGACAAATTAATCAATTTTCCGGAACTAGCAAGGTTGCTGATTGAAGTTAATTCCAATTAAGAGTTGATAATCATACAATTAAGGAGTTAATCACTAATCAGTATCCGTCATTGAGAAACATAGTGGGCGTCCAAGTTAATCAACACAATGATTTGCTGGGCGGAATCTCATTATGTGCCCCGTGCATTGTTGAATATTCGGCGATAAATGCGTGCCTAACAATTGTAGGCTGCTGACGACAGAATGAAATTGATTTGTTGGCAGGGGGTCAACTCGTGATTTTGTGCTAGACATAATACAAAGAACTTAGTGTCCTACAATTGTAACTGTTTGCTGAAGGAATTGTAATAGACAGTTCCCATATTTACAATATTTATCTCCCTTGTTCTGTATAGTCAGCCTTATTGACAGGCAAACTTCCTTAAAAGTTTATAGGGAATATAATGTAAACGCTGATAAACTTAATCAGATATAAAAAAAAAAATATTTATTACGCTCATGTGGGCAGGTGGCTTAGAAAGTTAAAGTCAGAGTGATAGACATATGCAAATTATATTGGTATTTTCTCAATTATCAAATATTAGGGAATTACTCATATCAGTGCTTATCAGTTTTGCCTATCAAAATGGCTGATAATTAAGAACAAGTGAGGTAAATATTATAGATGTGAAAACTATCTATTGCAGACGATTGCATTACCAATTGTGCGAAACATATACAGTATAACTTGTCTACAGCGGCCTCCCCTTGAAACGCAAACTCTTTCTAACAACACAATGGATTTTCCCGTTTTAATTTTTTTACTTCTCTAAAGCAACAACCTCCCAACACAAACTTGCATCTCACAAAGCTTTTGCTCTGGAGAGAATGTATAATCAAATCGGTGTAGCAGATCTTTTTTGCTATACAACATAATTCTTCATCTAATTTGTTGCCGAAACGCATTTTATACAAACATTAAAACGGACGGTATATTGAGAGTTTTCACACTCAGTACTAGTATGTGTTTATACACCTTAACATGCCAGAAAAAAACGTGCATAAGAATTTCTCCAAAATCTGTTTCAGTGAAAGATAGCAAAAATCGAGGATACAGCAAAATTCAACAATTCAAAAACTGCACTCATTATATATTTTTTTTAAACTTACTTGTGAAAGACCAAGGTAAATTGATACCGTTTCGGATATGTACAAAAATCGACCATCATTACTAAGTGTATACGCAAATCCGTCGAGTGACTGAAAAGAAAAAGAAATTACTAATTAAATCAACATGTACATTCACCAATCTTCTCTGATTGAAAAGTAAAAACTAGTCCGCTAGTGTCAGACAAGAGAACATTGTTTCTATAATGGCAGTGTTTCTTTTGATAACTTAGAGAATGATAAGAATATATGCCAAAACTTGCTGAATTTTTAATTTAATTTATAAATTCACGCGCTATAAGACGTGGACCTTTGATAGCCTCTCATGTATTGTAATCAATAAAGGCACAGATTTGAAGAAAAAATCCCCGCAAAAATGTTTTGAAAAGACAAATTTGGATAAAGAAGTAATTTATTCTAAACTAATCTCAGTTACCATGTCAACAACGTAACGTGCAAGTGGACTATATTTTATTTACAACCAGATTAATATAATCACACGTTAGAATTCTATCTCGAACATTCTCATCATAGAATACAACTTTTGTCCTACAATAGTGCGTCAATTACTTGTCGCTGAGATTTCTAGAGTTATTCTTACATGTCACGTTCCGTGGTCCTCGTGACAACTCGGAAATCACGTGCCACATGTAAAATGTCAATCAAATCGGAGAAAATTAGAACATTAGAATTCTGCGCGATCTCTCTGGTACCACGACTGAAGCTACAAGGATGTTGTACATTCAGATTAAGTACGAGCGTACTCCAATTATACTTTGTATACTAATTTAAACCATTACGTAAATTGTGGGCAATAACCTGATGTTTCTTGTTCATAGTATTTTATGTATGAAAAAGAAACCTCAAGGTAAATGTACACAATATTTGATCCCCATAGTTTTGCAGTTCAGGACACCAAAAATCAAGCAAGAATTATCACTCCGCCCATATACAATTAGTTTTTTTTGTGAACCAGATTTTATCCGCGTATTCTTTAAAAAAAAGTCAAACATTTTTTTTTAAATCATGCACAAACTTTCCTTTCATACCTTGATAAACTATGTCGGGACCATGCTCATATAAAACGGTGAATGTTATTTTATCATATAACCCTTAAATCATACATTTTCCGCATTGAAACCTTGAAACCCGTATGGTAAACTCCCTTATTAAAAACGACAACCCATTACACAAATTGCAGATGGAGCCTAACAATTGGAATTTTGTGTGAATAATTGACTTTACATAACTCAATTCAATTCCTAAAAAATATTTTTTGTCTTTTTCCTTAATGAAAACAGAGAAGAAATTAAGCAAAAACCTCGTCAGAAATCTAATGCATATGGAATAAAGATTAATTCCAATGTTTGAAACTAACGAACTCAATAAAAGTCAATTTCAGGAGATGACAAAAAGAGTTTAAAGAAATCTCCATCTAGATCACATCGCGCGGTGAAAAGCCTTCGCCAGCCGAAAACAATTCATTATTTTGCCACATGTAATAAGCGAACGGTTCAAATTTGATTATGGACGGTATTTAGGAAGGTCTCTGAAGGCACGATTGATCATCACTTTAATACCAGTGCCATTCTAGCTCCGTAGAAATGTTATTAATGCACTGACGATTCAATATCGGCGTCCAGTTGAAATCCCCTGAGAATCTCGCGAGATTTTGTCATTTCGAGCACGAGACAAATGGCGCGCTCTCTTACATACAAATAAACAATCAGAGAGAGATTAGGGTGTTGATGGACCCACTGGGGTGAAATAAATCGACATTCGACAGGCGGATAGAATTTAGGGCGAATTTATTCAATCATTTAACTGTCGGATACAGATTCCGTTGATCTTTTTGTATCCATTTAAGTCTGTTTATCGACTTAACACACGATAATTGTAGTTTGTTAGAACCGTATAAAAATGAAGCGCACATCGTAGGAGCGTTTTTATTTTATTCTCTGTTGTGAGTTACCATACAAATTGAAGACAAAACACTTCCAAGGGCAATCTATGGGAATTCACCAAACAGTTTCAGATGTCAAAATTTATACAACATTTTCTTAAATAAGACATACTTTATTTAACCAACTGATGTAAATGTATGTTTCAATAAATATTCATAAAAGAACACGCTTTTAATTGTTTTAATTACAATATACATGTATATAAAACTTGGCTTAGTGTTGTAAAATCGAAATGTATATAATTCTGGAGTAGAGTTGAACCCCACTTAAAGACCACCTCAATAATAAGACCACCACAAAATGAGAACACAATGTTCATGTCCATTTTCCCTATGTTGCTCTATATTCAACCTCAATATTAAGACTATATCTCAGTAATAATACCAGTTTTAAGGGGTCCGAAGGGTGGTCGTATTATTGAGGTTTAATGTACTCAAAAAACAAAATATGTAATAGTTTTGTTGTTAAGTATCCGGCGCGAAGTGAGCTGCTTTACTTTCGCAGTGTGTACACAAGAAATAAAATCTCGCGAAAGTAAATAGTAATACGATATTCAGTAATAAGAAATAAATAAAAAGGCATTCAAGGGAGACAATAAATGAAATAGAAATAAAACGAAATAATGAAAAGCTTAGGACATCCTCGATAGAATGTTTGTATACGGTCACCTGCCAGACCCATCGAAATTGACCCTGACTCAACCATTGCTTGGTTCGAAAACGCGGGTATTTGTTTTATTTTCCCCGTTCATGAGAGGTGTACACAGGAAAATCTGAAACAAATGTATAGACGAACCGACCCAACATAGATCCGGTCGGAGTACCGCAAGCAAAGTATAAAGCCTGTAGTTACCTGAAGAATATGTGCTCCTTGGTGAAGATGGAACTGTTCTGGCGAGATACTAGAGTTAGGACGTTGTCCACCTGAAGTATATAATATGCAAGAATGAGGCATAGTGGTCAAATGTTTGACTGTCGGACTCCTGGTGCTAAGAATGTGTGTTCGATTTCTGTATGTCTGTCTGTGGAGAGGGTGAGGCACGAACTGCATAGTCCTTGATACTTTAAAGGTTGGTAACCAAGGAAACAGTTATTGAGAGTGATTAACATATGATATTTAATAAAGTGTCTAACAATCGATGTGGCGTAGATAAATTAAAAATTCATATGAGAGCCAAAATGAAAGTCACGGTGTACAGTCAACTCAGCACACCAAATCAGAATCACTACGGAGTCAATACCGGCGAAGTTTGTCTAATTTATGGACGATAGCTTTTGGGGAACTGGTAATATTTACCACTTATAGAACTTTTCAAAAATGATATTACAGTAATGCAGATTCAGAGCGTGTTTCTTTTAGGTGAACAATCTAGACTTGAGCGGACACTGATTTCCACCCATGGACTCACCCGCACGGATACCCATCCCCCGAGAAATACACGGCACAAACAAAAATCTCCCATTTTTTCTTCAAAAAATAAATTTTCGATTTTCGCATAACCTTGAATATTCGATAAATATGAAGCGAAAAAAGTACAGCATACGGACTTAATACCTCGGCTGCTCACAGCCTCTTAATGACTTTTTGAATTATTATAAACATACTTTTTTTGGTTACCATCAGATGTATTTATTTTGATAGATTAGTATTATACAATTGTTGAAATGTCTTGCGTATCCATATTTATGAAGTCAGTGTCCTATTTCACTGTTATGCGTATCGCACTGACATATCGCCACCTGCTGAGCATCTTATCATACTACGGAAGTTTATTATTAAATTTGCATATTGTAAATGATCTTGTTATGCTTGCTCAAATTGCTTGCTTCATCATGCACGATGCTGCATGCTAGCAAGATGATAATTTTGTGTCAACATTGTAATGATATTGCTTGATATATGTGATGCTTGGTGAATAATCTTGACATATATTATAAGATTTGTTTATCAATCAGTTTAAAAGCTCAACAGAGTTTGTGTTATTACGTGCGTAGGCCTATACTCCGATTTTAAATAATTATACTCAGTACATTTAATAACGCATAATGTGGGATTTCTAAATTTTCGTTCAATGACTTTTAGGGTAACAAGAAAAAAACATGACACCACATTATTGCATGTGTACGCAACATGTATACTAAATTTCATGAAAATCGACAAGTATTTTCATAAAAAATGAGTTTCAGAATTAATAAAATGAAATTTATTGACGTCTGGATGGTAAAATGTGTGCGTTTTTTTAAATGAACTGAGTATATTATACGTATTGGAGATAATACAGAGCTTTGTCCTAGTTATTTAGATTATAAACGATATGATATGCAACAGATAGGTACGGTACAATCTTTAATGTGCAGTTGCTTAATATTTCCCGTGCTCTATGTAATACCTTTATTGTGGACCGAAACTTTTAAGAGCAATTGCATTAATAATTGTATAATGTATGGCGCATTAAGTTGGGGGGGGGGGGGGCAGTCGTATGTAGCGCAGAAAATGGGTTGGTTATTTAAAGTTATTGGATCACTTGAGTGCTCAGATCAAACATAGGTCGAAAAGCGAGCGCTCTGTAATAATATTGCAGGGCTGTAATAGAGCAATCGCTCGTGATGATCAAGGTGTTTTAACTCTATTTCAATTGTGTTCAAGTTTCGAGCCCATCAAGTTAGATCGTTATAACGACAGAGGAAAAGACGACGAGAGAGATAGAGAGTGAATTCTTGATTCGCATATTTAATCATATCAAAGTTGTTCTATTAAATTATCTGCCATCCACAGTTAGATCAAGTAACACTGAAGTAAATATTGGTCGTTGAGTAAGTGACAAATATTTAAAGAAAACTTAGAGTTCTAAGAATATGATTACGCAGGAAGTCCGGGTTCGAGTACCAGACTGGGCAGGTCATGTCCTTCCCTGACATTTTGCTATGGTCAATTGTCCTCCACCTTTGATTCATGTGGGGTAGTTGTCAGCTGCTTGCGGAAGGGCAACCTAGTACTGATTGATAATTAATTACAGGAATCCTGGTTAGGTCAACTGACCGCACTATTTACAATATACAGTAAACCCTCAATAATAAGACCACCTTTGGGACCCTTGAAAACTGGTCTTAGTATTGAGGTTGAATAAAGAGCAAAACAGTGAAAATGAACTTGAAAATTGTGTTCTTTATTTTGAGGTTGTTTTTTTTATTGAGGTGGTATTTAGGTGAGATTTTACTGTATAACTTAAATAATGTTGATAATAGCATTAACCTTATAACCTTAACTATGTAACCTTCTGAAAATAAAGAATTTATTATTATTATTATTATCATTATTAAAACCCGGTCCGATAAAACAAATAAAACTGACAACATGAACAACCAAGTTCAAAATACATGACACGTTTCTTTATTTCTTTAAAATACCGACATATGATAGAATTGACTGACCCAGAGCATTGATACTCGGAATCTAATGTTAGACAGCTTCTTCACAATGATTTACGACCATGATGCTGAATACATTAACATACTCGCAATTTGGACAAAAAACAATTAAGACATCACAATTGATCACACTAAAATAACATTTAATTAGCAATTGTACTAATTAATCGAGTTTAAGTGTCGGTAAAGATCTACTCTTGCATTATAAAATTACCGATAAAATAATTGTACTATATTTTTTCTATCATTAGTCCATGATGATTTATTATATTTTATTATTAATAAGTGTATTCTTAGTTTGATGTCTATGTCGAAACAGTGCATACTACAATCGTTTTCTATTAAAAATATTGTTGTTGCTGTTGATTTATGTCTGACAGACTTTATGTTGTTTTAATGTTGTTGTTAGTTTAATATTGCCTTATTGTATATATATACTCCACGCCATTAAAAACGCAACAAAAAAGTGTACGCATCAACATTAAATGATAAAGAAATATAAAGAAAGATGAATATCAAACATAATTTCCTAAACTAAATCAGTTATGAAATATGAATTCTAGGGCCATAGTTAGATTTTTTTAAGAATGATCTACTGTTTTGAAAGATAAAACTCGTTTAAAACATGGAACAAAATGAAGGTTAAGTGAAATAGTTGCGTTTTTAATGGCGTTGAGTATATATATGTATACATCTTTATTTCTGTCGCATTTATACACATACAATACAATACATTTTACCACGGACCTATATACATATAGGTCCGTGATTTTACAAAGTTTTTTGCCACATATATAGTCGGTGAGAGAGAAATAGTCATCAGAGCATAGTGAAGACTAAAATGAAATATGATGGTAGTTACAAAAAGTCAGACAAATATTTAACATAAATAGTAATATAAGTACACATACATAGAAACATAATTATAATTAAAAAGACATATATTGAACTGCATTCACACAGAACAGTAGAAAAAGCATTCACACAAATAAGACTAAGACACTGTCGTTTTAAAACACAATTGTATGTCTATTGAATAAATATCTATAACAAATTTAGTATTAAGTATAAAGTATTAATTCTATTATTTGTAAAGTTCATCTTAAGATGAGTTTGGTGAATATATTTATATAAATATTTAATAGCACTTTGTCATAGAAGGTATATTCATTAACTTAATTAACTTTAATAATAACAATATTTATAATAACAATAAATTATGACAATAATAATGATAATAAAATACTAAAAAATAATTAGAAGAATTCCATTAAAAATAAACATGAATAATATGAATACTGATAATAATATCAATTAACTGGAATAATTAATATGGTTACACTCAGCATTATCATTATCATTATTTCCTGGTTATCAATACGACTATCGTATTAAAAAAGAATTCAGAGCGTTTTATATGAGTTTTATATTTCTCACACCAGCAACTTTGTTATTTAAATGCTTTCAAATAATATTTATTTAACACCCTATGGGATGGTATGCTCATTTGTAACCCTTATTTACAACATTTTCATTTGGTTTATACGATTATTATTATAATTAAATCATCACTTTTGTATTTCACTTGATATATGATAAGTATATCGGTAATATAATAGCAATATACTCCATCACACTTTGTATGATAAAAATAGCGTAACACTCTTACGCGTAATATTACCGAGCAATATATGTATTTACAACTTTACAGTTTCCGTACTAAATTGTAACATAAAATTGGTATTTTATAGCTATATGGTTAGCCGAAATGCACCAGCCATCATTCGGCCTTGTTGGCATATTAAAATAATTGATTTAAAAGACAGGTCTTTGATTAAAAAAACGCGAAGTCGGTATTATATAAACTAATATCCCTTTACAACAGAGTCTGGCAAAGGTTTGTTTGAAATTAACACCGCTCAAAGCATACCGCACATAAAAATCCGCCCATAAGACGCATAGTATCTTATCATGGCCGATTGAGAACAATTTGATAATTGTCTCAGTATCGTTCACAGACTTAGGATCTAATACTATATGGCTAGATTGATGCCAAAACGTTTCACGGTTCAGTAAGTAAAGTAAGCTAGTTTCCCCGCAATATTGGAAGCAGCACAAGAAGATGGCATAAATTAGATATTGTTTGATAAAACGTATCACGCTTCGTTTGAAAAGTTGCAACTAGAATCGGTTGGTGTGAAACAAGATAGGTGTAAACCAGTCTACTGTTGATAGTTAAAATCAGCGATAGTCTTCAGAGATCTATGAACACTAGAGAGTGTATATGAAAAACAAAAATGCAAGACGCAGCTGGTTTGTACATAATCCGGTGATGAAAATCGGTCGTTGCTGATTTAGGCTGCACTCGTACAAACTTGTACTAAGTTGGATCCACAGCATAGTAGGTACAGTGAAACATCGACAATAAGACCATCATTGGTACTAAAATCTGATTTTATGGAGAAAAGTATGAGGAAGAAAAAATGAAAACTGGGCCCGTATTCACAAACATTTAAAGACTGAATCTCAGACTTAGACTTTAAAATTGCAAAAGTTAAATTTACAAGCATTTCGTTTTCATTTATTTAAACGGATGTTTTTTTGCCTGAATATTGTTTGTTAGTCACTCTACACTTTTGCTTAGTTTTATCAAAATATATTGTGTAATAATAACGTAGAAACGAAATGAACATTTACCATTTTAAAATCATAAGTCTGAAATTCAGTCTTAAAACGTTTGTGAATACGGACCCAGGTCAATGAAAATATATATAGTCTTATTAATGAGAGGGTCTATATTTTGAGATGATCTGTAAGTGAAGTGAGGTTTAACGGTATTTGACGGTCTGATTGAAAAACAAAATTCTGAAAATATTATAAATCACAATGATGATGTATAAAGCAGGCTAATAGTCCAATCTTTATGTGTGTCTCAATGAAGAACATAGTCATGTTGGTATAAAATGTTCCTTTGCTTATAAAGACATGGAAGAGAAGGCTACATGAAGTTTATAACCTAAATTAGTTTTAAACGGGTTGTAGTCATATTAACTCTTTATTTACAAATACTACCTCAGTCACTGTGTATGTTTAACTAATATGTACACTTGATAATTACTACATTTTCTTAAATTATATATGTTGCTAAAACCGGAGTATTGTTTTCATGGGTGTCGAGCCATCGGTTAGAAAACTTCAAAGAATGGCTATGTAACAATAGCTGGAAACCTATCGTAGATTTGATCAAGAATGTAGCCATTTACTTAGTTACTTTTTGTTGTTCTTGCGTAAATATGGCCGCCATTTTTATCCAAGAAAATCACTTTAAGAAACGCTTTCTGCAGCAGTTTAGGAAATTCTTAAAAATCTTATGAAATCAAAACATTAAGATAGGAAAAGAATTAAGATAAGAATGTTGACGAAACGGGACACATAGGTGGTGGACAAACTATGTTGGATGTATTATCTTCAATCAATTTGTTACGAAGAACATACGCGTCCGAGGTTCGAACTAACGACCTCTTGACCAAGTACTCTACCGACTGACAAAATCCGCATAATTGATTTTAACCGTACTTTAAGATTTTTTTACTATGAGGGAAAACACAGGATTACTTATCTCAGAAGATGTATTGGTCGTTAGATATTTAAATAAGTCATAACTCGTTCTTTATTTACATGGGCACGAAATATTCAGTTTGTTTACATCTAAAGTTGTGTGTTTATGTTTCATGCACTAGTAACCCTTTTGAGTGTATATGGTCCGTGAAAAGACGACTACTATATTTAATTAGTTAATACAACTGTTGATGAACCTGACAAATTCAAAATACTTCATCCATTGGTACTTTTTTTCATGTATGGTATTTTAAATATGTGAATTATCGTTTTCAATGCTCGTGTTTATTCAACTTTGACATAAAGATACACGATTGATCACTTTAAGGTATTCAAAGATTGAACAGTTAACGTTTAAAAGTGATGTTATCGAGAAATAGACCCCGTTATTGTAATACCGATGATTCATGGAGATTGTTTCTAGATTATAACAAACATTGTTGTCATGTTTTGTCAGTGACGAATAATGAATATGGCGAATAAGGTCAACTACCCTGCCCTCCAAAAGTTTCTTCACACTTTGACAATTTGCCATTGCAATTAATGTATTTTCATATTTGTTTAACATGGAATAAATCGAAAATGCTTTTTAACACAGCAATAATTTTCTGTAAAAGTATTTATAAATTTGTACTGAAACAAATTATTTTATTTTCTGTGTCAGAACTACACACGTTTTATTTGAAATTCTGTAAGAAAAAGTATTCAAGTGTGAAGAAACTTTTGGATGGCACTGTATATTGGTTTTATTTCAGCTAATGGATCGTATCATGGCATAATCCGACAGCAGTCAAAGATAAATCAGCGTTCAAAATAAATGTTGAAATTAACAAAAACTTTCCTGAGAATTTCCATTGAATAAAACATTTATGTATTATGATTGATCTGTTCAAATAACAACTATTAGACCAAGCCCATAGAAAACCGTCAAGTCAGCGACCTTTATTTCAACCGTTTTTATCGTAAATACAACGGTCCATGGTGTTCATACGGTGGCACAGATGTGACATGTGTATGTTTTTATTTATCTCGCGCATGCGCACGACATAGTAAGTCTAGCGCACGACATAGTATCTCGTGCGCAAGACTTAGTATCTCGTGCGCACGACTTAGTATGTCGTGCGCACGAGATAAATAAAAAATATACACATGTCACCTCTGTGCCACCGTATGTTCACGTGGTCGTTTAGACAGCCTCATGGAATTGTCTATAGGATAGATAATGTCACTCGTTGTCTGTTCTAAACACATTACAGAAGTACTGAATGTACGAATAAGTCAACGTGTGAAATATATTGATATAACATCTAGTTTGGTATACTGTGAATCGTGTCGCGGGGAATAAATATTTACTTAAGTGGATGTAAAATGCTTACTTGGATTTGACATTTTTTCCTCATACATTTGTATATTTTACATTTTTAGGTCAAGTATGAACATAAATACATACTTAAGCTTTCCATAGAATTTCGTCGAAGTGTGTGCTTAATTATAATTACTGGACTAAAAATAAACTGATGTATTATCGGATCAGTTTCTTCAAAGTCGTTCGCAAGTTATCTACAAGTCGTATATAAGCTGTCTGTTTTGTTAGGGATAGAGTAGTAGCGGATCCGTGGTGTAGTGGTAACTCACTGGACTAGTAACCCAGGGATCGCAGGTTCGATCCCCCGCTCCATCACTGACAGTAGTGGTAACTCACTGGACTAGTAACCCAGGGATCGCAGGTTTGATCCCCGCTCCATCACTGACAGTACTAACAGTCTTTCGGACGAGACTTTGAAAAACCGAAATCCCGTGTACGATGCTTCACATCTGGCACGTATAAGAACCAGGATGCTTCTGGAACTGGGGCATCTTCTGTATCATGCACTATCCTCCAACTATCTAAAATTACTAACATTCTTCCGGAGGCGTCTCCCATATGGGAAACCGGTGGCGACGATATATAAACGCAAATACAAAAAAAATAGGAATAGAGAGTCTTTCTACTTAGCACTTGACTTTCTCTGCAGTTGTTTCCCTATATCCATTCTTCCCTCCTAGATAAGAAGGTGCAGCTACGGAGCTTGTCTGTGTCTTAGTTGAGAGGCATTTGCGCTTTTGTTTCTGTTTTTTTCTCTTGTTAGAGACGATCAATTCCATGCATGATGCGTGTATGTGGTCGCACGGTTGTAGTGCCACGTATAGTCCGTGTCGCATATTGTTCGTGCACGAACTAAATGCGGCGAAGAAAGCCGGAAAGGGTGGATGGTTGGGCAATAACCCGTATATAAATAGTTTAAAAGGAAATGTTTTTGGTTGATTTCTGGCCTACGGAAATAACCGGAATCATACGAAGACCCATCCGAACAATGACGGAATCGCCCGAAGACGAAAAGTTTTAGATAGATTTACTTACTTAATATAAAAAATGACATCTTTATAAAGCAGTTACATTTCACATAGAACTTTGGTCAATGAAAACGTTGACTAATATAGTTTAAAGTTTTGATATTACCTTTTATTGTTTTGTTTGTGTTTGGTCCATCTCTGTTCCAGGGGGGATCACCATGACCACAGAAATCACGTAATTTTAGGTAACTGATTGATAAACGTATGATAGAAGCTTTATCCAGCTGACTCGTAATGGCGGCCGGAAGTGGGAGGAGTTTAGCGAGTTCGTAAAATTCGTAGTTTTCTTTGCCTCGTCTTGATCTAGCGGCATCACGTGATTTTTCTTTCCTGATCTCCAGAACTCTGAAATAATAGCAAAACGTAAACTGCAATGGCCGTTGTCTTTGGAACAGTCTGACACAAGCCGATGTGAGGGATGCTTAATGTATTTCTTCTTTCAACTGCAAAGTAAAAACACATTTTAAGCTCGTCTTAAATAATGTATTGTCTTTCCTTTTTAACTGTTTTATAATTTGTAATTTAATACCTTGTTAAATTTTATTTGTCTAGCTTGTGCATCAATTAATCCTGTCAGAGATAACTTATTGTTTCATCATTTTATCTATTTGTTTATAAACATGTAACACAATGTCTTTCTTTGATTAACTGACTGTGATAACTTTATTTATAGATTAAAATTCTTCCTATGTCACACAATACTATATATTAAGGACCACAATAGAAATAAGAGTGTTTACTTGTACTCTTTGTGTTATCCTTAACATATCATGTTGATTGATATGGCTTCATTGATTCTTACATATTGTTGTTACTAATATATGTCTTAATTTTATATTGCCATGTAAATTGTACATTTAATGTTGAAATAAATCTATCTTCTATCATTATCAATTCAGCTGTCACATCAGCATCTCACAGACAATCGATAATGGAATCCCCAGTGTAGCAGAATGGGTGCATGCGCTCACTTTATTCCCGATTTAAATTTGTTATGTCTTAACTTTAGTATCGCATAGTGTCGAAAGACAATACAATACATTTTTGTTATAAGAACTGCAATACCATAATACATTTTGTAACATGAACCAACCGTATATATATAAATTGTCCTTTTTATCGACACAAGACAGATTTTGAATCACATTCATATCTCCATACATTAAAAGTTCAACAAGCTTGGATTGATTGTTACTCTCTGCCGGGTATTATTGTATGTTATACATATTAATTTATATTAGTATATAATATACTTCCACGGATGTTTCATTACTGTACTGCTAACTATACAGAAAATGGTATATCAAAAGTATATGCTTTGTACAACATTGATATTCAACTGCGTTTACAATTATATTTTATCACGGAATTAAATAGACATATTTAATTGCGTAGTTTTATATATAGACAGTGAACAAACATCCGATAAAACTTCCAGGTTTACAACCCTCTGGTGTTAATCATGGAAAGATGAAACAATTCTGTCAGCAAATATATCAAATATTATAGTAAAATAAAGTATGAAGTAATTTCCGTTGCCTTGGCAATTGTTAAATTCGGAGAGAATGAGTGGAAATTTGCATAATCCAATGAAATACTTCATTACAACACTGTCTCAAACCGGCGATGAATAATATATTGAATTATAAAGCGTTGTTGTCGTTTGGGATTTTGTGTAATTTCTCACAATCAAGACAACTTAATTCCATATTGTCTGCGGGATGGATAGGTTGCGGGAAAAACAAAGTATCCGGACTCCGGAAGTAGAAAAACCCGGAATTAACACGAACCGAACTCGGAAGAAATTTGGCGAGATACCATTTGGGAATATGTGTGCTTTGTTAAAGAAAAAAAAGACGGATGCAAAAATGACCACAGGGAGTTGGTATTCTGTATATACTTGAATACTGATCTAATACAATTATATTTCTGACGGTTACTTCTGTTTTATCGCAAATTAAAGGAGAAAAGCGTAACGGTGTTAAACTTAAAATGACTCGTGTAAGAAATCCCAGAGGGTTCCACAAGAAAGCAACATCCGCCATTTTTATTACGTTGACATAATTTCATTACTCGTCTTTTCACGAAACATTAGGAATTGTTCTGTCTAAACAAACGGACGCCGCGTAAAGAGCGAACGGGAGTTAATAGCATTTAATTTTCCAAACACACCGCCCGAGGCCGATAGGAATATCTTAACGGACCGAGAAATTTCGAACACAATGCGTCGATTGTGTTTAATTCAACAGCCGCCTCACGCCTTGTCAAACACACTTGAAATAATATCGGCGGGTGGTCATCTTGACTGGTCCATAATAATTCAGAAAACCGTTTCTCAATGATAGCACGTTTTATCGATGCATAATTGACAGGACTTTACGGCCGAAGATCGTAGTAAATTTAGTTAATCAGACATCTAACATATTTACAATGCGCTATTTGTCAACATAAAATACAGCAACATTCGATAGATCACGTGGCCTCAATCTGTACAAAATATGTACATTTTATTCGACTTAACGTTAACTTGAAATAATGTTCGTGATAAATAATGAATCATTCAGACTGAAACCGACGGACGCTGCACACTTTACTTGTTAAATAAAATACAATAGCAACTTTAAAAGGCGACTGGGCTTATCATACTGTATAATAGCAACTCATGGGTGTATACTATAATGTGAGTGTATTTAACAGACGTGCGCATATGCTTGAAAGCATCTAACAAACTAGTACCGACATCAGTCTACATGCAACATACAAATTCTGCTTACTTGCAAGGTAAAGACTACATACATGTATGAACTCGTATATATATGTTTTCTAGTGCTACATGTGTGCATTGTATGGCCAAAGTGTATGCTACAACTTTGGATGACTTATTTTCAGTCAACTTGTCGTAGAGAACATACAGGTTCGAACCTTGACTCCATCTTTGGAGGTCGAGTGCTCTACCGGTTGGGCTAATCGAGCGAGCCATTAACGTGCCGCAGAATTGATATTAATAGATTGCAGGGTGCATTTGCCCTATAGATTTTGACAGGCGCGTATCCCACAGACATACCCATGCATGCCGACACTAACAATTCGTCAGCAAGTGCATGGTACAAATATTTTGTAACATGTTCAATAAAATTTAATAAAGCACGTAAATCATTTAGTAAATGTACACCAAAACACAATATAGGACCATTGTGGCACCGTCCATTGACCTTTCAGAGAATTCCATAAAATCACAACTTTGGTTGTTGTTGTTTTTAAAAGCATGTGCCAGAGCGATATGCTATGTAATAATTGAACATGTCTACTTTAAACTATATCAAATAATATTATATCAAAACTTTCGTATTAAAAATATACTATGCTCATTTTTTGTACATTTGTTTGCATAAACAATCATGAAAAATACACTTTTATTGGTTAAAACTTCAATTAATAAGCATTATCACAGAACACATTTATAATGTATTCCTCTGTATTGGTCGAAAAATTAAAACAAACTTCAAGTTTTTTTAACCAGCGGGTGGTTTTTACTAGTTTTTTCTGTTTGTAATATGATAAAACAAGACAGTTTTAAACGGTCATACATGGCAATGGTTCTAATTTAGGATGTTTTAGACTATGTAACAACAATACTGGATGAAGCCCATTAAAAAAAATTATGTTCAGATAAACCAAATACATCTTTAAGTTCATATAGACAATACTTCGCCAGTAATCAAAAGGCTAGTCCGTACGTATGTGTAGCCCAATCATAGATACGTATGTCTACATTCAAACCATACTTTAAGAAATTCGAACTTATTCATTCCCAGTCAGCGTTTACAACGTGCAGATTTTAACAAATAAGCGCCCAGTTTACAAACAAAGTTCGGTTGTCCAAATTTTTCTTCCACATGTAACTTTAGATTTGATTCGCTAATGCACAGCTTTGACTTTTTAGCAAAAGCGAGCACAATACGGCTTTAGATTTAATTAGATAATTTTATTTCCTCCATGCATGGAGAGCAGAACAATATGTACAACATTAAACAATACAAAAGTGAACAAACAAATCAATTCATCAACAAATCATATTTAGTTAAGAATTTAAGATAACAGGGAAATACTAAGGAATGTTGACAAAAGTATGGAAATCCGTACATATGAGAGACACAGTGAATGATGTACAGATTCATATCTGAAAAAAAATCATGTTTAAACAAGAGCATTTTAGCCTAGCAACACACCATGAATTAAATGACTTTCAAAACGGGAGAAATGTGTATGTCATTGGTTGGTTAATTACTACTGACTAGACTCTTTATGAAACGCTTCCAACGTAACATGTCTACTTTTATTTTGGTAATGCGAAAAGATATTTTCTCTTTCACTGGCAGGCACAGTCTTAGATGTATTTGCATGGCATTGAAGCAAATTTGCTTCTTTTAAAAAAAAATCTAAACTATAATGGCTTAAGTATAACAAAATAGCAATTTTTTTTTCTGATAACAGCTTTGCTATTTCATGAAATCACTTCTCACTACGACGCATGATTTGAATCGAAATATTTGCTTGATCCAAAATTCGGATTCACGGCGATTTGTATTTTATCTTAAGTACATTTTATTTAAGTTGACGTTGATAGTTCCCGTCTCGTCCTAAAATGACACCAAAGTCAAGACATATATCACGTGAAGCATGTTTTATCTATGTCACTCAATTATACTTGGGCGTCTTATCCATTGCTCTACATTTAATATCAGTCATTGACTTCGTACGATCATTCGAATAATAATGTGTACAGTCTCTTTTTTCATATTTTACTTTTATTCCTCCAGTATTGAAGATCAAAACATATATACATATATTTCATACAGTGTAAATGGTTTGCATAATACATAACTCTAATAATAAATACCTTACCACATAGATTGCGATAAGTATGCATTAGTATACACAGCAACAATAATCAAGTATTGATAACCATAATGTATGCGATTATGTATATGTCCATGAGTCTGTATGTCTGTGTGCGTGTTTGTGTGTGTGTAATGCGTGTTCGTGCGTGGATGCGTGCGTGCGTGCGTGCGTGCGTGCGTGTATGTCTAAGTTTGGGTACTTGAGTGTCCGATGTGAATAACTCAACTTACTGACTGCTGACTGTATTTGGTGTCTAATGTTTTTGAGTTTTAAGTGTGAATATGATATTTGAGTGAACAAGAAGTGCTTATAACCGTTATACTCAGCACACTCAGCACTGACACGTATACTCAAGTTAAGATTCAAACTCAAATCTCCAAGTAAACCGACAAGGAAAATATGTTTATCAACTAGATAATATGTTTCATTTCTATTTTATCTAGATCTTATTTGACTCAGAGTGTTTGGCTATGGCAAGCTATGTTTGAGAGGCAAGGGGGTATTATTTCATAAACAAATGAATAGCTACAGGAGTTGTTAAAATATCTAAAACATACGGTAAAAAATAGGGTATGTATACAAATTAGTAAGTACATGTATATTAAAAAGAATGCTCAGTACTCAGTATATGTTATCCATTTCACTCTGGGCACACAAGGTGTTTAGAAAACTGTTTGATCATTATATATGTGAAAATACGTACGAGTTATCAGTTTGTAGTTCAAACCACAGCGTGCGTGTGGTCGTACTTTTTTGTATTATGACAAGACATTCGTGTGTATCTACTTATATTTACGCGAAGTCCAGGATTGTTGTTCGAGGAACCATCAAAAGACAACGAAGTTACGAAAAAACGATCACAAATTGTTACAAAATAATTTACAGACCTGTAAATCATGACACCATGAAAGATAATGATGATAAAACTGGTAAAACTTATTAACAAAAACGACATGAAAAAACGTTGTAATTGCCATGGTAATCAATCTTTTAATAAGTGTTACAACATTCAGTGCGTTAATTAAACAAAGTTTTATGCTCATTAAGTCGTATTTAACTATCTTTACAATTTATAGCGTTATAAAATCGGCACAAACGTATTAATTTAGATGAGCGCATAAAATCTGCGAAGGCTGCTTGTGACTATACCATTGCAAGATTAAAAGTAAAATATTCCTTAACTAAATATTCACTAAATAACGCCATTTCCAGAAAACACCACATGTGATGTCACCATGTACTGACAGAAAGCAATATTTGCCCCATATGGCAATATGAAAACGATGTGACCATATGAAGTAAATAGTGTTTCTTGCTTGCAAATAGTGACATCACATGTCGCTTTTTCTGGAAATGACGTCACTTACAGAAGAGGTTGGAAATCGTACAGCGGCGCTCAAATAGACATTATCAATATCTCCGGTAACAGTCCTGCCAATTTCATGCCGTGTAGTACTACTAAAATGTTTGAGTCGGGTGTACATAAAACTTCTGCATAGAATTTCGATTTCTACATTTTTGAGGCGCTTTGGTGTCTCATTGCTATAATCGTCAACCGGATGGTCTACTCGAAGTACCGCCATATTTATCGTCTCAAGAAAATAGTACATGTAAATTCCTCTGATTTTATTATAGATTTGATAAGTGTAATGGCTGATTTGTCAGGAATATATCAATTGTGGAATGGTAGGAGTCTTGATATAAACGACTTTTCTGAATAATTTATGTGTCATTTTTGGCGAATGAGTTTACCCGAATAGTCGCGTATTAATTTCTAATACGATAATATGCAAAAAAGTGCAGTACTGCCTTAGAAGCGCTTCCCGGGACCTTCAGTCCTTGGATTGATATAGTATCATTCAAAATAGAATTTTAAACAACAACAGAAAATAAAACTTGTAGGAAAAGTGTTTCAAAACGGATTTTAGACAAACGCGTGTTAATTGTGGGTACCCTTGACCGTCTGAAAGTAATTCATAGTAGTGTAGTTCATAAATAAACAGAAGAAAATGTTCACACGTCGGCGATTTTTAATGTCACAGTCATTACTAATTATTGTATAGAGTTTGATACGAAAACTTACGGTGGCACAGAGGTGACATGTGTATGTTTTTATTTATCTCGTGCGCACGACATACTGAGTCGTGCGCACGAGATAATTAAGTCGTGCGCACGACTTAGTATGTCGTGCGCACGAGATAAATAAAAACATACACATGTCACCTCTGTGCCACCGAAGCCGAAATGTCATTAAAAACTTGTCTGTACATTGTTAACTGTACAGTAAATCAATAAGACCATTATACGCAAGGCAGTAACTAATATATGTTCGAGTTTACGCACATACTGCAATGTAGTTTACCAAATACTGCCCGATTGTTATGCAACTGGGCGTTTATCTTAAAATTACAGTCACGTGTTGCTCCACGAAAAGTTTGTACATTTTCACCGATTTAAACTTGAACTCACAATCATGTATATGCACAAGGGCATCCTTAAAAAATGTTCTGTTTTTTTGATACACATACCAAGAATTTGGGCTGAGTAAGTAGGCAGGCTTTTTAAAAAGCTTTATTGAGTAGAACAGTCCCGAGTGAAAGTGGTAAAATATTTGAATGAGACGAAGGGGGTACAATAAACAGATGATAAACAGATAATAGATTGGCATCTCTACAAAATCAGCATAATCGATTTAACCGTTAATTTAAAATATATTCTTTAATTAAATAGCTTATAAGTAAAAACAAACTCAGAATAACTTATCTCAAAAGATGTACGGATCGTTGAATACTGAACTAATATTCACTGTTCACATCCCTGACTAGTCTTATGCTGAATCAGGCTACCATCACTGGAGTTGACGTTAGTCCCGGACAAGTCTGTTTTAAAACTAACGTTCTTTGTTTACATGGGCACGAAATATTCAGTTTGTTTACATCTGAGGTTGAAAGTTTATGCTTCATAAACCCTTAAACCCTTCTTAGTCTATATGGTCCTTGAAAATACGACCACTAGTTTTATTAGTTTACAAATGTTAATGAACCTGACAAAGTCAAACTACACCATACATTGGTATTTCTTTCATGAATAGTGTTTTGAATATGTTAATTTTAGATTTCCAGTTTCATATTCATTCAGCTTTGACATCAAAATACAGGTTTATTCACTAAAACAAATTATGATAAACGCATTATTTGCATAATGTTACAAAACAGATTCATTTCCATATCAATGCAATTTTTATACGCTTAAAAATAATGACATCATAATACATGTAACAGATGCTTGTTAAACTGGATAGATTGTCATAGAATAAGAAAAACATTCATAAATGGTTCTATTTTCGTACAACAAAAATATAATTACTAGTTAAAAACACCACTGTCTCACCATTCTGTTACATATAATTCAAACTTAGACCCCAAATCTGCAGATCTGTCATCATTTACTAGAGCAATTAACGCGAACAGTAACTGTTATTTCTTATAAATGATGATGTCTGTGCTTAATTACATAAGTAACGAGCAAAGTCGTATGTGCACTGATCTTTATTAGTCCGAATAATGCTGATTTTGAAAACAAGTTTTAACTGTTTCAATACGTCCGTGCAGGATTTAGATTTCAAACCGACTAGGATAACTTTTCCAATACGATCTTCCAATATAATCTTTCAATACCATCGTCTAATATAATCGTCTAATATTATCTCCAGTATCATCGTCCAATATAATCGTCTAATATAATCTCCAATATCAACGTCCTATATAATCGTCTGATATTATCGTCCAGTATCATCGTCCAATATAATCGTCCAATATAATCGTCTAATATTATCTCCAATATCACCGTCCAATATAATCGTCTAATATTATCGTCCGATATCATCGTCCAATATAATCGTCTAATATTATCGTCCAATATAATCTTTCAATATCACCGTCAAATATCATCGTCAAATATAATCGTCCAACATTATCGTCCAATACTATCCTTCAATATCACCGTCAAATATTATCGTCCAATATAATCTTTCAATATCATCGTCCAATATTATCATCTAATATAATCGACCAATATCATCGTCAAATATAATCGTCCAACATTATCGTCCAATACAATCCTTCAATATCACCGTCAAATATTATCGTCTAATATAATCGTTCAATATAATCGTTCAATATCATCGTCCAATAGTATCGTCTTATATAATTGTTCAATATAAGCGTTCAATATAATCGACTTATACAATTCATCCAATAGTCTCTTCTAATGTAATTGTCTAGTATAATCGTCAAATATGATCGTCTAATATAATCGTCCAAAACTACGAACCACCATTTTTTTACTTAAAAATATATGATTGCTCGAAATCACTGTTAACATTATCATTGATAAGCGCATAAATAATGGTGACCACCCTAAGTGGTATATGCATCAAGTTTGTTATGTTATACATAATATACAGTAAGACCTCACTTAAAGACCACCTCCAAGTCCATTTAGACTGTACGCTCTCTTTTAACCTCAATATTAAGACCACCTCAATATTAAGACCAGTTTTCAAGGGTCCCAATGATGGTCTTATTAATGAGGTTTTACTGTATATTTGAATTTTTAAAATACTTAAATTTATTTTTCGTTTATAACTAATACTTACTATTACAGACATGTTGTTGTAAAAACGTTTATCTAATATAGTTTTGTTCATTTGTAAATATCTATCTCATAATTAGCGCTATATTTTTGCTAAAAGAATTCATGTAAGCAAGAAAAAATATATAAATCATGCAAGTTCTCCATTAACATGTATCAATTTATGATATCAATAAATTGAATTAAAATTAATGAAAAATCGATTTTTTTTAAAATCCAAATTATGGGGGTAAAATACGTTAATATGAGATCAATATATATCAATACAGTCAAACATGTGTTAAAGACCACCTGCGAACAAAGACCACTATTGCAAAACCTGTCTGCAAAGACCACCAATTGTATCTCCCATCAGACCATTTTCAATGCATTTTCAATGATATTTGATCTGTTAATAGAGACCACCTGTAAACAAAGACCACATTTTGCCGTTCCCATGGGTGGTCTTTACAGACAGGTTTGACTGTACACAGGAGATTATCACGAGTTCTCTCCCTTATATATACATATACTATAGAAGGGATAAAGAAGGGGAAGGAACTCGTGACGATCTCGTGTGAATCAGTACGGTAAAATATATAGCCATTAGTCACTTATATCAAAAATATGCGACGCTTGCCGTTTAACATGTCCGCGTTTATTTGGTAATCAGTTAAGCGCTTTTCTTTTCAACATGCAGACATGTAATAAATATACGTAAATTATTTTGACATTGATGAAGCATTATCGTAGAGATACAGGCCCTGACGGATATCACTCATTTTAATTCTGAAAAATTATGTACCAGTCTAAATTGCAAACGCGCCATTACTGTTTACAATACATGAAGTTTCTAAAATGGCTACTGTTTGTTTGTTTCATCGGGTTTAACGCCGTTTCTCAACGATATTTCAGTTATATACGGCGGCCGGTTCACCTAACCAGTTTTTCCTGGACTGAATTCTTACCAGTACTAACTTACCCTTCCACAAGGAGCCGGCAACTTCTCCACATGTGGAGGAAAATCGACATTTTTGTCAAATTTTCATGGAAGGGTATGGCCTGCCGCGACCGGGAATCGAACCCAGATCGCCGGGTTACAAGTCCAGCGCACCAACCACTGGACCACGACCGCAGCCTTAAAATGGCTACTGGCTGCATATTCTATTGATTCTGATTACAATAAAATGTAACATTTATTATTCAAACTATCGAACATAATCGATGTAAACGTGTCAATATCACGCTCATCGTTCCAGATCACTGTGTCATAATGTAGTGTGAACATTCTCGTAGTACTAAACGGCGGGTTCGAAAATTGACATTTCAATTTTTGCAACATTTATGAATATATAAGTGAAATGCAATATAGACACCACAGGAGTTTGTAGCAAGTATATGTATATATTTTTGTATCTGCTTGTATTTATCGTCGCCATCGGTTTCCCATATGGGCGAAGAATGTTAGACATTTTAGATTTTTGGAGGATAGTGCATGATAGAGAAGATGCCCCAGTTCCAGAAGCATCCCTGGTTCTTTTACGTGCCCGATGTAAAGCATCATACACGGGACCTCGTTTTGGTCTCTATCCGAAAGACTGTTAGTACTGTCAGTGGTGGAGCGGGGATCGAACCTGCGACTCCTGGATTACTAGACAGCGCGATACCACTGGACCACGGATCCGCTACAATATTTGTATATTTATAGTGGATGTACAATTTAGAAAGGGAGAGAACTTGAGACAATCTCCTGTGGTCTGCACTGTACTCAACTCTACGATACATTTCCACAGTACTTTGCATGTGGAATTATTATTCGACATGACGTTTATTTTACATAATGACATATCACACCTTCATTGAATATGTACCTTATCTATCATGTTCAGCCTTGTTTTAAAATTCTAAAAGTGTCCCCCCGACATTTACCGGTAGACAAAATTGACGTATTGGGAACGTATACATCAAAATATTACAGACTCTGTTAAACTTATTCTGAACTTTTAATAGTGTAAGTTATTATTTCTATGAATACAGTTAAACGTGGATATGCAGTGCTATTGTGATAAATTTGGACACTGTACAGTGTAACACGCTTATAACGACTTTCTGGGGACCTGGAGATTTACTTCGTTATATCCAAACTTTGTTATATCCATACAACGAAAGTTCGTTATAATTATTTTGATATAACAAAGGAGTAGGTGCACTTAGGCCTAAAATCGGCCCTGTGTCAGAATACGATGGAATTTTGATATGATGAATAAGTGTCTATGTAGCATTCAACTATATCGTTAATTTTGTATTACAACCAACGTAGTTGCCATGGCAACCAAAACAGTAAACATTAGCAAAAAAACAAATTGTATTTCTTCTGCATATGACAGCATTGTTTATGTTTTATACTTCCAATATTAAACTATTAAGTGACAAGATCATTTATATGATAGCCATTCTTATGTTGCTATGGAAACGTGTGCGAAATGAATATGCATGGTTACGCCTCATAAACTTTTTTTTAAGGCTCGAGAACAATATTTTTCGATTATATTGGGCAAAAATATGGTTACACAACATTATAATCTGTGTTGAAAACATGATCGTCATATCTTTGCACAAAACCCAAATATTAATGAATTAACATACCCCCTGACTAATTAGAAAGTTACATTTTTGCCATGGTAACAAAAAAAAATTATATTTCTTATATACATCAGAAAAAACAACATAGTTTTGTGTAATAATTTTGTAAAAAAATATTTTCGTTGCCATGGTAACAGTTTCAATAATAAGGATTTAAAAAATGCAGTTTTGTAAATTCAATGGATGGGGTTATCACAGTGAAGTTTTTGAAAGAATTTGACACAGGGCCAATTTTGGGGGTAAGTGCACCTAGCCCTTTCGTTATAACATCTTGTTTTCACACACAGACCAATCGAAATTGTGAATGACGTTATAACCGATCACGTTTGCGTTAAAATAAACAATTTTGGGACCCAAAGGTTACGCTATATCCAAATTCATTATAACCGTGTAGTTATTCAATGAAATATAGAAGAACTTGATCGGGGAATAAAAATTACTACGTAGTATCCGAATTTTTGTTATAACCGAGGACGTTATGACCGTGTTTCACTGTATTTTGTATTTTGCAATCGACTAAATGAACGTAAAAAAAGCCATATATGCTCGGTAAAGTTTCGGTATTTTAGAAAGTTTGATAATATTTTAAGTCAATTTTATTGCTCTCAGCACATACACGTTTTATATGTACATTGTAGTAAGCGTAAACATCATGAGCAGATCCATGGACGTCGGGCCCACCCTCTATAATTTGGCACGCATATATTTTTCTATGGCACCGATAAGCATACTAAGGTTGCTTGCTACATACGCAAACAAAAATTAAGTATATCAATATATCACAGGCGGTAACATTGATAAAATATTTAACATAGCGCAACTGCCGGTGAGTTTTTTTTTCTAAAATGTATATTTCAAACATTTACGCTTTGATTCAATATTATCATGCAACAGTTGCAAATCCTGATCCCAACTAGATACGTTTATTTTGTGTTACAGATGTTGTTTGATAATCCCACAAGTAGGGTTGTCACGATGCACCGGTTTATCGGTATATTGTAATATGCAGCCAAAAAGTATTGTACCGCGACATGAAATGAAAGTATTAGTTTTTACGATAATTTCTTTGCTATTATCGGCTAGACATTTACTGACTTCAACTGAACAAGAATATCTTTAAAAAAACATAAACGGCGTAGATAAATTATGTCTTCAGAAATGTTAAATGAAATAATGTTTTTTGCAACATGTTAATAAATCAGGTAATAAATCCTAACGAAGTTAACTCGGATCTATATATACTGTAATCATGGACCTGTCTTATCAGGATCATTTTATATATGCTTAAACATATTAACTACTTCCGGCAAAATTCGAACTGCTAACGAACGCACAACTTACGAAAACCCCGTTCAAGCCTCTTGGGTGAAAGTATGATTGGTCAGATTTTAAAAAGCCCGCTTCGAGGACAACATTTTGTTGTTCAAAAATGTAGATCAAAATCAATGTTATACAGCTACACCGAAATCTGTGAAATTATCTAGTATAAAAACCTCAAAAACGGGAAATGAGAATCAGAACTGCTCGTGGTCAATACTGAGATACATTGCTAAAGTATTTCAATATATCGTGGTACGATTCGGGCGTATCGTAACACTACTAACCACATGTAGGCGCAGCATACTCTTCATAATGAATATTAATTTAAACTTCAATAATCAGGATTTCCAAAACCATTGTATGGTTCTGTTTTGACCACAGAATATGTTGCAATATTTGTTTGTTTTGTCAAGCCGGAGTGTACGTGAAATATTCTACATTGTAACAGGAATTGATCGATATGTCGAGAATGCATTGAATGGATTTGTACAATAACATTATCATTAATTCAAACACATAAAATAAAATGCAGACAAGTTTGTGGTCACATGTTTATGGACGATTTTACAGTTAATTTGTCACGATTAGTCTTTTTGCAAATTGGATGTCAAACTTGTAACCCTAATGAAAATGTCACATACAAGTAATATTGAGACAAGAATTGGCAACTATCTATGTTGTTTATGTGCTTATCTTTAGAGTTATATCTGTTGTATGAACATACTGTTGGCTCAGTGGTATTGGGTTCGCCCAGAGTGCGGCGGGTTGTGGGTTCGAGCATCACAGTGTAGTATCATGCCAGTTGAGTACGGTGTGGTATCACAGTGTGGTATAATGACAGGTGAATACGGTGTGGTATCACAGTGTGGTATAATGACAGGTGATTACGGTGTGGTATCACAGTGTGGTATAATGACAGGTGAATACGGTGTAGTGTCACAGTGTGGTATAATGACAGGTGATTACGGTGTGGTATCACAGTGTGGTATAATGAGAGGTGATTACAGTGTGGTATCACAGTGTGGTATAATGACAGGTGACAACGGTGTGGTATCACAGTGTGGTATCATGACAGGTGATTACGGTGTGGTATCACAGTGTGGTATAATGTCAGGTGACAACGGTGTGGTATCACAGTGTGGTATCATGCCAGGTGATTTCGGGCATGCTACGTGACTACGGTGTGGTATCACAGTGTGGTATCATGACAGGTGATTACGGTGTGGTATCACAGTGTGGTATAATGCCAGGTGACAACGGTGTGGTATCACAGTGTGGTATCATGCCAGGTGATTTCGGGCATGCTACGTGACTACGGTGTGGTATCACAGTGTGGTATCATGACAGGTGATTACGGTGTGGTATCACAGTGTGGTATAATGCCAGGTGACAACGGTGTGGTATCACAGTGTGGTATCATGCCAGGTGATTTCGGGCATGCTACGTGACTACGGTGTGGTATCACAGTGTGGTATCATGACAGGTGAATACGGTGTGGTATCACAGTGTGGTATCATGACAGGTGAATACGGTGTGGTATCACAGTGTGGTATCATGACAGGTGAATACGGTGTGGTATCACAGTGTGGTATCATGACAGGTGACAACGGTGTGGTATCACAGTGTGGTATAATGACAGGTGACAACGGTGTGGTGTCACAGTGTGGTATCATGACAGGTGATTACGGTGTGGTGTCACAGTGTGGTATCATGACAGGTGATTACGGTGTGGTGTCACAGTGTGGTATCATGACAGGTGATTACGGTGTGGTGTCACAGTGTGGTATCATGACAGGTGATTACGGTGTGGTGTCACAGTGTGGTATCATGACAGGTGATTACGGTGTGGTATCACAGTGTGGTATAATGCCAGGTGACAACGGTGTGGTATCACAGTGTGGTATCATGACAGGTGATTACGGTGTGGTATCACAGTGTGGTATAATGTCAGGTGACAACGGTGTGGTATCACAATGTGGTATCATGACAGGTGATTACGGTGTGGTGTCACAGTGTGGTATCATGACAGGTGATTACGGTGTGGTGTCACAGTGTGGTATGATGACAGGTGATTACGGTGTGGTATCACAGTGTGGTATCATGACAGGTGATTACGGTGTGGTGTCACAGTGTGGTATCATGACAGGTGATTACGGTGTGGTGTCACAGTGTGGTATCATGACAGGTGATTACGGTGTGGTGTCACAGTGTGGTATGATGACAGGTGACAACGGTGTGGTATCACAGTGTGGTATGATGACAGGTGATTACGGTGTGGTATCACAGTGTGGTATCATGACAGGTGATTACGGTGTGGTGTCACAGTGTGGTATGATGACAGGTGACAACGGTGTGGTATCACAGTGTGGTATCATGTCAGGTGACAACGGTGCGGTGTCACAGTGTGGTATCATGACAGGTGATTACGGTGTGGTATCACAGTGTGGTATAATGCCAGGTGACAACGGTGTGGTATCACAGTGTGGTATAATGTCAGGTGATTACGGTGTGGTATCATGACAGGTGATTACGGTGTGGTATCACAGTGTGGTATCATGACAGGTGACAACGGTGTGGTATCACAGTGTGGTATCATGACAGGTGATTACGGGCATGCTAGGTGACTACGGTGTGGTATCATGACAGGTGACAACGGTGTGGTATCACAGTGTGGTATCATGCCAGGTGATTTCGGGCATGCTAGGTGACTACGGTGTGGTATCACATTGTGGCAGCACTATGTCTACTACAATTACACACTGTTTCCGAATAACTGAAAAATCGTAGGTGGGACGTAAAACCCAACACAAAAAATAAATCCCTTAAATACAGTTTCCCATTTTCGTTTATGAAAAGCAACTGTAATAGATGACTCTGCACGGGTAGAATGTAAGGAGGTGATAATTTCAATGATATCGTTTCTTCAATGTCCACAACAGCTTAAATTATTGTGAAATAGTGCGTGATATTATGTTCAAATTTCGCTCATATCCGCTTTAGAAATAAGCGTCATTTACACATTTATATTGACTAGTAAACTATTTAGGATCGTAGCATTTATGAAATATGTTATTCATACTTATTGCATGTTGGATAAAGTCTTAAATAAGCTTTAAACCACGTACGGTATACGTGACAACACACGACTGAGTAACCACGCTTGAAGTTGTGTGAACTGTTAACTAGGTTTATAACTATCCATATCATATTACACAACCTATATCTATCATGTATAGATAGCTAAACTTAGTTAAAACAACCAAATTTCTAAGGAAAAATTAGCAAATTCGACTTAGAGATATTTAAATGTACATAATTAGAACAAAGGTAGGAATATCAAGTAAAACAATGCCTTATGGCCAATTTCAGAATCAATCTTCTACTACATTTGTGTTCGGAAAAAGCCACACGGGCTATAAGCATTCTACGCATGTCTCATTTAATCGTGACTTACTTACGTGACTTTAGGAATAGAAACTTAAATCGTTTGCAAATTCTACTGACTACAAAAAAAGTATCTGCTGTCTAGTCACACAGACGTATATACTGACACAATTACAACCAGCACAAAGCGCATTATGTAGGTTTCAAAAGCGTATGATAGGAAACAAAAGAACATATTGCGTGCTGAAAATATGTACCATTGCAAAGAGATTATACGTATGCAGAGAAGCTCATGGAATGCATTCAGGTTCAATCCAGATTTCATGATAGTTTGTGTCTATAACGCTCCAGTGTCCAACAAGACTTTAAGATATATTACGCTCATTGTTTGGTTCATTTGTTTACCTGAACAAACATGAAACATATACATTATCTAGTTAAAACTTCAATACATATGCATTATCTCAGAATACATTTATAATGTATTTTTCTGTATTTGACGAAAAAAGACATTTGTATTATCACAAAATTAAAAAAAAGCGGGTTAAACAAGATTGTTTTAAACGGTTATACATGGCAATGGTTCTTATAAATGATGTTTTAGACTACGTAACAACAATACTGTATTCAGTACCTTAATAAAAATTAAGGTTCAGAAGAGACAGATACATCTTTTAAATTATGCACGACTAATTTTGAACAATATTTTAAAGCGAACCAAACACCAACTATAAATACCCTAAAATATATTGTTGGCATACTAAATGACCATTTATTAATTCATGAGTACTTCACAGCGTGCTGAGATCAAATAAATCGGGGGGGGGGGGTTAGCGCCAGAATCTACCATCTCCTTAATAAATGTACATGGTTCTGGTACCAACACCTCGAAATATTGACTTTAAGTTTTGAGAGTTTGCTGAATGTTCGATTTAAAAGAAACCATTTCGCTGGTGCATACGTTTTTAATAAGGAGCAGTAAAGAATTAATGAATTTCATTTTATTTATGCATGGTACATGTAGATCTATATCATTAATAAATTATCAAGATGACAAGCAACATGACATGATACAACATAGCTGTTACTAGTTTTTAAGGATCCAATCTGAAATATTTCCTTTTGCCCTTGAGTATCTTTCTACTTGTAAATAATGTATTTATAGTTTGTCAATAATGCTCATTGATTTAGTTTTCTATGTGTTCCTTTTTATTCCTTCTGAAGCAACCTTGCTAACCCAACTCACGGTGATCTGAGCAACGTGTTCTGTGATATATTACATCTATTGTATAGTTAATGCGCGTTAGTGCTCCTCTCCCCTTTTCAGTATCTTATAATTGTTTTTATGGCAGTTCTTAGTTCTACTGATTAGCAAGGTTTCTTCAGTTTTATTCCATGTTGCTATATGTGATATAAGTACATATACAGTGTACTATGTGATAGTAATGTTTAGTGTATATAAATGTATGTAGATGTTTTATGTGTATACGTAATCTCTTATAACTCAATTTATGAGTGGCAGTGTCCTTTTATTAGGTACTCATTCGATTTTATTGTAAATGTATGTGATATGTACACTGATGAGATTGAAATAAAGATATATATATAGATTTTAGTTTGTTTATTACATGTATCTGCTAGTATTTACTTAGGCCGACCTCATGACAATTAGATCCAAAAAATGAAAAGGATATTATAAATGTAGCCCCGCATACATGTCTCTGTACTCCGACTTTTACACGCGTTGTACAGCGACAGTATAGAGATGTGACGTCCGTGGCTGGACTATTATAAATGTAACTATAAAACTAACTATTAATTACATTTTCTTAATTTGTTTGGAAAACTGAAAACATTGCAACTTTCGTTTCAACAAAAAAGCCTGACAAACATCTTGATAATACTACAAAGCAAGCATGAATGAAAATTGCGACATAACTGTACGCCAGGTTGCGACACAACTGTACGCCAGGTTGCGAGATAACTGTACGCCAGGTTGCGACATAACTGTACGCCAGGTTGCGACATAACTGTACGCCAGGTTGCGACATAACTGTACGCCAGGTTGCGACATAACTGTACGCGAGGTAAGACAACAGGAATAGATATTATAAAGTACATTTTGCTCTCGAACAATATAGCGTATGTGTTCAGACCGACAGAAAGAGAGACTGTTTATGTTTGTCCTATATCGTAGGTCGATGGGTCGAGGGGTCGAGGGGTCGAGGGGTCGAGGGGTAAAACGAGTGACTCCTGGGCCCGTATTCACGAAAGTTTTAAGACTGAATCTCAGACTTTAAAATGATGATCCTACGTTATTATTACGGAATATATTTTGATAAAACATGGCAAAAGTGTTGAGTGAGTAACAAGAAATATTCAGACAAAAATGTATCCGTTTAGATATAATGCAAACGAAATGCTTGTAGAATTAATTTCACTTTGCAATTTTAAAGTCTAAGTCTGAGATTCAGTCTTAAAACGTTCGTGAATACGGGCCCTGATCCGAGAATAGCGCGTTCAAGCCCCACGTTGTGCCGATAGTAACACAGAAAGAAAGCATCAAGAATACGTAGTAGATGTTTTAACTTTTAAGTTGTAGTTTCCCAATCGATTTTAAATGAATAAGTTATAACTAAAACCACGTACAAAGAAGATGCTGGCCAACACGTACAGGTCCTTTTTCTGTCGTAGCTTGTAGATGAAGAAAAAAATCGAAATAAAAAAAAAATCTCAACAAATGTTTTATGACTAGTAAATGTTGTTGTAACATGTTAATCGTATCACAGCTGTCTACGTTGACAGATTCAGCTCCGGAACATCGCCAAGATATTTTCATCCCGAGCTCATTTGTAACGTGCATTGTCCGTTTAAAGCTTCAGTATTTTATATAGTTCAGTGCACTGTGTGCCATGATCTTCATCATACGATATACTTCGGTATTTTCCAAGTGAAAAAACAGTTCAAGCTTACGGCAAAACCTCCACAATAACAGCTCACCTTATTTTGATTAATCGTATTTATTTTACATCGATTGTGAAAGAAGTTCCTACAACGTCAACCTATCACATTCGAGGTGTGCTTCCTGACTTAACCAATCAGTGCTCGCGCAACCTATCACATTCGAGGTGTGCTTCTTGACTTAACCAATCAGTGATCGCGCAACCTATCACATTCGAGGTGTGCTTCTTGACTTAACCAATCAGTGCTCGCGCAACCTATCACATTCGAGGTGTGCTTCCCGACTTAACCAATCAGTGATCGCGCAACCTATCACATTCGAGGTGTGCTTCCCGACTTAACCAATCAGTGCTCGCGCAACCTATCACATTCGAGGTGTGCTTCCTGACTTTACCAATCAGTGATCGCGCAACCTATCACATTCGAGGTGTGCTTCCTGACTTAACGGATCAGTGCTCGCGCAACCTATCACATTCGAGGTGTGCTTCCTGACTTAACCAATCAGTGCTCGCGCAAAATACAGGGACCGTAAAGTCCGTTATCAACTCGGCTCAATGGATGAGGAGTAGCTCGCTCTATCCCTGGCTCTATCTACGCCTCCTGGAGCTCTCTTTGCACATGTTTGTTACCATGGAAATATTCATTCATTAAGTGATCACAGGGCTCTAGAAAGCCACTAGCCCGACGTCACGGACTAGTCAAATGTTGAATCGGGCTACCAACAGTTGAGTTGAAGTTAGTCTCGGACAAGTATGATTTTCGAGCTAACCAACATCAGCAATTGTTCAGTTGTAAATAAAACCTTAGAATCCCACAAACACATATATGTGATCATTAATTTTAGACTGTGGAGCTATCATTGTGTATGTTTATTTGTTACTACATTAACCGATATTCTCGGTCAACTAGTTTCCTATGTCGGCCAAGTCAAATTTCACATTTCCTTTAGTCCGAGACAAGTGTTTTTGAAAACACTTTCTAGATCCCTGGATCACTCGATCAGATTATATTGCCTATTACGCGGTTTTATGAACCAAAAAGGAACAATATTGAGCCGCTGTATATTATAGAATCTGTTGACCGATCCTGCAACATACATAGTCTCCTGTTACGACCACTGCCTCCTGATGCGACCACTGCCTCCAGAGCCGACCACTGCCTCCAGAGCCGACCACTGCCTCCGGAGCCGACCACTGCCTCCAGAGCCGACCACTGCCTCCTGCACCGAGCACCGTTTCCTGCACCGACCACAACCGATTACATACGGTGAAATCCTACAGTTTCGGATATAAGATTTCGTTCATTTTAAATCTGATTGAAACCGGAAGTTTTTTTATTAAAATTTACGACGCTCAATGCGTCGTAAACATACAGTTTTCTCTAAACGTGGTGATGTGATAGTATCATACAATATATAAAGCTGTTTGCGGTTGAATACTTTCTAATTAACTTTAATTAGTCTTCTTATTAAAAACTGGCTCTTTGTAAGGTGAAGATATGAACGTTCGGATTAGTTAAGTTGACACCGTTTACACTTATGGTGTCTTACAGATATGAATATAAATGTGTGGTGCAAAAAAGCAAAAATGTAATTACAGTTTATGTAAAGTCAAGGTATAGATTAAAGACCACGCTTTGCATATTTGGAGCTAAGTTACAATCGATCTGTTTTTAGTAAACACGCACGTGCTTTAGATACGGATTTTCGCTAGGTCAGTAAAACTTGCTCTGTAGGTTCTCGAGATTAAAATACTCCCAACTTAAATTCGCCGAATCGGCTTGTTTTAATGGGAACAATCTGTGTATACATACGACGCTTGATAACATACGTCACAATTAAAAAAAATGAAGTTCTTTCATTTTAACTATAGGCCCTACTAACTCACATTTCATATTTAAGTATCCGATGGTTTAATCGTTATTTTACAAATACATGTGTATAATCCTACAATATTAAATATTTGATTTTTTTTTATTGAATTATTTCGACTCGTTTAAACCTAGTGAGCTGTATACAAACGTTTTGTGCATTGCGTGACCTACGTGCAGTGTCCCCAAATTGTTGAAACTTTTACAGAGAATGGGAATGGATCCAAAATGGCTACGTCTGCTACTTAAAATTGTATTTTATTTTCAAGAGATATTAAGAGTGAAGAGAAAAAACATGGTGTGAGCGGGTAACAAATGGTTATACCACCTCGCCTGACTAGTTATGGTGTAAAACTTAGGAGCAGACGATCAAATTATGTAACACGATAAATACAACTGGTATACAATGCATTCGTGTGCACAATGTATGCAAACAGAAACCTGAATGCGATCAAACTTGTGTATGAAATATGCATACTAAATGTTAAATCTAGGTCATACACTCACCTCCCGCCAACGTTTGTAAGCCCGTCCCCTGGATCTAACCCTATATCCTTTGACCTGAAATGGAAAGTAAATTACGTGTCAATAAATCTACTGTTTATACATTTAAATACATAACCTTAAACATGCATTGAAGGTGAAATTAGCACAACTGAATGCTCCATTTATTCAAATTTAACGCTTAATTTTACAACATATTTTATAGTTTTTTTCCTACAAACAGTAAAGACACGTACCTCAATATCGAGCCCCCGGTCTCCGGCATTTGAAGATCGGTACTTCTCACATGTTGGTTTTCATTCAACTATCTTAAAGTCCATTCACTGAACGTAACATTACACATTTAATATAAGATGATTTATAACCTTAAATAACATTTAAAATGCATGTTTCATCTCTTAAATTTAGACCCACGATTTAATGTACGAACAGGTATAAGCGTACGCGGGTCGTTCTAGTGGAGGTCCATACATGGGGGTTTATAAGTGTACAAAATATCCAGCAATTTGAATACTTCTTTAAAATCGTACGTCGTAACAAACCGGAATGTTTATCAATGAATATAATACTTGCATTTAGAACTTGTATGCATGTTAGAGTGAGTTGCAGATATATAGGCAATGTAAATCGTTTGTGAGACATTTGGATAAAGCGTTATTAGTATAAGTTAAGTGCATTCGGGTTAAAAAGTTGATTATACGTATTATAGTACGTGATATGTATTACACGTGCGGCGCCTTACATGCTATCAATAGATAATATATGAATTGTGTATATGCTTAATCATAGTAGTTATAGTCATGTATATAAAATGTGGATGACTTATAGGAGAAAGGTCGGACAACAATACTACCTGTGTCCGATAATGCAAACAGATGATTATGCGTGGCAAACTGTTGTCACTGCGTGTTTTGTGGGTGGTTTATCCAATACAGTATAGTTGTTCCGTTATTTGTGTGGTGTTTTGTGTGATTTGACAGTTGTTCCGTCTTTTGTGTGGTGTTTTGTGTGCATTTACAGTTGTTTCGTGTCTTGCGTGGTGTTTTGTGTGGTTTGTCAGTTATTCCGTGTTTTGGGTGGTGTTTTGTGTGGTGTGTCAGTTGTTCCATGTCCTGCGTGGTTTGTGTGGTTTGTCAGTTGTTCCAAGTCCTGCGTGGAGTTTTGTGTGGTTTGTCAGTTATTCCGTGTTTTGGGTGGTGTTTTGTGTGGTTCGTCAGTTGTTCCATGTCCTGCGTGGTGTTTTGTGTGGTTTGTCAGTTGTTCCAAGTCCTGCGTGGTGTTTTGTGTGGTTTGTTAGTTATTCCGTGTTTTGGGTGGTGTTTTGTGTGGTTCGTCAGTTGTTCCATGTCCTGCGTGGTGTTTTGTGTGGTTTGTCAGTTGCCCCATGTCCTGCGTGGTGTTTTGTGTGGTTTGTCAGTTGTTCCATGTCCTGCGTGGTGTTTTGTGTGGTTTGACACTTGTTCCGTGTCTTGCGTGGTGTTTTGTGTTGTTAGTCAGTTGTTCCGTGGTTTGCGTGGCGTTTCGTGTGGTTTTACATTTGTTTCGTGTTTTGCGTTATGTCTTGAGTGGTTTGACAGTTGTTCCGTGTCTGGCGTGGTGTTTTGTGTGGTTTGATAGTTGTTCCATGTCTTGTGTGGCATTCTTTGCGGTTTGTCGGTTGTTCCGTGTCTTGCGTGGTGTTTTGTGTTGTTAGTCAGTTGTTCCGTGGTTTGCGTGGTGTTTCGTGTGGTTTTACATTTGTTTCGTGTTTTGCGTTATGTCTTGATCGAGTGGTTTGACAGTTGTTCCGTGTCTGGCGTGGTGTTTTGTGTGGTTTTGATAGTTGTTCCATGTCTTGTGTGGCGCTCTTTGCGGTTTGTCGGTTGTTCCGTGTTATGCGCGGTGTTCTGTGTGGTTGGACAACTGTTCCGTGTCTTGAGTGGTGTTGTTTGTGGTTTGAAAGTTGTTCCGTGTCTTGCGGGGTGTTCTGTGTGGTTTGACAGTTGTTCCATGTCTTGCGGGGTGTTCTGTGTGTTTTGACAGTTGCTCCTTGTTATGTGTGGTGTTTTGTGTGGTTTGACAACTGTTCTGTGTTTTGCGTGGTGTTTTGTGTGGTTTGACGTCTGGTCCGTGTCTTGCGTGGTGTTGTGTGTGGTTTGACAGTTGTTCCATGTCTTGCGGGGTGTTCTGTGTGTTTTGACAGTTGCTCCTTGTTATGTGTGGTGTTTTGTGTGGTTTGACAACTGTTCTGTGTTTTGCGTGGTGTTTTGTGTGGTTTGACGTCTGGTCCGTGTCTTGCGTGGTGTTCTGTGTGGTTTGACAGTTGTTCCGTGTCTTGTATGGTGTTTTGTGTGGTTTGACAGTTACTCCTTGTTTTGAGTGGTGCTTTGTGTTGTTTAACAGTTGTTCCATGTCTTGCGTGGTGTTCTGTGTGGTTTGACAGTTACTCATTGTTTTGGTGTGGTGTTTTGTGTGGTTTGACAACTGTTCCGTGTTTTGCGTGGTGTTTTGTGTGGTTTGACAGTTTTCCGTGTTTTGTGTGGTGTTTTGTGTGGTGTTTTGTGTGGTGTTTTGTGTGGTGTTTTGTGTGGTTTGACTGTTGGTCCTTGTCTTGCGTGGTATTTTGTGTGGTTTGACAGTTTTCCATGTTTTGTGTGGTGTTATGTGTGGTTTGACATTTGGTCCAAGTCTTGCTTGGTGTTTCGTGTGGTTTTGCAGTTGCTCCGGGTCTTGCGTGGTGTTTTGTGTGGTTTGACAACTGTTCCGTGTTTAGCGTTTTGTTTAGTGTGGATTGTCCCATACAGTTTAGTTATTTCGAGTTTTGCATGGTATTTTGTGTGATTTTGTCTGCAGAGTCGTTCCGTGTGTGGGCGTTGTGTGGTTTGACCCTTTCTGTAGAGTAGTTCCGTATTTGCATGGTGGTTTTGTGTGGTTTGATCCATGCTGTAAAGTAGTTCCGTTTTTGCGCGATGTTTTGTGTGATTAGATCCCAGCTGCATATTGTTCCGTGTTTAAGCAGTACTTCGTGTGATTTGACCCTTTCTGTAGAGTCGTTCCGTGTGATGCCGTTTCATGTCTGATCGATGCCGACCCGCTGTCTGTGAGGTGCCGTCTCACTATCTGTGTGATGTCGTCCCATTGTCTGTGTGATGCCGGCCCAATTGCCCGTGTGGTGCCGTTTTACTTTATGAGCGGTGCCGTCTCATTGTCTGTGTGATGCCGGCCCAATTGCCCGTGTGGCGCCGTTTTACTTTATGAGCGGTGCCGTCTCATTGTCTGTGTGTTGCAGCTCATTGTCTGTGTGATGCCATCTCATTGTCCGTATGATGCCATCTCATTGTCTGTGTGATGTCGTCACATTGTCTGTGTAATGTCGTCTCATTGTCTGTGTGATGTCGTCCCATTGTCTGTGTGATGTCGTCACATTGTCTGTGTGATGTCGTCACATTGTCTGTGTGATGTCGTCCCATTGTCTGGGTGATGTCGTCCCATTGTCTGTGTGATTGTCTGGGTGATGTCGTCCCATTGTCTGTGTGATTGTCTGTGTGATGTCGTCCCATTGTCTGGGTGATGTCGTCCCATTGTCTGTGTGATTGTCTGTGTGATGTCGTCCCATTGTCTGGGTGATGTCGTCCCATTGTCTGTGTGATTGTCTGGGTGATGTCGTCCCATTGTCTGTGTGATTGTCTGTGTGATGTCGTCCCATTGTCTGTGTGATGTCGTCCCATTGTCTGTGTGATGTCGTCACATTGTCTGTGTGATGTCGTCACATTGTCTGTGTCATGTCGTCCCATTGTCTGTGTGATGTCGTCCCATTGTCTGTGTGATTGTCTGGGTGATGTCGTCCCATTGTCTGTGTGATGTCGTCCCATTGTCTGTGTGATGTCGTCCCATTGTCTGTGTGATGTCGTCACATTGTCTGTGTGATTGTCTGGGTGATGTCGTCACATTGTCTGTGTGATGTCGTCCCATTGTCTGTGTGATGTCGTCCCATTGTCTGTGTGATGTCGTCACATTGTCTGTGTGATGTCGTCACATTGTCTGTGTGATGTCGTCCCATTGTCTGTGTGATGTCGTCCCATTGTCTGTGTGATGTCGTCCCATTGTCTGTGTGATGTCGTCCCATTGTCTGTGTGATGTCGTCACATTGTCTGTGTGATTGTCTGGGTGATGTCGTCACATTGTCTGTGTGATGTCGTCCCATTGTCTGTGTGATGTCGTCCCATTGTCTGTGTGATGTCGTCACATTGTCTGTGTGATGTCGTCACATTGTCTGTGTGATGTCGTCCCATTGTCTGTGTGATGTCGTCCCATTGTCTGTGTGATGTCGTCACATTGTCTGTGTGATGTCGTCCCATTGTCTGGGTGATGTCGTCCCATTGTCTGTGTGATGCCGTCACATTGTCCGTGACGTGCCACCTTAGTTTGCATGGGGTTTGTCTTATATGTAGTTTTTTGTTCATGTGTTGTATCCTTTGTCTAATGTTGAGTAATTTAAAGTCAGTATTGAATATCTTTCATATCATGAACATGACTTACCCCAGATCATTTTACAGCAATACCTTAATTATAAATGCAAGATGTAGCCTCTATATCATTAATGTTTGCTACCGGGTAATTTTACAACAAATGCTGAAATATAAAATACAATGACGTTGCGGCTACGTTGATACCTTTTAATCATATGTTTATAATTCTAGCATGGATTGAAATTTTTAATTACCGACCGTCTGTAACACACGCAAAACTCAAGCACAGTACATACTAACTTTACTATTTTTTTTATATAATAACTTAATTTCGTTCAATCACGTCAGCCGTGCCCCACTTTCATGTTTATACTAGTATGAGAGGCTAATCTCGTGCGAACTGCTAGCACCGCAAACAATCCTTCATTTCAGATAGTAAGCAAGTACGCAAATACCTGTACCAAGTTTCAATACATTGTTATACGATTAGAAACACAGTCACTAACGTAAAATAACAACTGGTAATATTTATCTCCTATCGTCAGTATTAGTTCCGTGGTTTCACATTAAGCTTACTTATGTTGATTGTGCTATTTTTGTTATTAGCTATTGTCAATTAGTGAACATTCACATGAGGCAATGCGTATCTATTTGGATGTGCTGAAGAGCACTGCTTCCCTAACGATCACGTGATATTTACAAACATGGTTATAAATAGATTTTGGATGAGGTCAAAACTCAGGGTGCGCATGTTTCTTTAAAATAAAAATGTATCAATTCAAACCAATGACTTCGAGTCATTTTCAGTTATGAAGACATGGTGCAATGGTGCGCTATGTCACCTTTTAAGGCTTCGGGTTCGAATTCCTGTAGCGCCATTAACCGATTTTCGGGTTCCTCAAACATGACTTTATTTAAAGTTATCCATTTTAACCATGTTAACTGTTCAAAAGAAACCGTATTCGTCAGTTTACATGAAATAGACGCGCACGCACGCAAGCACAATTTAATTATTTAGTCAATGAGGAAGTCTGTGCATACAGCGCAACCTATCTAGAGCGATACACTGTGGGAGATGCAAAGTGTTGACTGTTGTAGAGATGTGGTGGCTCTAGTGAGGTTAACTTGATTTAAAATTCGTTTTCGTGAAAAATTAATTATGTTATTAAACAGAGGTAGCTACTCAAGAGAGGGCCGCTCTGGAGAGGTTGCGTTGTAGTTTAAATTTACAGTTTAATTATATAGTAATGACAACTGGCATTAATGAACACATTTTCAATGATGCGAATTATCTCATTCTGAACAAGGTGTACATAGTTTATTCAATATAGCATGTATATGATAGGCAAAACACCATTTAAAGTACATAATTATACACTACATGTATTATTTTCTGGTTACTTTGAACGATTGATTAGCCTTTAGGTTGTGTTGTAGGCCTACACTTTAGCTCTATACCATGATACACTATATTATGCAAGAGTTTAAACAATTCATATTCATATTTATATTGCCAGTGATAACGATATCGCAAAAGTATTTGCATATCGTTTATCAAAATGTATGTGATTAATTACAAGGATATTTGATTGTCGAAATCTATTCGTACATTTGCGTTTTATACATATTGGTGTAAATTTATCTCCGGTTTTATGTATTTACAATTAAGATAAATAACATCATACATGTATATGATAATTTTCATATTTGAAACCATTTAAACATAACTGACATAACAGCACTGGTTTGTACTATTTTCAAATTTATGGTGGCATAACCTTAAACATTAGAAAAAAATGAATAGCAGGAAATGTCTTATTCACAAATAAGAACTTTCCAGGACAGAACAAGACAAAAGAAGAGCCCGCCCGAGTAGCTCAGTCGGTAGAGCGCTCGACTGATAATCAAGAGGTCGTGGGTTCGAAGCCCAACGGACGTATGTTCTTCCGTGACAATTTGACTGAAGATGATGCATCCAAAGTCATTTATCTTCCACCTCTGATTTATATGCAGCAGTTGTCAGTTGCAGGCAGAGGAGCAGGTTAGTACTGGTTTGTGACCCAGGGGCACTGGTTAGGTTTTCAAAAACGATCGCGGTAAAAACTGAAATAATGTTGAGAAACGGCGTAAAGCCTGAAACCAAAACAAATGCAAAACAAAACAACAAGGAAGCACATGCATGGATGAGACAAAAATAATACCAAAATGACTAGATGGTACACAAAGGAAGGCGATACACAGGGAAGGGACACAGAAACAACATCAGATGGACCAGGGGGTAGAACGGACCAGGGGGTACAAATGGACCAGTAGGTACACACGGACCAGGGAGAACAAACGGACCAGGAGGTACAAACGGACCAGGGGGTACAAACGGACCAGTAGGTACAAATGGACCAGGGGGTACACATAGAGAAGGGACGCAGAAACAATATCAAACGGACCAGTAGGTACAAATGGACCAGGAGGTACACATAGGGAAGGGACACATAAACAATATCAAACGGACCAGTAGGTACAAATGGACCAGGAGGTACACATAGGGAAGGGACGCAGAAACAATATCAAACGGACCAGGGGGTACACATAGGGAAGGGACGCAGAAACAATTTCAAACGGACCAAGGGGTACACATAGGGAAGGGACGCAGAAACAATATCAAACGGACCAGGGGGTACAAACGGACCAGGAGGTACACATAGAGAAGGGACGCAGAAACAATATCAAACGGACCAGTAGGTACAAATGGACCAGGAGGTACACATAGGGAAGGGACACAGAAACAATATCAAACGGACCAGTAGGTACAAATGGACCAGGAGGTACACATAGGGAAGGGACGCAGAAACAATATCAAACGGACCAGGGGGTACACATAGGGAAGGGACGCAGAAACAATTTCAAACGGACCAGGGGGTACACATAGGGAAGGGATGCAGAAACAATATCAAACGGACCAGGGGGTACAAACGGACCAGGAGGTACAAACGGACCAGGGGGTACAAATGAACCAGTAGGTACACACGGACCAGGGAGAACAAACGGACCAGGAGGTACAAATGGACCAGGGGGTACAAACGGATCAGTAGGTACAAATGGACCAGGGGGTACACATAGAGAAGGGACGCAGAAACAATATCAAACAGACAAGGAGGTACACATAGGGAAGGGACACAGAAACAATAGCAAATGGACCAGGGGGTACACATAGGGAAGGGACACAGAAACAATATCAAACGGACCAGTAGGCACACATAGGGAAGGGACGCAGAAACAATAGCAAATGGACCAGTAGGTACACATAGGGAAGGGACGCAGAAACAATAGCAAATGGACCAGTAGGTACACATAGGGAAGGGACGCAGAAACAATATCAAACGGACCAGTAGGTACAAATGGACCAGTAGGTACACATAGGGAAGGGACACAGAAACAATATCAAACGGACCAGTAAGTACAAATGGACCAGTAGGTACACATAGGGAAGGGACGCAGAAACAATATCAAACGGACCAGTAGGTACAAATGGACCAGGGGGTACACATAGGGAAGGGACACCGAAACAATATCAAACGGACCAGTAGGTACAAACGGACCAGTAGGTACAAATGGACCAGTAGGTACACATAGGGAAGGGACACAGAAACAATATCAAACGGACCAGTAGGTACAAATGGACCAGTAGGTACAAATGGACCAGTAGGTACAAATGGACCAGTAGGTACAAACGGACCAGTAGGTACAAATGGACCAGTAGGTACAAATGGACCAGTAGGTACAAATGGACCAGTAGGTACAAACGGACCAGTAGGTACAAATGGACCAGTAGGTACAAATGGACCAGGGGGTACACATAGGGAAGGGACACTGAAACAATATCAAACGGACCAGTAGGTACAAACGGACCAGTAGGTACAAACGGACCAGGGGGTACACATAGGGAAGGGACACAGATACAAAGTCGGAACGACAAGGACAGGGAAAACAAACAACACGGCAGCGAATGCCATGAACATGGGACGACACAGGTCTGCCTGAACGACAAAGCCAAAAGGGAATACGACAACAGACAATTTCACGGCCTACATTTTGGGAACTCTCGGTAAAAATCTAGAGACTGATCTATAAGAATTCAAGGGATCGAGAATTAACAGTGGATACTTGATAGGATGGATTGTTTCACAGTTTTTCAACTTACTTCCGGTCATGCTCGGGAGTCTGTTGACCTATCAAGTGTTCCTGCGTTACACATCAGTTATAACCTGTTCTTTCGCAGGCAACTGACAATTTTCCCACATAAAGTAGATGCGGTAACAAATGACCTTGGATGTGTCCTACGTAATGTATAAGGGTGTTGGGTGTGATGTAGTGAACTTGACGTGGTGAGGTGGTGTAGTGAATCGGCCGCATAAAACCAGCTCTGCAAATATCTAAATTATGTAAATTTTGTTTCTGTCTAACTTTGTTTTACTCAGTTGTTATGCCTAGTTGTATGATGTACATTTATATCACCAATAAAGTTAATATCTAATTAAACGTGATTGATCCAAAGGTCAGTCGGTAATTTGTCGGTGTTGAACTTCTTTTTCCTTTTGCATTCCTTTGTATGCAAATTAATTGCCTTAATTTGCATACGCGTTATATCATCTACAGCATCTGGAACTGATTTTGTTGCATGTTAGTGAACATATTCATGGTGTATACGATAAACATACGGCTGCAAATTAAAGTTAACCGTTGTAGTTTGCATTAACGGATTCTGAAAATAGCTGTTTTGGTCTAATTTTGGACATGTGCGATTTGGTTCATTTTCTGATCATGCGCGCGCATGTGCAAAATGTACATTGTTTCTTATTGACAAATTACATATACAAGAATTAAATGCAGCCATGAAGCATATTAAGAAAGTCATAATTTATGGGATATTAATAAAGCGGCTGTCGACAATTTTGACGGCGACTGATTATGTATACGGAATCTTTTGACCTCTAAGCAGTTCATTGATAGTTTACAGCCCTGATTTTAAGTTACTTAAAATATTTCCATTAGATGTACGTAAGTCCAACAAGACTAGTGTAAAATGATAAATTAACCAAACGTTTTTTTTATCTTAATTTACATTGCACTTCATCAATATAGCGCATAATTGTTACTGAAATTGGTATAATTAAAATTCGAATGTAATTAATCTCGTGTAATTTATTACTCAAAACAAAAAACACACCGAGTTAAGAATCTTTCAATACTTGACTACAAACAGGTTTCTAATTTTAGTCTGAATATTAAACCTCTTCTCATACATTACGAGATGGAAGAGCTGTACTTCTGTTTTCGATAAATGGTAATGCTGATATGGGTTTGCGCAAATTTAGAATGAAAAAAAGAAAAAGATATTGGGTGAAACTGCGAAGATGTGAGTTTGTATGTAGAATATGTGTGCTATGAAGATTTAACATACACGTGTTGACATGACCGGGCAATATTTCAGTATTAAATATGATATGATAATATTTCTGCCCATACCGCGACTAGTTAATACAATGAAAATTAAAGAACTGAAGGTCCTGGCAGGCGCTTCCAAGACAAGACTGCGCGTTTTCCATAATAATTAGAATGTATACGCTTCTATTCGGGTAAACTCATTCGCCAAAAATGTTCCAAATATTCCAGATAAGCCGTTTATATCAAGACTCCCGCCATTCCACTTCTGATATATCCCTGACAAATCAGCCATTATACTCAGCAAATCCTATAATATACATGACCTGTTTTCTTGAGATGATAAATATGGCGGTACTTCAAGCAGACCATCCGCTTGACGATGATATCAACGAGACGCTAAAGCACCTCAATAAGTTATAACTATTCTACAGACAGCGTGACTGTATTGTTGTATTATGCTGTCATAGACACTCCATGCTATAATGAGATTAACGATGTTTTCTAACCGAATGTGATCATTCACCTTTCTCCATAATCTTCCATTAAAGTGACGCCAATATCTGTATTTGAGAATTTTAGAAATTAATACAGTTTGGTATACGTTAACTCATACAGCTGACAGTACATGTAGTACATTGCGACTCTGCGGTATTACTGCAAGCACAGCTAACTTCACACCGATAGGAAAGAGGTCATTTTCAAACAAAATAGACGAGTAAAATCGCGGATTGAGGCATGTATTTCAGTGAATTCCGACGTGTAATACAATGAATGAGAAACTGTTTTTCCCCCGATTTGTGTCATTCTACCTCTCGCTTATCGATGCAAAGAAAATGTAATGCCTTGATCCGGAGAGAATATAAATAGTTGGCCATCTTCACATTGAATATCTTGTCTTAATTACACAACTTACATCGATAACATTTACTGAAATGATTTCCATCTATTGGCCACGTGCCTGATTGACGTCACCCGGGCGAGATTTGATAAACTCACACCTGGCTATCAAGAAGTATTATTTATTTCTTGTGTTTTATTTTCGTGAATTTTAATATTTGTATCTCACTTAAACATATGATCAATTACAAAACACAAATCTTTCTCGAAGTTTTTTTTTAAATCAGGTTGTGTGATATATGAACATAACTTCCCTAATTGTGCGAGATTTACGGATTACAAACACGTGATTGTTTATTCTCCAGTTTTGAGACACTCGGCTTAAATCATATATCGCCCAGAAAATATGCAAACTATATATAATTATAAGAAAATCACATTGAACGTAGTCGATGTATTTTCTATAACACGGAAGTGTCTGATTGATAATCATACAGAATTGAATTTCTGTTTGCAAGACTACCATGTATTGAGGCTATATATATGAGGGACTTTTGCATTACATTATATTCCCCGTAAACTTTTAGAAAACTTGCCTATCAAAATGGCCGACAATTCAGAACAAGGGAGGTAAATACTGTACATGTGGGAACTATGTATTGGACGGAATTCCCTTCTACAGCCAAAAGTTAAACGATTGTCAGTTTTGGTGAATTCATATCGTGTCTGAGAAAACTTAATATATTACAAGCCTCGAATAAAATTCATGAACTTGTTCTGTTCTGTTCTGTTCTGTTCTAGGTTCGGAACTTTATAACTTACGCAGTATGTATATACGTCATTCTTCTGACGTCGTTTGTATCATTCAATACATACATATTTACGAGTTTATTCTATGGTAAAGCCAGAAGTGGAGAGATATATGGGACACTATCTATAGCTTTCATACTTGTAGTTCATATGACCTTCAGAATAAATATGCATTCGTAAAAATATGCTGAACATATCCGGTTCTGTTTGAGAATCTAACAAGTATTGCATAATATTGCTCTAGAAATCAGACATATAACTTGCAGAATAATACAGCGCAGCCTCTCCAGAGCGGCCCTCTCTAGAGCAACAACCTCTCCAGAGCGGCCCTCCCTACAGCAACAACCTCTCCAGAGCGGCCCTCTCTATAACAACAACCTCTCTAGAGCAACAACCTCTCCAGAGCGGCCCTCTCTAGAGCAACAACCTCTCCAGAGCGGCACTCTCTAGAGCAACAACCTCCCCAGAGCGGCCCGCTCTAGAACAACAACCTCTCTAGAGCAACAACCTCTCCAGAGCGGCCCTCCCTAGAGCAACAACCTCTCCAGAGCGGCCCTCTCTAGAGCAACAACCTCTCCAGAGCGGCCCGCTCTAGAACAACAACCTCTCTAGAGCAACAACCTCTCCAGAGCGGCCCTCTCTAGAGCAACAACCTCTCCAGAGCGACCCTCTCTAGAGCAACAACTCTTCTCCAACGGAAGTATCATTTTTTCCCGTAGTTTATAACCTCTCTAGAGCAACATCCTCTCAACAACAGCGAAGTGTTGCGTCTCTTAAAGAGTTAAGCTCTAGGGAAGCTTTAAAATTGTAGGAATGTATTTTTTGAATAAAAAAGTATGGCAAAAAGAGAAACTGTTTATTATTTTCGATGATAGTTACGTGCTGTATGACGCATTATCTGTTTAACTGTATTGTCATGTTTTGAGGAACACGAACAAATCGGTCATACTTACTCTGTTTTTATATGTATCCTAAATGTAACTAATAGAAGGAGACAAAAAAAGAAAACAACACTTTTCTCCGTACTACATATGTAACCAAACTTGATTACCCTCTCTTAACTAAAACACTCATCGAAATATATTGCAACATTTTGTTTGTTTGATAATTTATGTGGATTAGTAATAGTTTCCTTGTACATTGATCGAAAGTATTTATCTATAACTATGTTAATATTTAAATGTATGCTCATGGACAATATTGCCTTTTGCAATAAATATATATATATCATAAGGTTAAGGTCACACTTAGAGGTCTTTTTTTATACCTATATGTATATACCCTTTTTGGTGCAGTTCTCAGCGCCTGCTATAAAATAAGCATTCTCTTCATGCCAGCAGACTCGACATGTTGCCCTTGGGCATCTAGTTACTGTAAATCTTAAATTAAAAGCCTTGATTTGAAGATGAGTGTTTTGGGGCCACCACCATCCTAC